>CM031234.1:300481689-300800409 GCA_018340775.1 Taxus wallichiana var. yunnanensis
AACACCAACCTATGGAGAACCCTCTTCCCCGTGTACAAGTTATATCTAGAATCCACTTTGTCTTGTTGACATAATCTTCATTAACATATTTCATCCATATTTACTCTCATGGTATTTTGGTATAACTAACTATAATTCATTATGTGTTAACCCATGTTATGGGATGTAAGTGTAATGCCTTGAGTGGTCCTCTATCTTGTTTACCACCAATCTAGTTCGAGGCATGACTTCCCCGTATCCTCCTTGCTACGACTATGTGTCATTTATCTCATCAAGGTCATATTTTATCAAAATCATATTCTTCCATATCATGAATTCTATATCTATTTTTTACCTTTAAGGATGGCATATCTGACCATCATCCATAATCCCATGAATTTTGTTACTATCTATACACTTTTCAGTTTGGGAATTCTACTTGATCTCTATTCATAGTTTACAAATCCTACTTGAGGATCCCTCTCAAGGAGAGTTCATTATCCTACAGCTTCTTATCCCCCATCATGATCAAATTTTTTTGATCCATTAGTACTTCCTTCTCCTCATTTCTACTTATCACCAATTATCCCCACATCATCCTTCTCACCTTTTGTCCCCTTTCACCACTTTATGTGTCTTCCTTTCATTTCCTCCTAAATTTTTGCTTTTCCTCTTCCACTTGACATTATTACATCATCACTCCCACCACGTGGGCATCCTAATTAAGGATTTCCCTTACACTCTCCATCTACACAACATATATTCCTCGATCCATTCATGTCATACTCCTTTGTTTCCTTGTTATCACATTGTTATCACCTCCTTTCACCTCTTGTTCCATTTTGGTATACACCACTCACTCTTTTCTCATCCTTACTATTATTCATCTTCTTCTTGGTCATATTACTTACACACTTTCACAAGTATAAAATATTTAATTGAGGGTTCCCCTTTAGTCCATCTTATTATACCCTCTTCCATCAACTCCGTTAATCGCTTAATTCTTCTCATCATTCTTATTCTTCTTCAGCTTGGCGATCCTACTTAACCATCTCTATCACATGAAATCTTACTTAAGAGTCCCTCTTAAGGTTGATATCATCTTCATCCGCCATATCACCATATTTCCCTCATCATCTCACCATATTTATTCCAATCAAACATTTATTTCTCCCATTATCTCATGGTCTTTCTTCTTGCATATCATCATTGTTGGTTTGGAGATCTTACTTAACCACTCCTACTTAAGAGTCCCTCTTAAGGATTATCTATCATCCCGCACTCACCCATCATTATACATCATCACCATCAATATTTTATCTTCATTCCCCATCATCACATCCTCTCACCTCCTCTTCCATCCTCGCAAATACCACCTCTGGTTTTCCCACTATTCATCTCCATCATCCCTCGTTTGGAACTCTTACTTAACCATTTCTTTCCTCCATTTCATGTCTTGTTTCTTCATATTTACCTCATTCATCTTCATCCACTACACCCTATCCTTGCCTTCATCCTCGCATAACTCGTTATCCCTCCTTTATTTACTCTTTCCACTCCATCTTCTAGAGTTATCCCACATATCTATTCCCTACTTACCCTCAATTGTTGTTGGTATTCACCTAAAATTATTTCATCATCATCTTCCGCACTAATAATTATCAGCGGACTTCTCCTAAATATCACTCCTCCTCATTCTACACAACCTTGTTCCTTCTCTTTGATCTCCTCCATTCTATCTTAATTACTTTCTTCCTCTATGCCCTTTGATTATTATCGAGAAATTCTCCTAACGTCACTTCATTGGCATTTCTTCTTTCATTTCTCATTTACTTTCTCCCTCTTCTCACATTTCCTCCCATCCTTCCCTATTGATCATTATTAGTGGATTTCTCCTAACATCCCCTCACTAGAATTATCTCTCCTATCCCTTCCTCTCTTTGTCTTCGCCACCTCTCCATCTTCCATTTTTCCTTGCCAATTTCTTTACTGTCTTCATCACACACCTGTTATCCAAAATAAGCTCATGCTTATTTTTGGTTAACGACACCCATTTTCCCTCCTTTAGTGCTTCAATCAAAATTTTTAGATATTCTAAGCACGTAAGGTTTCCTAAAAAAATCCATCAAATGGGAAATTTCTTCCCCTTTCCAAAAATATAAAGTCCTAACTCCTCATATTTTGCAAGTTACAGGCCAACACGCCTTGGAAGGTATTTTTTCCCAAAAGCGGGTGGCAGGAGTTTTTAAGGATTTTTGCCAATGCGGGGCTATAGGATATTTTGAGACTTTTCACCCAAATGGAAAATGCAGGCCGGTGGGCCGAAGAGGGAAATTTGCCAAAGCGGGGCTATTAGAGTTTTGGAAATTTTTTTCTTTTTACAAATAGGGCACAAAGTGAATTTTGGGCCTGCAAGCCCATAGGGATCTTAAAGAAAAAATGAATAAAAATGCCTAAGGCCTGTAAAGAGACACATGGTCATGTTGAAAAGTCAAAGCGGATGGCGGGTCATCGAAGGAAATTTGAACTTTTTTCTCTTAGAAGGCATAAAGTAAAAAAATGAGCCGCACCTCCGTTGATGCCTAGAGGAGCCATGTGTCAAGCCTCAATTACATGCGGGCCGGTGGGCCTTGGAGAAAATTTTCACCCAAATGGAAAATGTGGGCCGATGGGCCGAAGATGGAAATTTTCCAAAGTGAATTATGGGGCTATTGTGGGTAATTTTTACATTTTGTATTTTTGGTGCCAAAAGGCACAAAGTGAGTTTCGGGCCATGGACCTATTCTACTGACTAGTTTTCACCATTTTTGTATGGACTCGACTCAAACATTCAAATGGACATATCTTTGACACCAAGTGCCCAAAATTCAACAAATTTGGTGCCATTAGAAAGGTCTTGATCTCGCCTACATGCCATGAAAACTTAAAACTTAAATTTCAAAGAGTTTGGGTAAGAAATGGGGAAATGTCTTCATGTCATTAATATGTAATCCGATTGTCCCCAACAACCAGATCAGATTTGATTCGATCTTCCACTCTCCCTTCTTCAACATGCCGAGTAGACACAAAGCAATGGACACAACAAATTTGGGGTGGATTTGTAGAGGCATTGATGGCTAGTATATGAGATTCAAATTAGTTTTCCCACCTTTCTCTCCTTCTTCTCTCTGTGTTGCATCTATAAAAGGAGTTGGGATCATTGTAAAGGGTTGGAAATTTCTATTTTGCACCCTCCCTTCTTTTTATTCATAAGTGGATTTGTGAGCTTTTAAACCTCCCATTTAAATTGTAATACAAATTTCCTCACCTCCAGCTCTTTGTAATGTATTGTATCGATTATGGAGCAATAATATATGTCTATGGGTGATTTCTAACCTTTCATGTGTTCATTGTTGTTTTTGATCTTCATTGTATTTTGGTAACTGTTTATGGTGTTGTATTACACTCTTGTGTTTGTGTTGAGTTTAGAATGGGTTTCTAACATTCCTTTCGTGCATCACCTCATTATCTTAGGTTTATTTTCTTGCATCTTCTCAATCATGTCTCCTTTGTAAAATATAGTAGATTTAGAATAGATCCTTTGTAATTTATTTGTGTGCACTGAAGAGGAATTAGGAACCAACCTTAATTCGGATAGCTATCTCAACTCGTAAGGTCCCACACCTTGAGAGATGCTCCATTTTGTGTAATCATACTAAAAGTCTCAACCCATTTGGTTTGAGAAATTCATGGGTGTTGTGACTCTGCACTAATAGTTTTGGCATGCCTGGTGGGACCAAGAGGTCTCCATCTTTATTATAGCAAGATTGATGTGTACTTGTAATTTTTTAGTTTTTAAGAAGCTTTGAAATTACACATGGTGACTCCAAAAGAATAAGAATCTACTAGTTTCAATAGTCCAATCTTGTCAAGTTCATGAGAATAATACAAACAAGGTCAAGAACTAGAGAGGAGGGATTATTTGTCTATCTACACTTGTCCCCAGACAAAGGGAGAAGGGGGAAAAGAGCCCAGAGGTCTCCACCTCCACCAAACAGAACCTTGTCAACACCTCCCCTTAGTAGGCCATTCATTTAATAAACAAGGGTTCTCAAGCCAATCATAATGGCACAACCACCCAACCCCTATTTTGACTTCATTAGAAGTAGCCCACTCACACCGAATGCACAAAATCCAGTCCCAATAAGCAGCATTAAAGAGCATTCCATATTTCACCTGGAGAGAACCAAAATTCTCCTAGTGACCACATTCAAGACATTACAAATTTATGTGTAATCCATGAGATCAATGAGATGGATATTATAGTCAATTTTCTAGCCTCTTCATTCAAGGGAAAAGCTTCACAATGGTTCACAAGTCTAAAAGTAGGCTATATTCAGACCTGGGACCATCTGTGTAGAGATCTCCACAACTAGTTTGGAGAAAAAGGGGATAACATGTCCTTGTTAGAGCATTTGAAAACCATCAAGAGGGCCCCAAATGAAAAGTTGACATATTTCAAATTCAGATTCCAAAGGACATGGGGTAGGATTCCATTGGATATAAAGCCCACAGATGAAGGTGCTTTCTTATACTTCCTTAGAGCTCTAAATTCTGATATTTCTTTAATGATTCAATCAATGGGAGGCACAACCTTACCTGTAGCCTATAACATTTCCGTAAGAGCTAAAAATTGTCTAATTCAGGATGGAAAGCTTGCTCTAGTCCACCTATGCATCTATACCTATAAATAGGAGATCCAAGCACTAGTTAGACACCTATGTTAGCTCCTATACCTACTCCTAGGAATCAGTGTTTATCTGAAGCCTCTACCTCATCCTCCAGTACCTCAAAAGAGCTTCAAGAAGTTATGAAACAACTACAAAACCTAGGGAATGAGCTAGTAACTATCAAAAGGAAACAAACTCAAAGTTCTAGGCCATATAGCCTCTCAGAATCAATATCACGCTAGACCCCCATATTAGGTAAAATAGGCCACCATATCAAGATGAAAATTAGAATCAAAGCCAAGGACAACCTCAAGTTATTAGGCCCTTCCGGTCATATGATCCAAACATAGCTTCAACATCAAGGGCCTTGGTTCAGCACAAAACAACATGGCACAAGAATATGATTGGTGTTTCCCATGCAATCAGCCTCATAACCAATCAATGTGTTTTAATAGTGCACTAAACCAAGCCTTGATGGTACAGACCATTGGTGTGTCACAAGAGTCTAGCCAAGAAGAAAATCAATAGCAAAGAGCTCAAGCAAGAAGCACCTCCAAGTGAAACTATGCTTGTAAATTGGAAAGCTGAAGATTTCTCTGGTATGAATCAAGCCTCTTCTCAAAGTGTAGCTGCTAATAGATGTTCAAGAAAAGGAATATTGGAGAGGGAAAATCATTAAACTCGGGCAATCCTCAACCCTCCATTACTCCACAAGGTGTTGGCACTCGAATGTAACTCTCAATAGGTAATCCTCAACCCTTAATTACTCCACAAGGTGTTGGCACTCGAGAATGTAACTCCCAATATGCGAGTCGAGTCCAAGCCACCTTCCAAATCCACTGGCATGGCAAGAGTTGTAGTGACCCATGTGTAAGAGAAAAATGTACTAGGGAAGGGGAAAAAAAGGATAGATCATTTAATATCATTAAACAAATGAAGAAGACAAATGTGAATATTTCAATTTGGGAGTCACTGGCCATTGGCCATTCTAGATAGAGAGATTTGTTGCAGACTACTATGGCCAATTAGTCAAGCTCAAATCAGCCCCCTAACAAAAGAGAAAGTACTTACCAATGCGGCTCAACCCGAAGGAAACCATGGAGGACAACAAGGTAAGAATATGAAGCCCCCTCCATTCTATGTTTCATTGATCATTAGGGACAAATTGGTACACAATTTCATGATTGATTTAGGGAAAGTAGCTTTGTAATGCCAAAACAAATAGTCGATCAGTTGGGCCTTCAATATGAAGTCATCTCCGGGGGTGGTGCAATTGGATGGGACAACAATGAAAACTATTGGAGTCATCAAATATTTGATCCTCGCACTGCACGCCTTCCCCAATGTGACTATATTGCAAAACATATCAATCATAGAATTTCTACCACATTTTACATTGTGTTTGTCGAGAGATTTCACTGCTAAGATTGGGGGCTATCTATCTCAGCTGTTGGTCACACATGCTCTTTCGAACAAGGTATGGAGTTAAGGCTAAATTAGATCGAGCCCATTTTAGATTACCATATTGAGTCTTATGTACCCTGGCCGGATCAATGCCAATTGTTTAACATTTGATTAGAGTACCTCCCAAGCACTTGTGAAGTGGATACAAGGTGGGGTGTATCCCAAACTTGACCATCGACAAGTGGGAAAACAAGAGACATGCTTTTGACCCCTATAAGGATATGGAGGAATTTGAGCTAGGATTCTACCTGTTTGCATGAGGAGAATCATCCTCTTCTTGAACATCATTAATCCAAACCACAAAGATGACAATAAGGTATGGAAGTTATTCTTTGATGTCTCAAAAAGTAAGCAAGGATCCAAAGAGGAGGAGCTATGCTTGTCTCACCTAGAGGTATTAAATACTACTCGGCTTTTTGTTTCCAATTTGTTTGTTCAAATAACACAAAGTAGAGTATGAAGCCTTGGTCCATGGACTACATTGGGCAAGGAAATGAGGAATCAAGAACTTGCAGGTGTTTGGTGATAGTGAGCTAGTTATAAATCAAGTCTAAAGACAAAATTCTTGCCAAGAACGACCTATTAAAGAGTTACAAGAATAGGGTATGGGACCTCATTAAGGATTTTGAGGCATTCAACATCAACTCCATCCCAAGGAAGAAGAATGAAGCAACATACATAGACTGGAAGAAATTAAGGAAACATTTGATGTTATAGAGAGTATCAAGAGTGAGAAGCATCAACCCCATATCAAATTGGTAGTAAGGCCAATCGCCCCAGATAACAAAAAAAATTGGCAATTTTTTGAGAACAATCAACAAATTGTTAACTTCTACAAGAGAAGTGAATTCTCCTCCATAAACAAGAAAACTAGAGAAACAATATGGTGATCAAGTAGTGCCTTGAGGACCAACAAACTACCAAAGGGTCTTATTACTTTGGAATCAATCTTCAACCCAAATGACCAGTTCCCGAAGGAGAAGGTACATATTTAGGTAAAGGGTGAAGATTCAAAGACCATTTTTATAGAAGAGGGAAAAACGTTGCAGATTGGCAAGGTAAGCACTTAGAAGAGAAATATGAATTCATTTAGCTTTTTCAAGAATTCCCAGACATTTTTTCCTGGAATTACAAAGATTTAAGAGGGTTCAACCCAAAGCTGGTGCAACACACCATTGAGCTAGAACGGGAGCCAAACATTTCGAGAAAAGAAAAGGACAATAAACCCCCACATTGAGCCTCTCATGAGAAAAGAGATGAACAAGATAATTGAGGCCAATATCATCTTCCCTATCAAGCATTCGAGTTGGGTTGCAAACTTGGTGCCTGTGAGGAAGAAAAATGGAGAAATCAGGTTGTGTGTGGACTTTCATGATCTGAACAAAGCATCACTTAAGGATCACTATCCACTTCCATCAATGGAATAGATATTATAGGTTGTAGTTGGTTTTGAGAGGTTTTCATTGTTAGATGGATACTCAGGTTACAACCAAATAATGGTGAAAGAGAAAGATCAATTCAAGATAGCCTTCACCACTAAATGGGGAACATATTCTTATAAGAAGATGCCATTTGGACTATCAAATTCTAGAGAAACATTTCAGCGAGCCATGGACATGGCATTCAAAGGCTTGATCAACAATTTGGTCCTGGTGTATCTAGATGATATCACCATCTTCTCAAAGAATGTTCAGACCATCTCTTCCACCTTATATAGGTATTTCAGAGGTGTAGAAGGTTTGGGGTGTCATTAAACTCAAAAAAAGTGTGTTCCTAGGTCATGAAAGGAAAATTATTGGGCCACATTATCTCAGAGAGGGATTGATGATTGATCTTAAAAGGGTTGAAGCCATCCAAAAACTTCCATTGCCATAGCATAAAAAGTCTCTAAAGCTTCTTTGGGAGAATAAATTTGTTCACATGTTTGTACCTGATTTTCTACTCTTGTGAATCCTTTAACAATGATGTTAAAGAAGAGTCTTGCATTTAAATGGACAATAGAAGGAAAAGATAGTTTTGAAGCCATCAAGCTCGTAATATCACAGGATCCAACTCTTGTTAACCCAGACTTCTCAAGAGACTTCATGTTATATGCTTTTGGAGGGTCAGACACCATCTCAGCTATCTTGGTCTAGCCCAACAAGGAAGGTTTAGAACAACCAATAGCCTTCTTTAGTCAAAGCTTGGAGGACTACGAGGTAAATACTCTTTCATTAAAAAAATGTCCTTGTTGTTATTAGGAGCTTGAAGAAGTTCAGACACTTGGTCTCAAACAATAGGATTCAACTGCTAGTATCTCATGTTGGTGTCAAGGATTTTCTTCTAAACAAGGACTTGAATGAGAAGAGGGTAGGTTGGATCACTCGGGTAATGGAATATGATATTGAGATCAAGGTGACCAAACTAGTTTGAGGAAAGGGTCTGTGTGAACAACTCACCTCCAAGCAACAAGATGAGTCGGTGGTGAAAAAGAGGCTATCTATTTTTATAGAATGATCAAGAGTAGCCAATTGATGATGCACCTACTCCATGTTGGACCCAAGCCTTGGTGCATTACCTTCAAATAGGTTTGTGCCCTCCAGAATGGAACAAAGCAAAAAGGAGATACTTCAGACTACAGGCCATCCCATATGTGCTTGTTGGTGGTGTCTTGTTTAAGAAGGATATCAATAGTGTTCTACTGAGGTGCATTGGGACTAGCCAAATTGAGAGAATGTTGCATGAGTTCCATGATGGAGAAGTAGGAGGTCACTTTTTCCCTCGAGTAACAACTCTCAAGATCATGAAAGCTGGTTATTATTGGCCTATGATGTTCAGGGACTGCTATTCATGGTTAAGAAGTGCAAGAAGTGTGCATTCTTCATAGGAAAAGAGAAATCAACATCCCTACCCCTTCATCCCATTTCAGTGGATAAGCCATTCATGTAGTGGGACTATTCTTCATTGGGGTGATCAACCCAAATTAAATCCAGGCCACAAGTGGATACTTACTGCAACAAATTATTTCACCAAGTGGAATGAAGCGGTGGCACTAAAAGAAGCAAATGAATCCAACATATTGGATTTCTATGAAGGAATAGTCACCAAGTTTGAAGTCCCCGCCACTATTATATCAGATAATTCACTAGCATTCCTTGGTACAAGGATCACCAAATGGGCAATCAGAATGGTGTATACCTCAACACTTCATCAAATTATTACTCTCAAGTAATGCCAAGCATATTCCAAAATAAGAACCTATTAAGGATTATCAGGACTCTTGATGAAAATCAAAGAACTTGGCATACAAAGCTCAAATCAGCTCTATGGGTTGATAGGATCACATCAAAGAGGTCCACAAATAGCTACCCATACAAGCTTGTGTATGGAAAAGAAACAGGATATTACCCATATCATTGGAGTTTCCGCTTTGGAGCTCATGAAACAATTGGAGCTGGCTGAGTTTGAACCTATGGAAATAAGGTATGTAGAGCTAATGGAGTTAGAAGAGGAAAGAGAGCATGCAATACAAGTCATGGAAAAGATCAAGCATTGATAAAGAAGAGTTTTGACAAGAGAGTAAGAATGAGGACCTTTCAAGAAGGGGACTTAGTTCCAAAGTGGGATGAAGATCAGGAAAAACCAAGAAAGCATTCCAAGTTTGATGCCATTTGGAGTAGCCCCTACATGGTCACAAGATGCACAAGTAGCAAATCCTTCCATCGAAAAGTTGGATGGAAAAGAATGAGATCCCAGTCAATGGGATCTACCTCAAACACTCTACTTGTTGGTGAGAAAATTTGTCTTGTGGAAAAATTGGTGGGTTTTAATCCAACGCTATGGGAATCTAAGTCCCTCTACTTGAACGATGCATCTTCCATAGGTGCATGCAAAAAAGAAGGATTTCAATGGTGGCCTTTCGACTAGAGATCCAACAAGGGCACTCCACCGACCTTGTGGTAAAGCTATCAATGTCTCTAGGGAATAAACTTTATCTTGGAAAGGGGAAGCAAAGTGGGAATGGAGGTAGGAGAAAAATAATGTTGTGAGTAGAATATTAGATGCCCACACACATTAATTAGAAATTTCATCTACATGCATTTATAGTTAGAAGAAAAACAAATCCGTGAGAGAAGCTACAAGACCGAATAAAATTCATTAGTCATAAGGTACCAATCAATTCCTCAATCAAAAAGGCAAAAATTCCTTCTTTTATTATTGAAGCTAAGTAGAGTTTTTACAGAGCTTTGAGAATAGAGGAAATTCTAAGGAGAAGGGAAAATAGAAGAAGTATGGCATTTTTTTTCTTTTCCAGGTATAGAGCACTCTGGTCTTTTTGAAATCAATCACCAACCCTTTTGAATGGCTCTAAGGATCCATTATATCCTTTGACAAAATGATTACAACTTTACAAATCATTTACGCCTCTTCAAATTCCTCCATTGTGAAGAAAACATTTATGGCAGGTTAAAAACTAGATCTTGCAACATGAACGTTACATTTGATTTGCCAGTTTGAATACAAACTGTTTGATTTTCTCTTATAACTTTGAAATGCCACGTGGTAGGAAGAGATTGGAGTGGGTACAAGGGAAAGCCTTTTGTGTTTTGCAATTTTTAGAGATTTGGAAATTTGGAACAAATTGGCCCACACCCCGCTTTGAATTTTCAACATAGGCACATGGCACTTTTTCATTGGAAATGGGGTCGTGACTCTTTTCTCAACATTTTAACCTTTTTTGGAAAAAGGCTAAAAAACTCAAAGTCCCCCAATGGTTCGCTCTTCTGCTTTGAATTTTTGATGGTGGGCTTCAACTTTGATTTTTTCCCTACGTGCTTCAACTTTGACTATTTCCTTTATAGCCTGATCGGGGTTATGGGTCACTTTTTAACTTTTCACCTTTTTTACAAAGAGGCTCAAAAACACAAATTTCTCTACCAACCCGCTACTCCGATTGAACTCTTGACACATGGCATCTTCTGATTGGAAATGGGGTCGTGGCCCTTTTCTCAACATTTTAACCTTTTTTGAAAAAGGCTAAAAACTCAAAGTCCCCCGATGGTCCACTCTCTCCCGCTTTGACTTTTGAATGGCGGGCTTCAACTTTGACTTTTTCCTTGTGGGCTTCAACTTTGAATTTTTCCTTTATAGCCTGATCGGGGATGCGAGTCACTTTTTAACTTTTCACCTTTTTTTACAAAAGGCTCAAAAACACAAATTTCTCCACCGACCCACTTCCAATTAGGTATGTCCACGTACCCATGGATGATGGGGCCAAAATTTGATGGGGAAGAAAATGCCCATCATTCCCAACTATGGGAAAAATACATAGAGGAAGAGAACTTCATCATTTTGAGTCCAATTTTTGAATTTCCTTCACAAGCCAGAGGCATGGAGGAAAAACAATGATTTAACGACCCAAGCCATAGAACAAGTGCAAACAATTTCGATCAAAAAAGGAGATTGTAAGGAGGATATTATGTGCACAAGAGATGGATAATTTCTCAAAATAAGAAAAACAAATATTTAAACAGCACTAGGGCATGAATTTTTCTATTTCTTTGAACTTTCAACTTGGCTTAAATACTTTAAGAGGGTGAGAGCTCAAAATTTTGAATCTAACTTGGAAAACAAAAAGCAATTTTCGGGAGACAACAACTGGCTCTAGCTTGGGGACATGCATAGGTGAATCATGATGAAGACATGGTATGAGGATCCAAAATATCAATTTCTTTTAAAATCGTATACATTGACTAGTGCCTTATCCATTGGGCCTTGCAGAGTCATCTAAAATTCTGATAAAGAATGGAAGAAGGAGGAAACACACAAGCCAAACCACACACAACAAAACCAAACAAAACTAAACCAAAACCACAAAAAAAGGAAAACACACCTAAGAAATCACCTATGGTACAAGGTGGGGACAACCCGCTTTCACTGATGATATAGTTTAAAGTATTTCCCGCTTCGAGAAAATTCCAATGGTGTTCCATCCAAGTATGAGAGGAGAAAAACATTCTTAGCACAAGCTCCATGAATTTGGAATGGGCCTAGCCACAATGAATCAAACTTTCCATGGTTTCCCTTTAGTTCTCTTCTCTTGTCCCATAGCAGGACAAAATCTCCAACTTTGAAATTCCTTGCTTTGGTCTTCTTGTCAAAAAATTTCTTCACTTTCAACTGATGCTCCTTAATTCTATTTACCACTTGACATTTGATTTCTTCCATCTTTCTAGAGGAAGAGGATCCTCTTGTCAATGGAGTCTTTATATTAATCATCTTCTATTTCTTACAGCAACTTGAGAGCTGGCATCTCAATTATGAGGGGAATATTTGCCTCAACTCCATACAACATTTGAAAAGGTGACATACCTATTTCCTTCTTAGGAGTGATCCTATCAGCCCACAATGCATCATATAACTTCTTATGCCAATTCCTTTGATTCTCATCTACCATCTTGCAAACAATGGTCACAATGTTCTTATTTCTTGACTTAGCTTGCCCATTTCCCTGTGGGTAGTAGTCAGAAGAGTGAGATAGGGAGATTCCAAAGCCATAACAAAATTTGTGAGCTCCTTGGAAGAGAAATATGTGGCATTGTCTACAAAAATTTTCTATGGTATTCCAAAATGAACAATGATATTCTCCTTGATGAAGTTGCAGTATGTTGTTTTCAAAGTTTAATTGCTTGGTTGGGATGGCTTCCACTCATTTAGTGAAGTAATTAGTTGCAGTGAGTACATAATTATTCCTTTTCACTAGAATGAGGATTTAAAACCAATAAAATCTATCCCCATTTGCTGAAATAATTCTTCAATCACCACAAGTCCGAGAGTGGCAATGTAACTAGTTGTGGCTTTCCAAAAAATTGTTGGCATGCTTTGCATTTGGAAACCCAATCCCGAGTGTCTAAAAGATGGAGGGCCAATAATATATCCTTCGAGGATCTTATGTGTGGTGATCATTGCTAAGAAATGTCCACCACAAGCTTGATCATGATATGCCCTGAGAAAATTTTCTTGTTGCTCCTTATCTACACACCTGAGGAAACAACCATGTAGGCCTCTCTTGTAAAGTGCATGATTCCAGATCAAAAACTTGGCCACCTTTAGCTTGAGTGTCCTTCTTTTTTTGTAATCAAGATGAGGAGGGAATTATCATACGTGAGCTAGTAAGAAATGTCAGCATACCATGCATCAATAGTGATGACAAAGAGCGCTTGTGGACTATCTCTGAACGAACAAAGTTGAGAAAACACCATCTTTTCTCCCCGCGAGCCCCGAGAGCTTCATCATCAGCAATCAACTAGCACAAACCATTTCCTCTTACTAGATTAGAGGTTCTAATCTCCAATTCATACTCTTGGGTCTTTGTAAACCAACTTCCTCTCTTATCCCTAGGACCTTTTTGAGTCAAAATGGACTTGATTGCACTTCCAGGGACCATCACCACTGTATGGAATTGAGAATGTAGAATCTAAAAATTTTAATAGCTTTGACCACTACATAGGCATGTTTCTCCAATTGGATGTACTTTAGCTCATGATTTTTCAAAGGAAAACTCATGAAATCAATGGGTGCTTCCAAACCTTCATCATTTTTCTAAACAAGGACAACAAAGAGTGTATGTTCTGATGCATAGCAATACATGATGAAATCCTTGTTGAAATATGGAGATACAAGAGTTGGAGCTTTGGAAATGGATTTCTTGATCTCCTCAAATGATTCTTTTTTCCTTCCTTATTCCACTTGAAACCTGCTTGAGGCTTCATCATGGAAGTTATATGCTTAGTCAGTTCAAAAATATAGGCACAAAATGAAGAAGGAAGTTTAACTTTCCAAAGAATGAATGAACTCCTCTTCTTGCTGGTTGGTAAGGCTAGTGCTTTGATAACTCGATCCTCTCAAGATCAATGTGTGCTCCATGTTTGTTCACAATGTGTCCCAACAACTTACCTTTTGTGACTCCAAAAATGCACTTCTTTAGATTTAGAGAAATGCCATGTTTCCTACACCTTGCAAGGACTTGCTCCAAATGACAGATATGATCTCCCCTCCTCTTTGAAAAAACCATGAGATCATCAAGGTAAATGATGATGCAATGTTTCAAATATTTGAAGGCCAAGTCCATTTCTCTATGGAAAGTGGCTCCAGCATTGATCAAGATAAAATTCATTTTGTTGTAGGCAAAAGTGCCCCAAGGTGTTGTGAAGGTTGTTTTGTTGCAATCCTCTTCTGCCACCTTGATTTGGTTGTACCCTGAGAATCCATCAAGCAAAGAGAGAATTTCATATCTAGTGACTACTTGAAAAATATGATCCATGATTGGAAGAGGGTAGTTTTCCTTAAGAGATCCCGATTTAGATTTCCAAAGTCTACACAAATCCTTATTTCCCCATTCTTCTTCCTTCTTGGAAAATGTTAGCCACCCATGTTAAATGGTGGATGGGGAAGATGATTCTAGCATTGAGCATCTTTTCACCTCTTCTTTGATAACATCAGCAATATTTGGATTATAGGGGATTTGTTTTTTCCTGAAGGGTTTAGCTCCTTGCTTCAAAGGAATGGAGTGATGCATTTTGTTTGGCTGAAAAGATTTGAGTTCATCATAGGAATAGGCGGGACATCTGAGTACTTTTTTAGCAGAGCAACAAACTTTCTCTTCTCTTCTGATGTACATCATTTACTAATGTTAACCATCCTTGGATTCTCTGAAGTGCCAATGTTTTCTTGATCAAAATCAGATGGACACCGAGAATACTATTTTTATTTCTCTTAGATGAACTCACATGCTTGTCAAAGAGGTCTTCCAAATAAAATAGGCCTTTGGGGATTTTTTTCCTTTCAGTTTGATTACTCCCTCTTCATCAATTCCCTCAATTCCTTCCTTCTCTTCTTTGGGGACTAATTCACAGTGTGGGTTTTCACTTCCTTCAAAGAAAAGATTATTGAAGTTATCCCTTTGTTCTAAGAAGGCTAGGATCTGATTTTCATCATTGAATACCTACTAGTGATTTGCATTATCTGGTACGTTGGGTCTGAACACCATCTCAATGGTCACTTTATCCTTTCTAAAAGAAGGATGAGGTGTCACTAAGGAATATGACACTACTAGAGAATCAACCTTTTCATTTTTCTCCCTAAGGATAGCTTCAATGGAGAATACATCAAAGGATTCAATGCAGTCCCACACTCTATTTCTATAGTGCATGAGTCTGGGGTTTTTCACCTGATATTGCTGGTGGACCTGCTTTACCACAACCTCTGCATCACCTTTGCATCTCAACTTCTTGATTCCCATGTCCTTTGTTGTATTCATGCCTAAGAGTAATGATTCATACTTTGTTATATTATTTTTATTGTCAAATTGCAGCTTTTAGGCAAAATGATATACCTCATTAGAGGGAGAGTATAATACTACACCATCTCCTGAACTTTCTCTGGAATGACTGCCATCAAACTCCATTGTCTAGATTTGGTCTTCTTCTTCCTCCATGAGAAGTGGAAAGTCCTCTTCCTTCTGTGATGTAAGGAGGTAATTTCCAAGCCCACAATCTTGAAAAAGGATATCAGCTCTTGGATCATCATACTTCCTTACTGTGAACTTCATTTTTCTAATTGGCAACAATCTTCTTTAATTTCTCCTTTCACTGGGATAATTACAGATGACCAATCCATTTTTATTTCTCCACCTAGATCTCTGCAAAAAATTCTACTCAACAACATACCAAAATAAGTTGGGAAGTCTACCACCAAAATGGTTAGGAGTATCTTCTTATCAAGGTAATCAGCTAGTGCAACTTGAGCATCCTTAATCCTTCCTACCAATGGAACTTGTTTGGATTCCATTGAGTATCATGTTCCATTTACCTAGGTCAAAGTGATGCCAAGAGCATTTGTAACTTTTTTTGGACATCACATTTTCTAAGGCTCCATAATTTATAATGCAATTGTTCAACTGGAAACCTTTGATGAGAAGTGACAGATAAAAAGGATCAACTCTATTGGTGGTGGAGGCATTGAGGGATAACATGTTTTGAGAATATGGTGTGGATGGTGTGGGAAGTAAGCCTTTAGAATTAGAGATTGGGGATGTAGAGTTACCACCTCGAACTGCCTTGATGAATTGTCAAATTGGGCAGGATGTGTTTGTAGGTATTCAATTTCAAAGAGTTGGACTTTGGTTTTGCTAGCATGCTCTACAAAGTCAAATTAAGTTATGGTAGATGAGGAATTAAATGGAAGATGCGTTAATTTTGGTGTTGGGTTCTCTTTTCAAATGTAGCAATTGGTTTGGAAGGAGATGGGGTGTAGCCTTTGATTGAAATTTAGATGTTCTTGTAGAACCAACATTTAGAAGAGAATTAATCTTAAACGACTTTTGAGTTGGGAGAAGAATCGAGATAACTTACTTGGCACGGCACAACAGTGTGATCCTTGCCAATTGGTGAATCTGATTTCTCTCTAGCTGATTCCATGGAAGGTGGTAATGGTGATCCCATGCATTGATGATCTTGTTTAGTGGAGGATTTGGAGAGATATCTTATTTGTTCTTCCTATTCTCGGCTACAATTCTTGACGAGGCTGAAACACCATTCTTGGATTGTGCATGAGTGAAAATGACACATGAAAAACTTGGATCTTCTTCATCACCTTCCTTCTCATCATCAACGTATTCAATCAAGCCATTTTGCATGCCAACCTCTTCGATTTCAAGATAGTTTTCATAGTCATCCATGTTTTCTTCTTTAGTTTCCTCAATGTCTATTCCTTCTTCTGATTCCCTATTTTCATATATGGAATTGACTGGTGGTGCTTCAAGGGAAAGCCTATGAGGAGGTGGAGAAATTATTGGTCTATCAGGAGGATTTGGTCTCCTTGGAGCATTCCTCATTATGATTTGTGATAGCTCCTTTTTCAAAGCAACTAGGTCATTTGCCATTTTTTGGAACATTGGATCAATGGTGACTGAATTTGAATCTGAACTTTTTTCTTCCCATTTGGTCCTTTCATTTTATAGAAAGAATTAGATCATCATCAGTCTCAATTGCAAAGTCTTGAACTTCCCTCAATGTTCTTGGTTAGGCTCTTCTGAGGAAGAAACCAACTTTTGATGGCAAAGCACTAATGAAGAACCTTTTCAAGTTGTTTTTAGGGGTACCACATCTTTTGGGATCCTTCTTATCAACCTATCATACCTTGCTACAAAATCTCTCATTGATTCAGAGGTCTCCTTCTTCATCTAAACCAATTAGACCAACAGATCCTGACAATCTTCTGTGCTCTTGAACCTATGTTCAAATGCACTTCTTATATCTTCACAACATGTGACAAGATCTTGGGGGCAACATGTAGAACCATTCAACAGCTCTTTCTTGGAGTGACTCTACAAAGAGCCTAACTAAAACATCCTCATTTTCAACTCCCAACACTCCACAAGAAGTGATGAATGCTGCTACATGTTCTTTGTGGAGATGAGAATCATCCCCTCTGAATTTTGGGAAGTTTTTTCTCAGAGCCTCTCGATAGCTCATGGAGTGGTTGTTGAGGAAGATCCAATGGACCGGTGTTTCCTCCCCATGGTAATTTAGGCCTATGGGCTTCACGATCCTGCTCATGATCCCGATCCCCATTGCTGTGTCTTGTGGCTATTTCCAGCTGCTTTTAATACTTTGCGCCTCGGCTTAAAGTCACTTGATTTCTTTGAGTTGAGCCTATTTATTCATCGGGTCTTGCTTCTCTTTCTCTGCTTCTTCTTCGGTCTTCGTGTCAATGAAGTCTACAAGGTTCACATTTATGTATGAAAATATACCGCCCAAAGGATTGGAAATACTCAAGTTTCCCAATGTGACCGGTTTCTTGAAAAGGAAGCCTCTACGGATTCCAAGTAGCTCTTGTCTCCTTTGAAGTTCCTCAAAAATGGGATCAATTTGTCCTCCTTCTCTCTGTTGCCGAGTGAATCTTCTATCCACCAGCTTGAAAATCTATGCTCTTCTTTGAGGTGCTAGAATTTGTCTCTGCCTTTCCAATTAGATAGCACAGTTCCTCTTCTAGGTCTAGAATCCTTATGGAAATGAAGTAATGATTGACACTTCATATATTATGCCAAATAGCTTCTCTCATATCAAAAGCAATGTCTTCTTGGATGTGAAAGAGTAAATAGGGTCTCTTTATAGGAGGATTTCCTAGAAACATCCATGATTTACATCCATGTAGTTTGTGTGATTATTCAATCTCCAGAAAATTTTCTTCTAGAATCTTTTTTTGTATTTATGACCCTGAGGTTGTTTTTAGGTGTAGATGCTGCAAAATCTACCCCACATAGTGGGCACAAAATCTGTTGGTGAGAAAATTTTCTTGTGGACAAATTGGTGGGTTTCAAGCCAATGCTATGGGAATCTAAGTCCCTCTACTTGAACAATGTAGCTTCGTAGGTGCATGCAAAAAAGGTGGATTTCAATGGTGGCCTTTCGACCAAAGATCCAACAGGGGAACTCCACTGACCATGTGCAAAGCTAGCAATGTCTCACTAGGGAAGAAACTTTATCTTGGAAAGGGGAAGGAGTGGGAATGGAGGTAGGAGAAAACTAATGTTGTGAGTAGAATATCAGATGCCCACACACATTAATTAGAAATTTCATCTACATGCATTTATAGTTAGAAGAAAAATAAATCCGTAGGAGAAGCTACAAGACCAAATAAAATTCATTGGTCGTAAGGTACCAATCAATCCCTCAATCAAAAAGGTGAAAATTACTTCTTTTATTATTGAAGCTAAAGTAGAGTTTGTATAGAGCTTTGAGAATAGAGGAAATTCTAAGGAGAATGGAAAATAGAAGAAGTATGTAATTTTTCATCTTTTCCAGTACTGAGAGCACTCTAGTCTTTTTGAAATCAATCACCAACCATTTTGAATGGCTTTGAGAGCCATTATATCCTTTGCCAAAATGGTTAAAACTTTACAAATCATTTACGCCTCTTCAAATTCCTTTATTGCAAAAGAAAACCTCATGGCGGATGAAAAACTAGATCTTACAATGCATGAACATTACATTTGATTTTCAGTTTGAATATAGACTGCGTTTGATTTTCTCTTATAACTTTGAAATCGGGTCATCCACGTGGTAGGAAGAGATTGGAGCGTTTATGGGGAAATCTTTTAAGTTTTATGATTTTTTAGAGATTTGGCAATTTGGAACAAATTGCCTTTGAATTTTCACACCCCCACTTTGAATTTTCACATTAACCACGTGGCACCGATAGTTTTTTCATTGGAAATGGGGTCATGGTCCTTTTCTCAACATTTTAAATTTTTTTTACAAAGAGGAATAAGTCTCATCTTCTCGATTGGAAAAAAAACTTTTTTTGGAAAAAGGATAAAAATCAAAGTCCCCGATGATGCTCTCCGCTCTCCTGGGCCGCTTTGACTTTGATTTTTGATACAAAGAGGCTGGGCTTCAACTTTGACTTTTTCAACATTTTAACCTTTTTAAAAAGGATAAAAAATCTCCCCGATGGTCCGCTCTCCCGCTTTGACTTTTTAACGATGGGCTTCAAACTTTTTCCTTTATACTATTTCAATTTTTACTTTTTACCTTTTTTACAAAGAGGCTCAAAAACACAAAGCCAACGCGTCCGTGGATGATGGGGCCAAACTTTGTGAGGAAGAAAATGCCCATCATTCCCGATCATGGGGTCAGAGGAAGAGAACTACATCATTTAGTCCAATTTTTGAATTTCCTTCGCGAGATGGAGGTGTGGAGGTAAAAAACAAATTTATTCACCAGTCATAGAACAAGTGAACAATTTTGATCAAAAATGACTTGTAAGGAGGATATTCTTGCACAAACGTGATGGAGAATTTCTCAAAATGAGCAAAAAGAGATTTGGAAATGCACTAGGGCACGAATTTTGCTATTTATTTGAACTTTCAACTTTTAAATACTTTAAGAGGGCAAGAAAATGATGAATTTAAATGGAAAAGACAAGTGATTTTAGGGTCCGCTAAAAGGAAAAATTCCTTGTCCTTTCTCCTAGGTTTTTAACTTTGACTTTTGATGATGGGCTTCAACTCTTGAGGCCCTTTAGTATTTCCTTTATACGATAGTTGCTAATTTTAAAATGATCGAGGTCAAAAATGGGTCACTTTTTAACTTTTCACCTTTTTTACAAAGAGGCTCAAAAACACAAAATTTCCAACGAATCACTTCTAATTAGGTATGTCAACATACCCATGGATGATGGGGCCAAGTCTCGAAGGGCCCATTTCCAAAATATTTTATGGTGAAGAAAATCATCGCATTTGCAACCTAACCTCACGACCTAAACCTTACAAATTATTTATTAATTACCTTATAATTAATAAATCCACATTTTGCCACCTCATTTGCCACCTCATCATGACCTAGTCTTAACCCTAAACTAACCTAATTAAGGACTTGGTCCAATTCCACATAACTAATTACTCCTCATCCACACCTAAAACCAACTTCATTGACCAAGCCCGCTACCAATCCCTAGAAAAGTGAAAGATTTTACCAAAAATTGAAAAATGAGATTGTTCCTATTAGGATATAACCGCCATGTCGGTTCCCGTAAATGGCCACTTCGACCAAAAACAAGGATCAGATTTTCATTTGATCGGGGAGAAGGAGAAATCATCGAGAGAATCCAGATTTTGCTTGGCCGAGCGGAGACAATGGAGAATTTCAAGAAAATTATAGAGAAGGACAAAATATTTGAATAAAAGCTCGGCTGATCATCGTGAGGGAAGACATCTCAAATTTTGCTATCTCGAGTTCTACCTTCATCACTTTCTTGGACCTGCATTCTTGTTAATAAAAATAGAACCTTTATGTCTCTTTGTTAACATTTCTTAGAAAGATCACATCCATCATAAGTTTATTCAAATTTAACTTTGCTAAAGTGCACTTAACCTTAGGGAGACCACACACAAAAAGGAAAAATTCCTCGAGTCTTCCTGTAAAATATCATCCCCTACCATCCACCAATTTTAACCCCACAGTGTTATTCTATCCGTAAGCACTTAGATTCTGCCCCTACCGGTATCGTTTATCCTCTACCAAAGTGGCGGTTCTCTAACCGTGGTCGGTTTGATTGCCATTGTGACTCATACCCCAAAACCCTTTTTCGCCTATTTGCCTGTGCCCCAAATCTAGCCTGGTTTATCCCTATAGCTCCCTGAACGTATCAATCACCAACAACCGAACAAATAACGAGACCTTTATTATGATAGTTTAGTTTCTATTGCCACGAGATACCTAAATCATGATTTTGCAATAGCTTTCTATATTATCATTTGTGTTAAATAGATTAAAAGGGGAACCACCACCAAGGAAGTTTTTATATTTCGAGCCTCGAAGGGCCTCATTTGTTGTCTAATTAAAATCTTGTGGTCTTTATTCTTACTTGCAAGTAATCCTTCCAAGACAAAAATGAGTTCTTTCGATTCGATCTCTCTCTATGGGCGCACACCATCTCAACATTAGGTATTCCTCAAAGTTTAGATCAAAGGAATGATAGGATAGAAGCAAGTCTGCTACAGAGCCGAAACATTTTGAAACACATGACTCCATGCCCAATGATGCTTCACAAGGCAACTAGTCTATTCATCTAGTGGGTAGATGTCCCCTATGAGTCACCAAATTGTTATCCAAAATAAGCTCATGCTTATTTTTGGTTAACTGCACCCATTTTCCCTCCTTTAGTGCTTCAATCCAATTTTTTAGATATTCTAAGCACTCAAGGTTTCCTAAAAAATTTCCATCAAATGGGAAATTTCTTCCCCTTTCCAAAAATATAAATAAGTCCTTCTAACTCCTCATATTTCGCAAGTTACGGGCCGGTGGGCCTTGGAAGGTATTTTTGCCCAAAAGCGGACCGACGGGAGTTTTTAAGGATTTTTTCCAATGCGGGGTGGTGGGAGATTTTGAGAATTTTCACCCAAATGGAAAATGTGGGCCGGTGGGCCCGAAGAGGGAAATTTTCCAAAGTGAATTTTGGGTCGGTGGGTTTGCGGGGAGTTTTGGAATTTTTTTGCTTTTTGCAAATAGGGCACAAAGTGAATTTCGGGCCCGCAAGCCCGTGGGGGATCTTAAAGCCAAAATGAATAAAAATTCCTAAGGCCCACAAAGAGACATGTGGCCATGTTGAAAGTCAAATCAGGATGGTGGTTTATCGAGAGGCAATTTGAAATTTTTACCTCGAGAAGGCATAAAGTGAAAAATGATTCGCACCTCCGGTGACGCCTAGAGGAGCCACGTGTCAAGCCTAAATTGCATGTGGGCTAGTGGGCCTTGGAGTGAATTTTCACTCAAATGGAAAATGTGGGCTGGAAGGCCCGAAGAGGAAAATTTTCCAAAGTTAATTATGGGGCTACATGCGGGGAAATTTTTGCATTTTATTTTTGGTGCCAAAAGGCACAAAGTGAGTTTCAAGCCCGCGGACCCATTCTGCTGACTAGTTTTCATCATTTTTGTATGGACCCGACTCAAACATTCAAATGGACATATATTTTGACCTAGTGCCTAAAATTCAACAAATTTGGCACCATTGGAAAGGTTTCGCCTCGCCTACGCCATGGAAACCTAAAACTTTAATTTTAAAGAGTTTTGGTGGGTGAGAAATGGGGAAATGTCTTCATGTCATTAATATGTAATCTGATTGTCCCTAATAACCAAATCAGATTTGATTCGATCTATCTGCTTTTCGAGAAGACATAAAGTGGTGGACATGACAGATTTGGGGCAGATTTGCAGAGGCATTGATGGCTAGTAGCTGAGCTTCAAATTAGTTTTCCCACCTCTCTCTCCTTCTTCTCTTTGTGCTGCATCTATAAAAGAAGGAGTTGGGATCATTGTAAAGGGTTGGACATTTCTATTTTGCACCTTCCTTCTTCTTTTGTTCGCAAGTGAATTTGTGGAGCTTTCAAACCTCCCATTCAAATTGTAATACAAATTTCCTCACCTCTTGGCCATTGTAATGTATTGTATCGATTTTGGAGCAATAATATATGTCTATGGGTGATTTCCAACCCTTTCATGTGTTCATTGTTGTCTTTCTGATCTTTCATTGCATTTTGGTTACCTGTGCATGGTGTTGTATTGCACTCTTGTGGTCTATGTTGAGTTACATAATGGGTGTCTAACATTCCTTTGGTGCATCACCTCATTAGATTAGGTTTATTTTCTTGTATATTCTCAACCCTATCTCCTTGGTAAAATATAGTAGATTTAGAACAGATCCTTTGTAATTTATGTGTGTACCTAAATAGAGGAATAAGAACCGACCTTAATCCGGAGATCTCTCTCAACTCGCAAGGTCCCATAACTTGAGAGATGCTCCATGTTGTGTAATATCAAAAGTCTTGAAATTCCCAACCCATCTTGTTGGATACATTGGAGATATTCAATGATTCTATGATAACAAAACCCTCGCTCTACAACACCCTCATCTCATGTATATCCACATATTTTCCAATCTGTGTCATTCCTCCCTTCAGCTTCTCTTTACATTTTTGATACTACTCACTCTTTACCAAATATCTCCGTTCTTGGTTCCCTTCCTCTACATAATTTTATTCATTTTCCTCTCCTCCTTTCTTCTCCTCATCTTATTTCACTTCCTCTAATCATCTTTATGACCTTTTTACTTTGTGTTTCCTCTTAACTTCTTATTAATAACCTGTCTCTTTAGTGTTGTCCCATCTATTTTATCATCCCACCATCCACATGTATTTCCATGTGGTCAGTTCCATATTATTTTCCTTGGATTTCCTCACCATGATCTGGTTCCTTCAATATTATTTACTCTATCATCTCTTTCATTTTCCATTACCTCTCTCCCTTCATCTACTTCACCCTCCTTCATGCCTTTTGTTTTAAATAACTCTCTCCCTTTTTCATAATTTCACCCTCTACTCTGTCATTTTCTTGTCTTCTCATTTCCTTGTTCCCCTATCATCCCTTCTCCTCTCCTCCATCTTTTTTATCCTCTTCCTCCCCTTTCATTCCATTTTTATTCTCCTCCTCCATCTTTGTCCACTCTAGTCCATGTTCTTGTCTCCTTCAACTTCAACCTTTCTTGCTCTTCTCATAATCACCTACTACTCCTATCTATATCCTTTTTCTCTTTCTCATTACGTCCTTCAACACATCCTCACACCTAGCATTCACAGTTGACTTTCGATGTCTCTCCATTTATGCATCACAATCTTGTTCTTCTCTTTACAACATTGACTTATCCTCATTTCAAGAACTCTATCGCATCTTCTATCTTTGTCATCCCTCTTATAGGGGCATCATCATATCCATTTCTAATAATTTCTTCCCATGGTATTTTCTTCTTCGAGGATACCACGACAACCATCACCTATCACCTTTTCCTCACAAGTGCCTACTCTATGTTTTGCTTGGAAAATGTCAATCGTAATCCTCCCCCATTTTCATGAATCATATTTAACCCCTCACACCAGGGCATATTATCTCACCATTAAATTTCTAACTCACTTTTCTATTCTATTTAATCTTCATGTCCACATTTGTGACCATACTCGTTCCCCCTTTTGGGGCATTTTATTTAGCCACTCCTTGTGCTTTTCCCTATGTTGGGGCCTCATTATTTTCATCATCATCCCTTTTGTGTATGCATGATTTTTCATTCGATACCTCGCATACAAAGGATTTCACATACCTTTCACATTAATAATTTTGTATATTTTGATGTTTTCCTATGACCCATTAGTCATTGTAGTTTACATCCATACTAAAGTGGTTTTCACCCACTCACTAGTCCATAGAACATTGTCACCCATCTCCATTAAGACTGTAATTTTCCTCTACCGATGTGATATTGGAGTCACCGCCATATTTTTCATCATTATTGAAATCCTTTTTCACTAGGAGCATCTTACCTTTGGTCATGTTTTTATCCATTCCCATTCTTTTTGTGGACACATGATTTCATCAAACCTTTTTTGTTTTTTGTGTTTTGGCTCACTATTGCAAACCAATCAACAAAAAGGGGCAAATGTAGACACCAAATTTTGGTATCACCCCACATTTTCTCAGTAAGATTATCT
This sequence comes from Taxus wallichiana var. yunnanensis, assembly GCA_018340775.1. Lineage (NCBI taxonomy): Eukaryota > Viridiplantae > Streptophyta > Pinopsida > Cupressales > Taxaceae > Taxus > Taxus wallichiana. Next base: position 300,506,920 of record CM031234.1, read on the forward strand.
ATGTGAATCACATCTCCCTCCAAAACAACATATTTAATTAATTAGTTTTAATTAATTAATTGATCCCCTTAAACCTCATTATTTAAATATGTCAATTAAGTCACACTCATCCACTATTGTAACCACCATACAAATAAATAACCTCACATGTTCCCCACTTAATTCAATCAAATCAAAACCAATCCCGACTAAAAATTAATTCCCCAAAATTATTAATTCATGAATTTCACCCATGAATTTAATAATTATAAATCCCAAATATATCAAAATCTGACATCACATTCAAAATTCAATAGTGTAAAGTAATGCACATGGCTTCACTATTACACCTAACATTTTAAATCATGTCCCCACTCCACTCACCCCTTTTATTTTTTTCAACTCATGAGCCCCATAGTCAAATCAAATCTTAATCATGTCCCATTAAGTAGGGTTACTTTTGTAAACCTCGATTACTCGTTAACCTCAAATTAAACCCATATTCAAGCTATAAATATAACCCTTTTACCCCCTCTTAAGGAATAAGAGGAAATTTCTTAAACATATTTTGGAGCTTGAAGGATTGGAAATAAGAAGAAAATTCTAAAATAAGTTTTGAAGCCATGGAAAACCTTTGACGTTGTTGAGGATATTATCGGCTCTCCCACATGTTGTATTTCTCTGCTCATTTTATTGGGCGTATTATATTTCTCTACCTCTACATGTTATCTATTGTTCATTTTTATTTCCATCTTTCTAACATGGGGTTGACATCCTCCAAGGGAGTTCACAACCTCTTGGAACCAACATTGTCCAGGAAGCTGCTATATATCTTGATCTAATCATATCTATTTGATTTTTTGTAGGAATTATTATAGAACCATATTCTTGGCATCCACATCCAAATTGAGTTACTTAAGGCCTCCATCATTCCAGGTTGCTGGTAGCTTCCAATATCAACATTCACCTATGCAAGAATGAATTTTTTCTGACAATAGTTAGTAGTTTGGAACAAGAAATGATAACATAATGTGTTGTTTAAATAACAAGATTTAGGAAAATTAAAACCATGAATAAAGTATCTTCCAATTTATTAAATTAACACTTTGAATGCATAAATCTTTTCAATACCTATCTAGGAAAAAAATGTAGTCATTTTGAGTTTATGATCAAAATTTATGACTCTCGGAAGGTAGAAAAATAAAGTAAAATAAATGCACCAACATAGAACAAATGCACCTGAAATAGTCATAATTGTGTTGAAACAAGGAAAATGTGATATTTACAATACAAATGCATGAAACTGATGATTGTCATGAAAATTTGAGATTTTAAGGTGCAAACGATCACGTTATTTTTAAAATTTTGACAACTTGTTGTTAGTATGGAATGTTACTAAAAAAATAAAATTTTAGAGGATAAGCCCCACAGTGGGTGCCAAAAATGTAATTCAAGAAAAGATTAGCTAAAATTTAGAAAATGAAAATAGAGTAATTGATTCCTAAATCTAATCTATTCAAACAAAACCTCAGATTGAGTTATATGGAAAGGGAATATAATGCAATACCTTCACTTACCGAAGTAGATCTCCTTTGATTTGTTTGATGTGCTTAAGATGTTGGATTGTATTGATTGTTTCTTCAGATTTTGGAGACACTTGGGAAATATCTCCCCTTTGATTGATTGCCTTGGGTGAGTATTTGATGAAGGATGAATTTTATTGTAGATGATGGATTGATATAATGATGATAAAATGGATTGATTAGATGAATAAAAGAGCAAAGTTTTGATATGGATTTGTGACTTGCTAACTAGCTCTCATGGAGGAGGAGAGCTCAATTTATAACTTGTGGATGGGATAATGGAGGGTAGAGATTGATCCAAGTAGGATGAGGATCAATGGTGGAGTATTCTAGAGTGGAAGGATCTATAATTTTGAATTTAAATTTTATTTAGGTAAGAATCTTCCAAATTCAATGAAAGGAGAAGGTTAGAGAGGCTTCTAGATTTAGAAGCCTCTAGATTTATAGGTGTGAGGATGTGATTAGGATTAATATTAGATTAGGTAAATAAATGATGATTAGGGGTGAGGTTACATGGAAAGGCTAGGTGTAGGGATGTGTAGGTTAGGTGGTAGGTGAGATGTAGGAATATTAAATTCCTAGAAATTATTAATAGAGATTATATAGGATAATATGATATAATAATGAAATAAAATTGATTAATGATAAAATGGGATATGATGATGGATTAAAAGGATTAATAATGGAATGATGGAATATTGGATAAATGATCAATAATGATAAAGGGGGAAATATGATAAATATGATAAAATGGATTAAATAATAATAATTAATCTTGCGATTAATTATTATATGGATGATGTTGGGATATATGTGGGACAAATTAATCAAAATTAATCATGTCGAACTTTTAGATGCCTACATAATTTAATAGGTAGACTATTGTGCACATAACTTATACCCAATATCTATGTTCTAAGCTTGAGGCTTTAATCTTATAACACACCATTTCCATGATATTACAATTATGTTTCTCTACAAAACCATTCTCTCAGTGAGAATACTATGGAGTCAATTGTTGATAAATACCATGGACCTTTAGAAATTCAAAAAAATGTTTAATGGTTTATTCCCGCCTCACTTTTAGTGGAGGACATGAATTTAGTGGATAGTATCTTGTTACAACTATTTTTTTAATTTATGAAATATTATAAAGCTTGATCCTTGCTCCTTAAAAAAATATAATTATTTTGCCATAGTAATCATCAATAAATAGTTGAAAATACTAAATCCACTGATACTTGGTCTCATGTCTCTTCAAAGATTGTTGTACATAGATATAATGGACTAGAAGCTCAACATGTACTTATACCAAATGGACCTCTCTATTGTTTTCTAGCTAGATAATCGAACAAACATCAATATTATTTAATAAGGGATGACATCTCACCATACCATGCCTAGTTAGAGAAACCATATCCCCAGATATCAAGTGTCCATATCTTCTATGCCATTAATTCATTTGAATTGTATATCTTTTGCAATAAGGATTCAATTTTTTTTATAAGAAAATAGATTTGTAACACCATTGCTAATCCAAAATATCTTGCAAAAATGTTTGATTTCTTTTAATCTTTATGAATGAGATACATATTTTCACCCCATATAGAATAAATGTCAACCTTAAGGTTGTAATCAAGAATATGACTCACTAAGAGTAAAATTTATTGAGCCCTAGGATAAATAATACATCTATTATTGTATAATCATGATTTTTAAGTGGTAGGGAGATGTTACGATTTCCTTGAAATAATAGTACAAATCATCAACCAAATACACTTAACCTCAACTAGGTGTATTATTCATATTGGTGAACCAATATTTTCTTCTTTTCATATGCCAAGTTTCTCTATATTGACATAAAATACAAATTTGAATAACTAATTTCTTGAGTGGTTTGTGCAACATACATATAGTCCTCATCAAAATGTGTTTCTTCCTATTTAATTTTTTTGTTTCCTTTTCTAGTTTTCCTTCATCCACCCTTGTAGTTTTTAATAATGTCCTTGTGATGATTTTTGAATGTCAAGACTCTTGTTGCTAGATGAGCCCAGAGTGTTCATACATTATACCAATAACATATTAATTTGTACATTTTCTATTCAAAAATTAAGTGGAACTTTTAATAAGTGTACCCTTATTAATTTTAAAGAATTATTTTCTTAAAGGATTGATATTAAGGCTTCATGGTTCATTCCCTACTAGTGTGAAGAAATAACATGTTCCTCTTATTTTATCTTTATGGATGGATTATTACTATTGCCACTTATTAAGACTTTGTAAAAAATTTGACTTGTGACATTTATTGTGGGCAAGAATATATTATAGGAAGGGGTAGTGCTCTTGATACTATTATTTCAAGGAATTCATCAATCATTTCCACTTCCAATTGTTATAGTAAGACTAACTATTAGTATATTTAATTTCCATATACTATTTTATGATTTAAGATTCATGTGTAATATCATTTATTTATAAATATAATATGTGGATAATTCACCCTTTCATGTATAATAATCAAAATATTTTAATAGATAATAGTATCAACCAATTTACTAACTTGTGTTATTTATCGTATTTACTAAGACTTGTTTTTCATGAAATTACTTTCCAAATGCCAACCATAGTCTTTTTTTTATTTCTTTATAAGATCATAGAGCTAGTGTGTGGTAGTTCATTGTGGAAGAGATTTATTCTTACTTTAGAAAATTTATCCATGATCTTCTTAGTGAAAATGTGGTAGTAATGCTACCCTTGATAAATATATGTTGTTTTTTTACTTCAAAGATTTCATTGATTTACCATATATGTGTGCATTGGGTATTTTTATTATACTTTTTATAGTGATTTTGGAGAATAAAACTAAATTTAAATACCAACATTCTAGAACACACCATAAAAAGGATTCAAAATTGTTACTTGCATATAACTTGAGATAGTGACGTTGATTTTATGAAGGAAATTTTTATTTTAGTTCTTGGCATCATAGATGGTTTTGAGTATTTCTCAAGTGTCTTTAGTTGTTTTACCATCATGGATATGATGTTATACCTCTTATTATACCCCAAACATGATAATTAAATATTTTTCTTATTGGATTTGTCAAAATTAAATCATTGAACAACATTTATTATGTCGGGTGTAAGATACATTCATAACATGCAAAATTTCCTCAAAGTCTAAACGTGTTTTCGGTTTAGTCCTCCATGGAACATTATTGTAAAAATTAAATAAGAAGCTATGAGTAAGGAATAAATAACTTTGGTATGTTTTAGCTTCATGAATATGAGGTTATACCTCTTATGATAACCTAAACATGATTATAAATATTCTTTCTAGTTCAAATTGTCAAACTTAAATCATCGAACAATAGTAGTGGCATGTCGTGTAAGATACATCGATAACATGCTAAATTTCCTCAAATTATAAATGATTTTTTAGTTTAGTACTCCATGCAACATTATTGTCACAATTAATGAAGAAGATACGAGTCAAGGATAAATAACTTCGGTATGTTTCTAACCATTAGTACAAGTTGTGGTAAATGGTTGGTTCCTTATCATTCTCGGATAAGTTCTCCTTTTCTATATACTATCACTTTGATATAACAAATATTTCTATATACATGTGTTTCCTATATGATCATTAGTATGTGGAAGATAATTGTCCTTTATATACACCTAATAGTAAGTGAAAGAGAGGTTACCACATGTGAGAAAATAGTGGTATATGGTACATAGATAGTACATAAAAGAGATTCATCTTAAATTGACACTTTTATGTGGTACATACTACATGAAAGAGATTCATCTTATATTAACACCTTCTTATAACAAAATCATCGTACATGGGCATAACTTCCCTATATTGTTGGATTTTCCCAATTTCATGATTTTTGTCAAAAGATAGTGAGGAATGGGTAACAAATGGATGGTTTAGTGAAATATAATTTTCTCCCTTATTTATCCTTGATAATTTGTAAGAACAATACTATAGATGTATTTTTACAACTATTTTAGGCAATATAGGTAGTAATTCAAGCCTCGACTTTACCCATAAATTTCAACCATAAGCACTACTAATGTCATCATATGATACAAATGTGTAAAATGCATATAATTTTAGATTATGAAAGTTTTTCATATACTTTTTTATGCTTAGAAAAATCAATTAATACACCAAACTAGTAGTTTCACTAGAAGTGTATGATAGAAAAAATGATGAATATAGATGTGTGTTGAATGTAAGTTTTTATGTAGACTCATCACGATGATGATAAATAATAAATTAAATTTATAATTTACTAGTTACATATGAAGTTAAACATCATAAATTGTCCTATATCACACACCATTCCTTTCATTATAGTTCCTTCTTGGTTCTTTTATTTACAAATCAATAAAACTACAATCTTATAACAGGTGACATATGACATCAATTTTGTTGCATCAAGTATAAAATGCTCTAAATATGACCAAAACAAAAAATATGTGATGTATTATTATTATGAGTCCATATTATTATAGTATAAACCTTCATCTTCTTTCCTATTTTTCAGCTCCTATAATTTAATGTTTTTATTTAAGAATGGAATAATATCATTTATTTATATTTTGAAAAGAATATAAATATAATAGACATTCACTTTGGAAATTCTTAACATCTATATTTTATACATTGAAGTATAAGGTCCATGCTACCCATGTCAATTCTTAATAGTAGTAATAAATTTATGCCCCTAGTAGCTACATCCTATATTTATCTCATAGCCACATCCTTGTTTTTATGGAGCATTTTAGAAGATGTTGGTAGCGGAATGTAAATTTTACAAGCATGTGAATCAACAATTATTATGAGATTACCTGTACAAATTTATTGGAATCTATGAACATGGCAATATCAAAATGTGCCAAAAAAACATAATCAAACTTTAAACAATCATTATATGGAGGTTTAAGGGTGTCTCGAAAGAGTTGGGAAATAAGATAAAAATGCATCCTAAAATTGATTGTCAAATATTCCAATCAAATTAGATCCAATTAAAACTATTCACCTTGATTTCCATTCTTGACTTTATTATTCCTCATAATCTATAAAGTTTTCTTGTTAAAAACCTTTATGTCACAATGCACAATATTAGAATAGTTGTAATTAAGATAAAAATCTATTTAACTAGGAATGGATTGTTGTTTGTTTTAGTAAAAGAATCCTAAAGTTCTAGATATTTATCCCAATCATAAGTAAATGTAGTACTAGGATTTCAAAGTATGACTTATGATCCTTAATCTAAATACCATTCAAGGCTAGGAAGAAATCCATTTTCAATGTCCTTGGCCACTAAAAAAATATAAATTAGTATCACAAATGATATCAACTTGAAGTTTTGATCTCCCTTAATTTCTCCATAAACATATATTATTGTTTCCAAATCCTTCTTACCATGTGTATGTTGAGTAGAATGTAAATGAGTTGAATTCATGAGGTTTGTAGTCATTTTTAGGTGATTGCATATTTTTTATAGTTTCATATCCAATTGTGTAAATCAAATATATATATATATATAATTTATTATTCAAATATGTATATTATGTACCTCTTCATAAAAATACAATTAATTACCATTAAATATATTTATGTCACTTATCTATAGCCAAATACAACCATGATGACTCAGAGGCTACAATGTAAATGAACCTATAAGAAATATTACTATCAGAGGTTAAAATCATCATATTTGTGAAATAAGTTCACTATTAAAAAAACATGGAGTTTCATCGGAAGTGTGCTCTTTGGTAGTCAATCGAACCTATAGAGTGAATAATTTCTCAAATCTATGTAACCCTAATGTTACGAGTAATCTACCTACTTGTAATTTGCAAGGAAATGGAGAAGAAAATAATATAAAAGGAACAACGATGCATTAAGAGATGAACAATGATATTTTTTACAATATATGTTTGAGAGTAACATAGTATACTAAGCACTCGAAAATATAATCGAATACACATTTCTATAGTATAATAGTAGGAAAGATAAAAAAATAAGAGTATAAGGTGATTATCATCCAAAAAAATCAACTAATACTTCAATATGCATAATTTTATTATGATAGTAAGAGAATCCCTAAATGAATTACAATCGTAAAAAAATATGTCGATATAATAGAAAGATCTTGAAGGAATAACTATGGGTAAGTGCACCAAGTTGGGGGACAATTAAGTGGACATCAAATCCTAAATTTTACATTAAAAACAACAAAACATCAAATTTAGTCTTCCACGGACTTGAACCATGCCAAAAAGTCAAAAATATGTCATAAAAATGGTACCATCGCATAGGGGAGACTGTTAGCTTTGTAGAAATATTGATTTTAAAGTGAATATAATAGATAAATGTCATTTTTAATTTTTTACTAATAGTAGGTCTTTAAGACACTTTTTCCTGTGAATGTTTATGTCTACGTTTAAGACTGAAAATTTTGTTTCACTTATCAGAATGTGATAAAAATTATACCATCCCAACCGTGGTGAAATTATATACATGTTCAAAAAAATTATTTGATTTAAATATTTTTGATGAAGTTATGGTGGGCAAATGGAAAGTGCTCTATTTTCTTTATGTTTTCATACCACTTTCATGAAAAAAATCATAAAAAATAAAATATTGCTCAAAAAAATACAAAATAAAATCTATCCCAAGATAGATAATGGCATCTAACTTCTCACCAAAGGAGAAAAATATATATCAATTTTTGGTCATCCAAATCGTGGGCAAACAGACTACAATCTTATAGGCATTTAAAAAAAAAAAAAATACCAAGTCATTGAATTTTGAGTGTTTAATATAGCTAAACTTGTCCATTTTTAAAAAAATTAGTATTTTAGAAACTAGATTCTGGATGCTATGATTCATATAAATATAATTATTTCTAATTTTGAGTGTATGTATTGCTAATAATCCCTACAAGTTGATATTATGTTTTTATTTGCAATATGATCCACTTATGACCCCTTTTTGTCCCCCAACTTGCCTGCACTTACCCCTATAGGACTAAGGGACAATAATTTGTAAGGTTAAAATCCTAGAATAGAGAAGAATATACTCATGAAATAAAAATGGAGGGAAAACATATTTGAAAGAAGAAGAAATGGTGTGATGAAAGAGAAAAATAACATTCCATGATGTAAAAAATCCATAATTCTAGTGTGTGTAGTACTTATGAAGGGGATGAAGAAATTCATATGGTAGCTGCCAACTAGAAATATATACTTTCTTAGAATTAAAATCTTCCCTCCCTCTTACATTATATTCAGTTGATCATTGAAGTCTTGAAATAAGTTTGGAAACATAACCATAATTTTTAGCATAACGATTTATTGCGATATTGAGAGTAATTCAAGAAATCAATATGGTTTAAAAGTGACCATTAATAGTGATCCATGGCTATGGAGAAATGGGAACATAGGTCTAAAAACATGATGGCATGATAAGAATGTTCCACAATAAAGATAATTCCTCAAATGGAATTAAATTAGTTCAAGAATGAATAAGAGGTAGTGTTACACCGAATGAATCTATAAGTTGAATGTGACTCACCAAATGGTCAAGGAGTAAAAGAGAAAAGTGTCATAGTAGAATGAAGTATACCAAAACATGATAAGATAATCACAAGTGCTACTAAGGTGGTGTAAGTAATGAACAAAACTTCCCAAAAAATAGATTCATTGGAAGAGATAAAATTATATGGGATATATGGTGGTTCATCACCTTATAAATTTATGTGTGATTTTTGAAGGCACATGTGGAAAACATATTATACCACAAATAGGGACAATGTTATACAATTTTTTAAAAGCATCAAAGGATTCAACAATTCTTCCTAACATATGCAAGTTGAAAGGTCGAAATGAAAAGAAGAAGGGGAAGGCATCAATTAATAAATGGTTAGGAATGACATGGTAGAAGGAAAATATTTTTAAAAATTGAATTAACATATCTTACATAAGGGAAAAGGTTCATGGGGATATTTCAAATGGTGTATGGATTTAGATAACATAAGGTTTATCATAATTGATAAGCGTTTCGTTTTGGTTAACATTCTAGCGAATCACGAGGATAATTTCCTACTAATTTTGGAGAACTAATAAGTTGTATCATCCATTGGGTATTGAATCTTACTAATTTAGGTTGGGAAATTGAGACTCCTCAAAATTTCTAAACAATAAGAAATGAGAGTGTAAGGGGTACACAAAACAACACAGAAAGGAAATTTGAAATGAAATAAAGCAATGTGGAAAGGTACACAAATATAAAAATATAAAGAAAGTGTAGCATTTGCACTTGAGGGTATTTTTTATTAAATATTCCATTGATTAGGATCAACATATGATCTCCATAGATATTTGAGTTCTCAAAGGCATTTTATTATTTGTACTAGGAAATCTTATAAGGGTTAATCTAAATGGTATCATGCTTGGAATGATTCCAAGGCTCATCTGGTCAACATATCACTTCAAAATGAGGTCATCGATGTCAAACCTTTTATTATTTACTTTATTTTTAAAAAATAACTTTACTACCTATTGGTGTTCCTAGAGTTTGTCTCTAAACTTCTCCTCAACTTCTTCAAGGTGGTATAGTTTTGGTAACTTGAATGTTCTAGTATCACTATTCTAATTCTAGATGATGACAACTATATAATGTGATAATTTCCATTAATATTGGAAGCTTAGCTATGACACTACATACCAGCGAATGAATGGAGATATTATAATTAAGTTTTTAAACATATCATGTGAGACCATAAGGCCCGATTTCACCTTATTATGATACTTTATATGAATTTTTCAATTATATGCTTCATGATCCTAATTAAGTATTATTTCATGGAATAGATAATGAATTTAGCCCATGGATAATAGGATGATAACCTTGATCTTATGATAATTCCTTATCACCGTTATATAATGATGATAATAATGAAGATAATGTTTGTAGGTTTTTTTATTCCATTGAATGGTTTATATTCAATTACATGACTTAAAATAAACATGTATTTAACTTTCTTATGTTTCATTAGGATAAAAGGGAGTTACATTCTCCACCTTTTTAGCTACTAGTTACACTTCCCACTTCATATTAAAACACCTAATGTAAATATTATTGTTCATGAATTATAAATACAAGCTATCTTTTGGTTCATGTTTTATTTCCTCTCTCATGAAAAATTACTCTCTTCATGTGTTCATATTTTATCAAGTTTTTATCTTGGCCTACACTCTCACATGATATTAGAACTCATTTTAGTAATCGAATTCCATTGTTTTGTTATGTTTATTTTATTGGAATATTAACTTATTTCAAACTTGCTATTATAAAACATTTGGGTTATGAGTATTATCTTGTCTTGCATTATAGGATGATCTAGAGAATTAGAAAAGAGAAAAGGAAATAGGTGATTTTGGAGGACAATATTCATTCTTTACATTCACTTGAGAAATGGACCATGTCATCGAAGTTTGGATCATACCAAAACCCCAAGATTGATATTGTAGATAAAAAAATCATGCAATTTGGGTAAATATCTAGTCCTAGTTTCATACTACTTTTTCATATGATTCCTATGTTAGAAAATTACTAATTAAACCATGTCTTTGGCCACTTTGCTTTCCTTTCAGTTGGTATTTTCAGTCTTGCACTTCTACTTGTTTAGTCTATACTTTGACCCTTCATCATTTGTCACCCCGGACATCTAGCACCCACCTAGGACACTATTTCTAAGCACCCCAATCCCCTCTCGATGCTCATGTCCCCTTTATAGTTTACCATTATCTTTTGGGTCCTTTCTACTTGATTGAACATTTTATCTTTTGGTAGCTTGATTTTTTGGGGTTAATTGTGAAATTCAAAGAAAATTAATCATATAAATATAAAGTTATGTGATCATAATAAGGGACCAAGCAATGAGCATCTATTTTCTCCACCTAAGGTTGCATCCATCAAAGCCATATATAGCTCTATTTTCATCCATCTAGCTCCATTACAAGGGACAAAGGTTGGTTAATTTTCATCACACTTCATAGAAGGGAGTTTATTATATTCCATACACACGGTATTTACATTCTACATCTAACTAATTATTCACTACTTCAAGTGCAACATGCACAAGAATAACCTAGGGAAAATTCCACACACACAAACCTAGAACTACATTGGGTTTTGTTGTCTTGTGTTTTTGTGAGGGAAAAATTCATTATCAAGTAGGAAAACCATACCACGGTGTCAAAAAATTTTAAAGTTAAACCTTCCCAAGACACTACCTAGGTTATTCCATTCGCAACACTAGTCCTACCATTCAAGATAATGATCTCCAAGTGGTTTTTATCAGTCCCTAGGTGATTTAGGAACTTTTGGAACATTCAAGTATTCGAGTAGTTTTGGGAAGGGCTACCATAAAGCTTCCTAAGGCTAGTGCACCACCCTTGGAGTAGAGAAAAGGATAAAAAATCATCACATATGAGTATTAAAGTGATAGGGACATCAAGGAAATGAGTTTGGAAGATTTAGGGAAGATTCAGAAGTTTTGTAACCAATTCACCAGAAGTGGGGTTTCGGGCTGAAGGAGCACACACCATGAAAGATGGCTTGAGCTTCAAATAAATATCCTACTACCTCCATGAGGAATTGTATGCCCAAATAATTACCTATGGAAATTATTTTCCATGCCCTAAATGGTGGGAAAGATGGGACATCTTAAAACATCATACACTTTCTTAGGTAATTCATTCTTCTGATGCACAACTAGCAATATCGAGAACTAAGGGGAATTTTTGAGGTGTTTCAATAATAAATGTACCTTTAATCCATCACCATTTGATTTATTGATTTTTTTAGAGGTATAATCATATAAAATTTCACCCAAAAATTCATTTGGGAGCTCGAGATATCGCCTTCGCAAGTTGGCACCCAAGGTATGCTTTCCAACACTTAGTCAATTTTTTTATGGGACACATGGCATCCTATGGTGAAGGTGCATTTTCATGTCCCTTTTGAAAAGGGACATAAGGGACAAAAATTGTGTCCAACCCTTTTTTAGCCTCCTGGACACCCATATGACCCCATGACTCATGTTAAGCCCCCAGGTGCTCCAGTTTATCCGTCTTTGCTAATTTTCTCATTAAATTAAAAGATGCCAAGTGTTGAACCCAGTATGAGATGATCCCCTTTGTATAAATAAAAGGGATGAAAGGGATTTTCCCCATCCATACCCCTTTGCATTCCATTGTTATAAATACGACACTTAGATCATTTTTTCTCATTTTTCCCCTACCTCCAAACGCGTTGTAACTCTACCAAAATTTATCAAAAATAAAAAATTGAATTTTTGGAAATTCATCCATCACACCATCAAAGTAATGGTAAGACAAAGAAAATGAACCTTTGGAAAAAAATTTTCATCCTCAGTGATCTAAGAAAGAAAAATATGACAAAAACAATTTTTTTTTAGATTCAAACAAAGGAAAATATCTGCAAAGTGAAAACCGGATTCAAATGAAATTTTTGTATTCATCTAGTTTCCTATGCACCTTAAATATCCAAGAGAAAAAATTTGCATGCATGGCCCGGATTTTTCCTATGAAAAACCCTCATTCCCTCAAGTGAATTTATTTTTTATAAAAATCTTCCAAACCAAAGTGATCGGTGAAGTTAAAGTTTTAGAGTAGTAATATTGGGAAAAATTCCATATCAGAAACCTTCATTTTTTGCAATCCAAGCATCAAATACCCACTTTCCAAAAAGATTAATATTTCTTGTACAAGTGGCTTTATTTTGGGTAAGTCATCATCAAGAAGTGTGAAGGAAACCGGGTACACTTAGGAAGAAAATGAAGTCATATCAGTCAATCAAATCCGAGAATAATGAATTCACCACTTAATAAAAATATTAAGTCCCCTATATGGGTGCATGCCATTTTTAGTAAGTCACTTTAGAGAGGAAACCCAAGAGAAGACAATGTACTAAGGGAAAGTAATACATGCAAAACTCATTAGTGTAGTCATCTCAGCCCAAAAAATCACCACTTACTAAAAATATAACGTTGTCTAGAGGCACTTGATATAAACACTAATTTGTTCTAAAGGTGGATTTCACAAAGGAATCATAAAAGTAGATAAAATTCAAGTTGGAAACATCAGTTGGAGTTGGGAGAGGTAAATTCTGACACTTACTAAAAATAGCAAGTTGTCTTTTAGGCACTTCAGAACAAGTACCTGCTCTTTGGTGGATGATTCTAAGAGTTCTATAAAGAGTCAAGAGGAAAAAAATAATCATCAAAAAGCTAAGATAATCCTTTAAGAGGTGGAATCATCATATTTTTAAACATTCTTGGCACTTTTCAGGGAGCTCATTATTTTAGGGACAATTGAAAATCGACGAAAAAGGGGCCATTTCAAGGAGTTTTAGGTAGAATAAAAAGGTAAAATCCATCCTAGTGATCTTGGAAGGTTGTTTAGAGTCATAATCATATAAAATTTCACCCAAGAAGACCTCCTGGAGATTTGACAATCTCAATTTCAAGTCCACTCTCCGGGTCAAATTCTTATGTTTTTCCTCTCAAAAGTGCATGACGCATTTTTGTGCACCTCATGTCCCTTTGCAAAGGTGAAATGGGGATATGAATTTTTCCCATGCATAAATTTTTCTCTTTTACTCCATTTGATCCAATTTTTTTGCATTGCATGCGTATTGGCACTCCCCATCTCTCCTCCAATTTCATGTCTTGAGGTGCAAAATCATGCCTCTAGGAACAAAGAAGTTTTTTTGTTCCTCACCCCCTGGTGCAAGTAAGGACATTAAAATTCGTCCATGCATAATTTTTCTCCATTTCTATTCATCAATTTTTTTGTATTACATGGGTCTTGCCTTGCTCTATCATGCCCCGCATTTCTGGATCAAATTTTTCCACCTTAGTGCACTTACTAAAAATAGCATGTGTCCATGGTGAGGAATACTAAAAATAGAAAGTGGATAAAAAGGGAAATGCATCATCAACAAAGTGGAGGATTGAAATGTGCCAAAGGGTTTAGAAGGTCATTTTTGAGCAAAAAAAGATTGTAAGATGATCTCATAACTCAAACAAGGAAATAAAACCTCTATGAAGGTCATAGAAGCAACAATGTTTTTAAACACTCATTGAGCCAACCCGAGGTATCTGTGCATCATGGATAAGGAGGATATTGTGTTCAGGGATCCAAATTTCATTACATTGGAGCATTTCATAAAGTCATCTGGAAGGATCAACAAATTTTAGTGGAGGTGGATTCTTCATCATCGACATAATTCTTCTTCTTCTTCTTTTTACTCTCTCTCTCTTTCTTCTCTCACCCCCAACTTTCTTTCTCTTCAACATTATAATTATTCATTGAGGGTGCACATTTTAAGATTTCCTTAATGAAATTTAAAATATATATATATCTAATGTAAAAGTCATTGTTATCCATATCTCACCCATGTGCCAAATATTTGATCGAACACGATCCCACATAAGAGGAAACATAGTCAAAAGGTGGATAAAAAGGATTCGAATTTGGCTAAGTATAAAGGTGTATGTAGAGAATGCCAAGTTTGTTTGATGGTGATGATTCAAGGGGTAAAAATATCAAAATGGCCCGAAACTCCACCCAAGGAAAAGTCGGCATTTGGGCCCGAGTCAAAGCCAAGCGAGGAATGGAGGAAAGGGAAAAAGATAAATTACGGAATCGTAGGCTTGATTTTTGTTCCAATCTATCTGCCACGTGTCCCATATCAAAAGGGGACCCATTTTTAAAGTTTTTTCCCACCCCTCTTGTATGGATCCAATACAAATTTATGAAGGGGCACATCTTCTTACTCAGGGCTCAAAATATTACAAATCTGATGCCGTTGGAAAGATCTCGGCCTCACCCATGCCATGGAGGTCTGAAACTTTAATTTTGAGGAGGTTAGGTGAAGAAAAATGAGGAAACATCTTTAGGATTTCAATACAGGATCTTCTTGCCTCAACAACTGATTAGATTTGATCTGTTTCACTATTTCCTCTTCCTTCAAGGCGCTGAACCAAGGATTGATGTAGTAAAGATGGATTTGGGGAGATTGTATTAGAGGAATTAACAATGGTGGTTGAGCTTTAACCTAATTTTCCCACTTCTCTCTCTCTTCTTCTTTTAGGTTGAATCTATAAATATGGGGGCGGGATTCATTGTAAAGGGTTAGACATTCTTTGTTTTGTAGGCTCCCTTCTCCTCTTAGCAAAAGGATTTGTGGGGTTCAGGCCTTCCATCAAAAAAATAGAAATACATTTATGTCTCTTGGCTACTTTGTAATGGAATGTACAATCTACAGAGAAATAAAACACATATGTGATCGATTTTGGATCCTTTCTTGTCTATTTTTGCTTTCATTTGGTCTCCCATTATATATCTAGCTATCTATTCTTGTTTATTGTATGCATTTTGTTGGTTTGTATATATTAGCAAAATAAGTGTTCATCATTCCTTTGGTGCATCACAAAAGTGTACATCAAAATCTCTGAATCACAACAAGTGAAATCTATGGTTTTAGTAGCCCAAGCTTGGGAGATTCATGAGAAAAACCCGGTCTAGAGAAAGAAAAGAAGGTATATTTGAATACTTGCATCTATCCCTAGGGAAGAGAAAGGAGAAGAAGAATATTTCGAGAGGTCTCCATCTCCACCAAGTAGAACCTTGTCAACACCTCCACCTGCAAGGCCTTTATTTAAGTCTACAAGGATTCTTAGGCCAATCAAAATGGCACAACCAAATCCATATTTCAAATTCATCGGTAGTATTCCACTTGCCTTGAATGCACAAAACCCTGTTCCGATTGTAGCATTAAAGAGCATCCCACATTTCACTAGGGAAATCAAACTTCTCCCGGTGACCATGTCCAAGATATTGTAAATGTATGTAAAATCCATGAGATCCATAAGATAGACATGTAGTCAAGATTCTCACCTCTTCATTCAAAGGGAAAGCTTTAAAATGGTTGGGAGTCTTGAAGTAGGATCTATCCGACTGGAACCAGTTTGTGCAAGGCTCTTCACAATTAGTTTGGGGAAAAAGGTAATAACTTGTCTTTGTTGGAGTAACTAACAACAATTAAGAGAGCCTTGAATGAGCAGCTGACATACTTTAACCTCAGATTTCAATGGACCTGGGATAGGGTTCCAATAGCATTAAACCACTAATGAAGGTGCCTTCTTATACTTTCTTAGGGATTTAAATTCTAATATTTCTTTGATGATTCAATCAATGGGGGACACTACATTACATGTAGCCTATAGCCTCTCCATAGGGCTAAGAACCATTTGATTCAAGATGGAAAAATTGTTCCTAGGCCATCCATGTCTCTGTACCCTGAGTTAGGAAGCCTAGATACTAGCCAAGCACCTACATTAGCCCCTATACCCACCCCCAAGAGTCAAATATCAGCTGAAGCTTCCACTTCACCATATAATACCTCTAAAGATCTTCAGGAAGTGATGAAGCAACTTCAGAACTTTGGGAATGAGCTAGTGACCATCAAAAGACAAAATCTCAAAGTTCCAAGCCATACCAGCCCAGGATCAATATCAAGAAAGCTAGAACCCAAGATCAATAGAAGAGGCCACCACCTTAGACTATAAACTAGAGCGAACCAAGGACAATCCCAAGATGCTAGACCTTTCGTGCCATATGATCCTAACATGACTTCAACATCAAGACCATTATTCCCAAATAGAATAATATGGCATAAGAATATGATTTGTGCTTTCCATGTGATCAGCCACATAACCAATCAACGTGCTTTAACGATGCTCTAAATCAGGCCTTGATGGTAAAACTAGTTTGGTGCCACAAGAACACTCGCCAAGAGGAAGGTCAACATCGTGGGGCTACCTATTTGCTGATTGGTCACATATGCTATTTAGGACAAGGTATGGAGTGAAGGCCATAATCGGATCTCGAACCTATTATGATTATCATGTTGAATCTTATATACCTATCCCGATTAATGCCAATTTCTCAGCTTTTGATCAAGAAGACCTCTTAAGAACTTATGAAGAAAATACCAAGGTGAGATGTATCCAGACTTGACTCTTGATGATTACACCAACAAAATTCATGCTTTTGACCCCTATAGGGAGATGGAAGAATCTAAGCTAGGTGTCTACTACCTACATGAAGAGAACCACCCTCTTCCCCGACCTAATTAAGCAAAATTCAAGGATGACAATGAGGTATGTCAATTTTTCTTTGATGGCTCAAGGAGTAGATAAGGAGCTAGAGGAGGAGCCATGATTGTGTCCCCATGGGTATGAGATATTATTCAGCCTTCAGATTCCAGTTTTCATGCTCAAATAAAAATGATGAATATGAGGCTTTAGTCTAAGGTATTCATTGGGAAAGGAAGTCTGGGAATCAAGAACTTGCAAGTATTTGGTGACAGTGAGATGGTTGCCAATCAAGTCTAGAGGAATAAATGCTGTCAAAAATGACCTTCTCAAGAACTAAAAGAGTAGGGTATGGGATTTCATGGAGGATTTCGAGGCCTTTAGTATTGTGTCCATACCTAGGAAGGAGAATGAAGCTACTAATAGACTTGCAGCAGTCGGGGCAACATTTGATGTGGTTGACAACATCAAAAGAGATAGAGAACAACCACATATCCATGTGGTTGTGAGGCCAACAGTGCCAAATAATAATACATGTTGGTAGGTGTTTGAGAATGATCAACAGATCATTAATTTCTACAAGAAGAAGCTAAATTCTCATCTATAAACTAGAGCAGACTAGAGTAGCAGTATAGGAATCAGATAGTACAGCTACATACAAACAAACTTCCCAAAGCTTAATGACACTGGAATATATTTTCAATCCTAATGATCAGTTTAGAAAGTAGAAGGCTAACATGGAGATCAAAGGATAAGATTTAGAGTCAATCCTAGTTGAGAAAACAAAACACTTCAAATTGGCAAGGTGGCCATCGAGAAAGAAAGGTATGAATTCATACAACTTTTCTAAGAATTTCTGATGTGTTTTCTTAGAGTTATGAAGACTTAAGAGGGTTCAATCCAAAGCTAGCACAACACACAATTGAATGAAGATCCAACTACTCAACCCAAATATAGAGCCTCTCGATGAAGAAGGAGCTAAACAAGATGATAGAGGCAAGCATCATATTTATAATCAAACACTCAAGCTAGGTTGCAAATATGGTCCCAGTCAAGAAGAAAAATGGAGAAATCAGGTTGTGTTGTTAACTTCAGGGATTTGAAAAGAGCCTCCCTCAAAGACCACTACCCACTCCCTTCAATGGAGTAGATCTTGCAAGTAGTGTCAGGTCGAAAGGTTCTCCTCCTAGATGGCTATTCAAGATACAATAAAATTATGGTGAAAGAAGATGATCAGCTCAAAACTACTTTCACCACCAAATGGGGCACCTATGCATACAAAAATGTGATTTGGACTCTCTAATGATGGGGATACTTTCAAAAGAGCCATGGATATGACATTCAAAGGGCTAATCAATAAAATAGTGATGATCTATCTAGATGACATCACTGTGTTCTCCAAAATGTAGTAGACCACCTTTTTCACCTAAGGCAAGTGTTTCAAAGATACAGGAGTTTTGAGGTATCTCTCAACCCCAAAAATGCATATTCTTAGCCCATGAAGGCAAGCTTCTAGGCCATATCATATCAAAGGAAGGATTGGAAATTAACTGGAAAGAGTTCAAGAAATAAGAGCATTGCCATTTCCAAGTCACAAGAAGGCTCTTCAAATCTTCTTGGGAAAAATCAATTTTTTTGCAGGTTTGTTCCAAACTTTTTGCACTTGTTAAGCTGATAACGTCGATGCTGAAAAAGAGATTAACATTCAGGTTGAAAGCTGAAGGAAAAGCAAGTTTTGAGGCTATCAAAGAAGCCATATAACAAGCCCCAACTCTTGTGAACCCATATTTTTCCAAAGAATTTATACTGTATGCCTTTATTGGCAATGACACAATTTCTGCAATCTTGGTGCAACAGAACAAAGAAAGTATAGAACAGCCAATTGCTTTCTTTAGCCAAAGTCTAGAAGATTATGAGGTGAGGTACTCCTTCATTGAGAAGTAGGTCCTGGCAGTAATTAGAGGATTGAATAAGTTTAAGAATATGGTTTCAAACAACAAAATCCAACTATTGGTCTCCCATGTGGGAGTTAAAGAATTCCTTCTCAACAAGGACTTGAATGAAAAGCGTGCAGGATGGATCACCTGTGTCATGGAATATGACATTGAGATCAAGGTCACCAAGCTGGTCCATGGGAAGGGGTTATGTGAACAACTAGCCTCAAGTCAGTGAGATGAAACAAATAGTGAAAAGGAGGTTGTTCTTGTTCTACAATATGATCAAGAAGAAGGGAGAGATGATATACCTACTCCTTGTTGGACCCAAGACATGGTGAACTTCCTTGGAATAGGCCTATGTGTTCTCATGGGATGGGTAAAGAAAAAAGGATACATGTCAGGTTACGCCATCCCATATGTCTTATCGATGGTGTCTTATTCAAAAGAGACATCAATGAGATTATGCTAAGATGCA
The DNA here is from genome assembly GCA_018340775.1 of Taxus wallichiana var. yunnanensis. NCBI lineage: Eukaryota > Viridiplantae > Streptophyta > Pinopsida > Cupressales > Taxaceae > Taxus > Taxus wallichiana. Next base: position 300,527,104 of record CM031234.1, read on the forward strand.
TTGAGACAGATCAGGTGGAAAGAATGCTACAATAATTCCATGTCAAGAAGCAGCTAGAGGCCATTTTTCTCCAAGAGTGACAACACTCAAAATCATGAAAGAAGGACATTATTGGCCCAGATTTTTTAGTGACTGCTACACATGGATCAAAAGGTGCAAGAATTGTGCATTCTTCAAAGGCAAGAAAGAAAGGCTAGTAGCGCTTCCATTGCACCCAATCTTAGTCGACCAAAATTTCATGCAATGGGGATTGGAATTCATTGGAGTCATCAATCCAAAATAAAACCAAGGTCAAAAATGGATCCTGATAGTGACAGATTATTTTACCAAATGGACCGAGGCAGTGGCACTCAAGGAAGCAAATGAGTCTAGTATCCTAGATTTCTATGAAGGAATAATGACCAGATTTGGAGTTCCAGCCACCATCATATTAGACAATGCATTAGCATTCAAAGGTTCCAAAATCACAAGATGGGATGTTAAGAATGGGACTTATTTGGGTACTTCATCAAACTATTACCTTCAAGGTAATGGCTGCTGAGTCCACAAACAAAAACCTGCTAAAGATAATGAGAAGAACTCTTGATGAGAATCGAGGGCCTAGCACACAAAGTTCAAAATGGCCTTATGGGCTGGTAGAATAACACCCAAGAGATCTATAAAGCATCTCTCCATTCAAGCTTGTCCATGGGAAAGAGGAAAGTGTTGTCTATATCACTTGAGTTTCCAACATTGGAACTCGTGAAGCAACTAGAGATGTCTAAATTTGGACCAATGGAGGCTAGGTATGTAGAGCTGGTAGAATTAGAAGAAACCAAAGAGCATGATCTCCAAGCAATATAGAAGAATCAAAGCTTCATTCAAGAATATGCTTTGACAAGAAGGCAAAAGAAAGGACCCTTCCAGGAAGGAGACCTAGTTTTAAATGGGATGCAAATCGAACAAAACTAGGAAGGCATTCCAAATTTGACCATCTAGAGTGACCCCTATATGATCACAAGATGCAAAAGTAGAAATGCTTTCCAATTGTCTACATTAGAGGGTGAAGAGTTGCACATTCTATTAAATGGGATCTATCTTAAGCACTACTACTAAAATGGGAGTTCTCACCCTATACATATTAGTTTAGTTTTTCTTTCCTCTAAGTGCTTATGCACATTGTCTTGTTTTAGTGTATATTGTGTTTCTCCTAAGTGCTTTGCACACTCTGCATGTCCCATTTAGAGCATGTATGATTCAAATTTTTTGTATAGTGTGGTGTTGTTTTGTGGCTTTTTGTGTAATCCATTAGAAAAGACAAATGAATCCCTGGGTTAAAATAATTTTCTACTCTCATAAACCTTCATTTCGAGATTTCTTACAAAAATTGGGAGTGAAAGCAGATAGGCTCGTGAATCAAAGGAAAAATTAGTATTATGTATATCTCGACTCCATGCCCAATGGATATGACAAGGCAATTGGTATTTTCATCTAGCAGGCATATACCCTCACTAAGTCACCAAAATTGTTATCCATATTTCACCCCGTACAAATATTAGATCGACCATGTTCTTGTAAAAGAGGAAACAAAGTCAAAAGGTGGATAGAAAAGGTTTCGGAATTGGCTAAGTATAAAGGTGTAAGTGGAGAATGCCAAGTGTCAGTATGGCGTTGATTCAAGGGGTAAAAATTGTAAAATGGCTCGTAACTCCACCCAAGGAAAAATTCATCATTTGGGCCCGAGTCAAAGCCAAGCGGGGAATCAGAGGAATGGGGAAAAGATAAATTACAGACCCGTAGGCCTAATTTTTGTTCCAATTTGGCTGCCACATGTCCCATTTCAAAACGGGACCCATTTTTCAAGTTGTTTTCTCACCCTCCTATATGGACCCGATATAAACTTTGAAGGGGCACATCTTTTGACTCAAGGATCAAAATATTAAAATCTGATGCCATTGGAAAGATCTCGACCTCACCCATGCCATGGAGGCCTGAAAACTTTAATTTTGAGGAGGTTAGGTGAAGAAAAATGGAGGAAACATCTTCAGGATTTCAATGCAGGATCTTCTTGCCTCAACAACCAAATCAGATTTGATCTATTTTTGTTGTTTCCTCTTCCTTCAAGGCACTAAACCAAGGATTGATGCAGTAAAGACAAATTTGGGGATAGATTTTATCAGAGGCATTAACAATGGTGGTTGAGCTTTAACCTACTTTTCCCGCTTCTCTCTCTCTCTCTCTCTCTTCTTCTCTCAAAGTTAAATATATAAATACGGGGTAGGATTCATTGTAAAAGGTTGGACATTATTTGTTTTTCAGGCTCCCTTCTCCTCATAGCAAAAAATATTTGTGGGGTTTAGGTCTTCCATCAAAAATTGCAATACGTTTTTTGCCTCTTCACTACTTTTTAATGGATCAGATGAATCTATGGAGCAATAAAACACATATGTGATCGATTTTAGATCCTTTCTTGTCTCTTTTCTTTCATCTGGTCTCCCATTATATATCTAGCTACATGCTTGTTTATTGTATGTATTTTTTGGTTTGTGTCTATTAGAAAAATAAGTTTCATCATTCCTTTAGTGCATCACCTCGTATTTTAGCTTTTTTTAATTTTTGTATTCCTTCTATCCCTATCTTCTTGGTAAAGTTTAGATTAGGATTAAGAAAGATCATCTCGCAAGTTTCTACATATGCACCTAAATAGAGGAATAAGGAACCAACCTTCAACTGAGAGTTTTCCCATTTTGTAAGGTCCCACACCTTGGGGAAAATTCAATGTTACACAATCACACCAAATGACTCTGTCTTAGAAAAGTAGACATGTAGAACTCATTTGGGGTGTTGTGATTTTGCTAATAGATCACCTTTATGTTATAAAAAGGGACTTAATATTTTACTAGGAAGTTGAAAAGTTTTAGGTTACATAAGGACATATGAAAGGTCATGGGGGTAGACAAAAAGTAATCTCCCTTCTTATAAAAGGAAACAACTTCCCATTTTCAAGGGTTTTTGGTTGCATATTTTTGTATTCATGAGATAGCTTTTCCTACTTGTGGAAGAACAAAGAGTTAGCCAATTTTCTTCTATTTTCTCCTCACTACTTTTCCTCCATCCTCCTACTATGTACAATTGTAATTTAAATTATAATGAAGGAAGAAGTTTCTATTTTCCAAGCCATATCAATGTATGCATGGTTTCCTCTAGCTAGTAGAATTGACATTTTGGTTGTTTCTTCTCTTAAATGCATGTGTTGAAATTTCTAACTAGTGTGTGCAAGAATATGAGTTTCTACCTATAACATTAGTTCTCCTACCTCTTATTATCACTCCCTTCCCTCTCTCAAGACAAATTCATATCTAGTAAGCAATTTCTAGCTTTTCTCCAAAAGAAAATTCACCTTTTCACACGCATGAAAATTCACCTTTTCATGCACATGTAAACACAGATGCTGCACCATTTAAGTAGAGGGACTTTGATTCTCAAAGTGTTGGCAAGAAACCCACAAATTTTTCCACTTGACAATTTTTCTCACCAACAGTTTGAGATGTAGTTTATTAATCGGTGATTATTCCATCCATTTGGTAGATAAGGATAGTCAAATCCCTTCATATGCATATTTCATTCTTAGGGGTTTGATAGTGTTCTTGGGGATTTTTAGTGATTCATTCATTGCAAGTCTATGACGAACATCTCGGGGAAGATCAACGACATACACGTGACAAAGAGCAAACAAGTGTAGATTCCTCGCAACCTTAGAAATTTGTGTTTTTGAGCATTTTTAGACCAACGTGCCCATAATCAAGACAAGTGTTACCCATGAGTGCCCCCATCCCTCTCTCTTGGCACCCCATTGTAGCCAAATCCACATTTTTGTATTTTTTTGTTGTTCATTACGATAATATTTCATCTATGTTCAATCATTCTCCACCGCAACATAGTTATAATTTAATAAATGAAATTTTCCCATTATAGCAAACATTAGATCCACATTACAAAATAATGAGTGTAATTAAACCAATATAGTTAAATTTCTCCTAGTGTTAATTTAATAAACCATTTAAATTTACACTATAGTTAAATATTTCTTAATTAATTTTAGAGGGTCAAAGGGCCAAAACAATTAAATACCCAAGGTATTTAATTCCACCAGTATAAACAATAAACAAGGTTCTTATTTGCATGGGGATAAAAAACATTCTCTTATCCCCTAACGTGACCCTTAAAAAAGGTCAACCCATGCTTTAGAGTTAAACATGTAAGTTAAAAAGGGGTAATTTCCCACTTACCCACTCTAGACTCATCTTTACACTTCAACCTAATTTTTCACATATTTAATTACTTAGTTTTCCTAAAAACATTCCATTAGATAGGAAATTTCTTCCCCTTTCCAATGATATAAAGAAGTCCTCCTAACTCCTCATATTTCTTAAGTTACAGTGCATACGATGAGCTTTGGAGAAAAAGGAAAATTTTCCCAAAGGAAGAAATTTTTTCCTAAAAGGGGCCAATGGGGATGAAGAAAATTTTCCTAAAAGTGGCCTGCAGGCCCCGGGAAGAAAATTTTCCTAAAGCGGGCCTTGCGGGCCTCAAGAAGAAAATTTTCCCTAAAGGTGGGCTTGCAGGCCTCGAAGAAAATTTTCCCTAAAGGCGCAAGGGACATGTGGCACGTTGTTAAGCCCACGTGGGAAGGCAGGTCATCGGAGGTAATTTGGATTTTAACTCTTTTTGTTTAAAAGGGAAAAAGGTTCAAAAACCCCGTGCCTCCGCCGACACCCAAGGATGCCACATGTCATGCCCAAGATTTCTAGCAGGGGAGTGGACCGGTGGGGAGACTTAAGATTTTTCACCCTTTTTCTAAAAGGTAAAGTTTGAAAGTGTGGGCCCACGAACCCATGGAGGTGTTTTTCCAAAAAAATGAAATGGGTGGGGCTTGGGGCCTGCAGAGGAATTTGTGATTTTTTTTTTTTTGCAAAAAGTTCCCTAAGTAATTTTTGGGCCCATGGGTCGATTTACAAAATTTCTCCTTTTTTTTTTCAACTAAGCAAAGTAAAACTTCAAAAGGCCATAACTTTCGACTAGAAGCTCAGATTTGGGAAAATGAGGACTTTTTGGAAAGGGCTGGAACTCCACTTTGCATAGGAAACATCAAAATTCATTTTTGATGAACTTAAGTGGGTGAATTTGACAAAAACATCTTTCCTACCATTAAAATGTGAATTAAACCTTCTCAACAACCAGACTTGATTTGATCCACCATTCTTTCTTCTTCAACTTTCCAAACAGACATGGAGAGTTGCACTTGAAGGATTTCAAATGGATTGCAAGGATAAAATATCAATGGTTGAGTATTCAAAATGAATTTCCTTTCTTTTTTTGTGAATTTGCATTATTTTGCCTCTTGCCCAATTAAAGATGAACTATGTAAATTGCAAGGCCAATACAAACTATTTTGGAATGTGTTTCGATCATCCTTAGTTTGTTTTAATATTTTATCTTGTCTTTCATTCATTGTTGCAGGTACTCTGTATGTTTTTCTGATATTTATTTGTAGTTTTATAGTGAATCAAAAATAGAAATCATACTTAAACCCAAATTGATCTATTTTCATTTACCATACTTTAAATATTTAAGTTCATTCCATTCCAATTTTACAATGTTTAACTTTACTTCAATCCATGCGTGAAAACCCAAAATGTAGTTCTACTTTCAAATCATGCACTTTGAATGAAATAAGAGAAATGTAATATTTCTTCATACGTATTTCTTTTTCCAATTTTCAAATAGAGATTTCACAATATATTTCAAACACAGATTTCAAATGAAAACCATATCATTTGTGGTAACTAAAGCAACTTCTATTGAACTCCAATGATTCTTTTACAACTTCCTTTTTCATTCATCAAATACAAATTACAGAATATACATCTCTCACGTTCAAATGTAGGTTCCATTTCAAAATAGAGAAACTTTCCACCACAAATATTATTACAATGCCATCCACTTGAAGTGGGAAAATTTCACAATAAGGAACCCAAGGAGAAACTACAAATTTTTGTCTTCATCCTCACTCAAACAACAACAAGAAGATCCACCATATATATTTTGATCACAAAAAAGGAGGAGAGGAAACGCTCTCCACCCAACCAAGAATTCTAATGAAGAGGAGAAGTCATCCTCCTCATTGGCCCCCGAGCCCCAACCACAAAGCAATAAGAGATGTATTTCAACTCATGGCAACAAACAAGCTTCCACAACACAAAAAACAATTTTCACATACAGAACACAAGTCCAAATACATATTGCAGTTTACAACCACAGGAAGAACAACAAACAATACTCAGGCTTCATCATGCACAAGCCAAAGGAGCAAGACCTATGGGGAAGCTGCTTATACCTCCCAAAGGGGAAATGGGTGTCCACCTTAAGATAAACCCATATATATATATATATATATATATATATATATATATATATATATATATATATCATTTCAAAACCCCTATGCCCTTATGCCTCCCCCAAGTACCCTTATACCTCCCATTCTCTTATGCCTCCCCACACTCTTATGGAACCCCATAATGAGTAAAGAAATGCAAGCTATTTCTTTAAAAGGTGGAACCCAATCCCAAACTCCCTCCACAATAACACTTATACCTCCCCAAAACTCTTATGCCTCCCAAAGAGATCCCCATAGTCTTCTCCTACACCATACCTAGGCAATCTACCCAACCAGCCAACAACATACCAAAATATTCAAAGCATTCACATATGCATAAATAAAAGAAGAACATTTTAAAGAGCCAAGCTCCTACCTCTCCATGGTAGAGTTTGCTCCAAAAGTTCAACAACAAGATTTTTCCAATCCAAACAAGTCAAAAGCTCCAGCAATCCACAAGCATTCCAAAAAATATCTAACTCTCTTCAAAATTACCAGAGCTCCAAACCAAAAGAGTAACCAAAAATGAAGTCACCAAATGAAGTAACCCCTGAAGTAACCCCCAAAACAACAAAAGAATTTGAATAAATAGAAAAGGGAGAGAGGAGGATGAGGTGGCTCCATGTAGGATGCCACATCACTCATCCTCAACTCCACCTCACAAATCAACTTCAAACTCCAAAGCACAATTAAAAAGGTGGGTGAATAAAATGATAGATTACTTACACACACAATCCAAGTCCACACCCCAAGGACCAAAATTAATTTCATGTAAGATAGTGCAATAAAACTTACAACTTGCCTTCCAAAAATACATAATGAGGCCTAATTTTGACTCCCCAACCCATAGGTAGGGTTGGTATACAAATTTAAGAGGTGTGGGACAAGTTTAACTTGTCCCACAAGCCTCCAAAATCAGCCCCTAAGGACAGATCCGAATTTCAAAAGGAAGGTGGAGTGTTTCACACTCAAAATTACTTACACATTACTTACAACACTTAATCCAAGAGCCATCAACTCTAATAAATGCATTCTTTTGACCCAATTAATAAATTTAACAACATGATTACTCACAAATCTAAACACAAATTAACTAAATAATAAAGGGGAAAATACATCACTAAAATCACATACTAAACTTTAAACAAAAGAAACTAAATAAAAGAATACACATAACCCCTTGGTCACATTTAAAGGTGACTCCCCCCATGGGAACCCCTAACAACAAGCACACACAAACACACAAACAAATACACATGTTGCCATGGTGACCCTTGTTGAATTCACCTAGAATTCCAATGTGGTTGGTCTCCAATCCCCCGATGTTTGTTGTGACATGTTTTCCTACAAAACACAATACCTCCTTTGGCCTCGTGGCTGCATCAAAACATCCAAAATAAATATCAAATATGGCTCTAAAATTATCTATATATAAATCAAGCATCATCAAGGAAAATAACAATGTCATTTACAATTTCCTCAATAACCATATGATCATAAAATTAGTTCAATTTTCTAGGTTTACTCAATATGAAAAACTATAACATATACAACATATACAAACACACACACACACACAAGTGTATCAACATCAATATAAAATGTCTCTAATAATCCACATGCATCATATATGAATCAAAATCAACCAGTCCATGATCTCTAACATCTAACATCATATCAAACTAAAAGCTACAATAATGTCCATAAGTATAATCAACAATATCATAATCAATAAAAAAAGGTGTCGAAGGGAAGTGGGCACTACATCCCCCTCCCCTTAGACTCAACTTCCTCCTAGAAGTCACTGGAATAGGTGTGGAAACTAAACTCGTAGTAAAAGTAGCATCCTCCCATGTAGCCACAGTCTCATCATATATGTCCCACTGCACTCAAACCTGGTCAATCTCTCTACCTCGAAGGCCTAGGGTCCTGTGCTCTATAATGAATGGGCTCCACCATCACCTGCCCCTGATCCTGCACCTGTAATGAGGTCCAATCTAGCACATGAGAAGGATCTATAATATATCTCCTAAGTACTGAAACATGAAACACATCATGGATGCGAGACAAGCTAGGTGGCAATGCTAGATGGTAGGCCAAAGGACCGATATGCTCCAAGATCTCAAAGGGCCCATGAATCTAGGAGCTAACTTAGAACCTTTTTTGTAATGGATAGGGCTCTTATGTGGCCTGACATGAAGGAATACCTTCATGCCCACATCAAAACTATGGTCGGTCCTATGTTGATCTGCATACTTCTTCTTATGTCATCTTGTGCCTCCTGTAGTCTCTGTCTGATCATAACCACTTGTTGCTCCATGTCCTGTAATAAAGTTAGCCCAAGAGAAACCATGTCCTCTAACCTATCCCAACTAAGAGGTGTCCTGCACTCTCTCTACCATACAAATCCTGAAAAGGGGCCATGCCTATCGAACTCTGAAAACTATTATTGTAGGAAAACTCCACCAAGTACAAATACTCCTCCCATCTCGATTGATGATCCATAACATACATCCTAAGCATGTCCTCTAAGATCTAATTCACCCACTCAATCTATCCATCTGTCTCAGGGTGATATGCCATGCTGAAATTGATCTTCATCCCGAGGGCATGCTGTATGGTAGTCCAAAAGTGGGAAGTATATCAGAGGATCATGTCACAAATGATCTTCCATGGGATCCCATGTGCAATCTAAAAATCTCATCTAGATATACTTGTGCCACTACACTAGCTATATAGGTGGTCTTCACCAGAGAAAAATGAGCCACTTTCATCAATTTATCCACCGTGACCATGATGGCGTCATGGTGGTATCTCGACATCGGTAGCCCAACAATGAAATCCATGGAAATGGTGTCCCACTTCCACTCCGGTATAGCATGAGGAAAGAGAAGGCCAGCTGGATGTTGATGATCGGCCTTCACTTTATGACACTCTAAAAGTGACACAAATTGAGCTACATCTCTATGAAGTCCCCTCCAATGATACAACTGTCTCAAAGTGGCGTGCATCTTCTTCACCCCGGGATGGGCTGAATAGGGTGCACGATGTGCCTCTGTCAAGATGTACCTCAAGCCTCCATCCCTAGAACATAAATCTAGCCTCTGTGCTGAGAAGGCCATCTTCCTCAATGAAAACCCATCAAACTTCCCTCAAGGGGTCTCTGAGACTGATCTCCTCTAGCTGCGTAATGTAGAAACTATCATGAGGAAGTTGTTGTAGAATCCTACTCCACAAATCTATGCTCACTAAAGTGGCCATAACCACATGTCTCCATCTACTGAGAGCATCTACAACCACATTCTCCTTCCCTTCACATGCTCTATCTCCATGTCATACTCACAAAGTAACTCCATCCAATGCCGCTGACGAGCGTTGAGATTGGGCTGCGTGAAGAGGTGGCAAAGACTCAAGTGATCATCCTGAGTGTGAAATCTCGACCAAGAAGGAAGTGTCTCCATCAAACCAAGGCATGAAAAACTACCACAAGCTCAAGATCATGAGTCGAGATAATTGAGCTCATAATCCTTGAGTTTGTGAGACTCAAAAGAAACAACTCTGCCCTCTTGCATCAACACACCTCCAACTCCTGCCAAAGAAGCATCCATGTGCATATATGAAAAACTCACCCTGTGGATCTAGCACTACAAGAATAGGTGTTGTGTGAGGCATTCCTTTAGTGTCTTAAAGGCCTGCTCACATCTATCTGACCAAAAAACTTCTTCCCTTTCCATTGAAGGGAAGTGATGGGGTGCAACCCGAGAGAAGTCCTGAACAAATCTCTATAATAACCTACTAAACCCATGAATCTATGCACCTCTGTCACACTAGTGGGTGTTGGTTAATCCATAATAGCTTGAATCTTGGAAGGATCAACTGCATGATACCTTCCCTAGAAATGATGTGGCCCAAATACTACACCTCTGTTTGAAAGAACACACACTTCTCTAGGTTCCCGTAAAGTTGTTGCTCACGAAGACACTGAAGAACTTGGCGAAGGTTCCCCTCGTGCTCCTCACACGTATGTGAGTAAATCAAAATGTCATCAAGGAAGATGAGCACAAAGTGATCCAAGAATTTCCTAAACACCCCATTCATCAAGCTCATAAACATTATGGGGGCATTCATCAAACCAAAAGGCACCACGGTGAACTCGTAGTGGCCATATCTCATATGGAAGGTGGTCTTATGAATATCTCCTCCATAATCCTCAGCTGATAACTTGACTTAAGGTCTATCTTAGAGAAAATTATGGCCCCCTTCATCTGGTCAAACAAATCATCAATGTGTGGAAGGGGATAATGATTCTTGATCATTACTTTGTTCAGCTAGTGGTAATCAATACACAACCACAAAGATCCATCCTTCTTCTTTACAAATATCATCGGTGCACCCCAAGGGGATACACTAGGATGGATTAGGCCTTTCTCCAAAAGGCCCTCTAGCTGCAACTTGAGCTCTCGAGCTCTAGGGGTGGTCATCCGATAAGGTGCTCGTGAGATAGGCTCTGCTCCCGGAACCAGGTCTATGTGAAAATCTATCTCACGTGGGGTGGTAACCCGGTAGCTCCCTTAGAAAGACATCAAAAACTCTCTCAAGATGGGATGGTCATCAAGCGATGGTCCACTAGACTCATCCTCCGATCGATCACTAACTGTGACAACATACATTTGACAACCCCCATCACACACCACTTAAGCTTACATATGGAGATGGTGTGAATGGAAACGAGTCTCCTAACCCCTACTATCACTGACTCAACTCCTAGATCATTTTGCACATGATATAATCTTATGGTAACAATCCACTGGCTCTGTGTGTAGACAACCAAGTCCATGCCCAAGATGACTCCATACGAACCCAACGGAAGGATACGAAGATCGAGGTAGTGGTGAAAGGTCCCAAATCCACTACACACTCCTTAACTAAGGAGTCTATAGAGATCTTGGCTCCAGAAGCCATCTCGACATCCCAACTAAGACCTGCCTAACTGCCACCATCCTTGCATCACTCTACCAAAGATGGTGCAATAAAAGAATCAAGAAGAACCAAAATCAAATAGAATGGAGGTAGGAATACCACCAATGCTACATATAGTCTCAATCACGGTACTGGTGCTCCTCTTGGTGGTTCTCAACCTACATAGATCTGATGACTATGCCCCATGTCACCAATAGTGGGCTCTGAGATCTATGCCTTACCCTTGTTACTAGGGTTTTGTGGGTAGTCTCTCAAAAATGTCTAGCAACACCACAACCAAAACAACCTACCCGATCCTCTCCCATGAGTAGTAAGTCCAACCAGTACTCTGGAGGTCTATGTTATGGATCCTAATGATCCGGTTATGGTCTACTGAGGTCTCTCTGTGAGCTCCTACTGACTGAGCTCTAGGTGCACCCTGTGTCCTAATGGGACCCCTAGAGAGGCCCCATACTCCGACCCCTGTGCATCAAATCTCTGTGGAGGTCTGTAAGGTGGGAAAAACTGCTGCTTACTTCTTTTTGTGGTCTAAAAGATGACTGTGATGAACCCTATCCACCACGAGGAGGAGGAGTTAACCCCCTCGATCTGTTGTCTTGCATCTACTAGATGTGGCTCTGGACTTGGTCTCTAGCCTGTTGTGTCTTTCCCGAGTCTCCTATGATATATAGGCCTTCTCAATGGCCTCAGCTAAATCTCTAGATAGTGGATATGCACCACACCTCCAATGTCTAGATTTAGGCCCCAGATGAACCTGTGGATCCATACCTTCTCATCCTGCATGTAGTCGACATACTAGAGTAGATCCAAAAATCAAATCTCATACTCAGCCACTATCGAAGATGCTGTCGGAGGTCATGAAACTCATCTATCCTCTGTTGTATGAACCTTTGTGATAAGTACCTACTCTGAACCACTCCTCAAAGAGCTCCCAGGTAACTGACTCTGAATCAAGGTGGAGCTTTTATTCCTCAGTCCTCCACTGAGACACCTACTCCATCCCTAGAAGATGGATACAACACATGAGCTTTCATGTTGCTAGAACAAGGGAAGAGCTTGAAGCACGCTCAAGCTCACCAACCAGGCCTCTACCTGAAATCCACCTATGTCACTAGAATAATGTGATGGTCATAGCTTCAGGATCTCCCTGATATGGTCTACAACTATAGTCTGGTGACCCCTAGGCCTCTCTGCATGCTCATCTCTAAGCCCAGGGCTCGAGACCTATCCCTGTGTCCTGAAACCTGGTCTCCTATCCCCTCTATGGTGACTCTACTCTGGCTGACTCCACGTGGGAGTTCTCTCCTCTATGCTCCTCACTATGTCAAGGAGATGCATGAGCCTCAATGGATGTCACCCTATCATGTCTGGCTGCATGTCCTCCTATGGACCCTCCGCGTAAAGTGGCATTAACATCCTGAAGCGTCTATAAAATTTGTGGTAGGATGGTTGCTACAGTATGATCTGGAGGTGGTAAGTCTAGGTCTATGTGAAAGGACCCCTCATCTTTCCTGCCCTCCTACATAGACCAAGGTGCAAGAGTTAGTTCATTATTCTAGGTTTTATTCAGTTTTCCATGTTTACTAGAATATGTAATTCTCAAACAAAGTTGTTTTCTAGATTTTAAAGTGTTAGGTTTAATATTGCTCTAGGTTTAGTGTTCATGTCTCAAGTTTTCTAGTGTGCCCAAGGGTCCAAGATTTGAACCCACGACTCTGATACCAAGTGTAATGCCCGCTAAAATGACCACTCGAGACCCAAGAACAACCTAGGTTTAGATAGAAAAATTATGGAATAATTTTTTTTTTTGAAAAAGCATGACCACAACAACTAGCTTCAAGCAATAGCAATGCAACAACAAAGATTCAAAGTCCATTATAATTTAATAAATGAAATTTTCCCATTGTAGCAAACATTAGATCCACATTACAAAATTAATGAGTGTAATTAAACCAATATAGTTAAATTTCTCCTAAGTGTTAATTTAATAAACCATTAAATTTACACTATAGTTAAATATTTCTTAATTAATTTTAGAGGGTCAAAGGGGCCAAAGAAATTAAATACCCAAGGTATTTAATTCCACTAGGTCTAAACAATAAAAAGGTTCTTATTTGCATGGGATAGAAAAACATTCTCTTATCCCCTAACGTGACCCTTAAAAAAGGTCAACCCATGCTTTAGAGTTAAACATGTAAGTTAAAAAGGGGTGATTTCCCACTTACCCACTCTCAGACTCATCTTTTCACTTCAACCTGATTTTTCACATATTTAACATACTTAGGTTTTCCTAAAAACATCTCCATTAGATAGGAAATTTCTTCCCCTTTCCAATGATATAAAGAAGTCCTCCTAACTCCTCATATTTCTTAAGTTACAGGTGGGCGGGCCAGGGGAGGAAAATTTTCCCAAAGGCGGGCCTGTGGGCCTCTGGGAAGAAAATTTTCTTAAAGGTGGGCTTGCGGGCCCCGGGAAGAAAATTTTCCCTAAAAAGGGCCTATGGGTCTGGGAAAAAATTTTCCTAAAGGTGGGCCCACGGGCCCGGGAAGAAAATTTTCCCTAAAATGCACAAGGGACACGTGGCACATTGTTAAGCCCACGTGGGAAGGCGGGTCATCGGAGGTAATTTGGATTTTAACTCTTTTTGTTTAAAAGGGTAAAAAGGTTCAAAAACCCTGTGCCTCCGCCGATGCCCAAGGATGCCATGTGTCATGCCCAAGATTTCCAGCGGGGGAGTGGACCGGGGGGAGACTTAAGATTTTTTGCCCTTTTTCTAAAAGGTAAAGTTTGAAAGTGGGGGCCCGTGAACCCATAGAGGTGTTTTTCCAAAAACAAAATGGGCGATGCTGCAAGGCCACAGAGGAATTTTGACTTTTTTATTTTTTTGTAAAAAGTGCCCTAAGTAATTTCGGGCCCGTGGGGTCGATTTACAAAAATTTCCTTTTTTTTTCAACTAAGTGAAGTAAAAACTTCAGAAGGCCATAACTTTTGACTGGAAGCTGGATTTGGGAAAATGAGGACTTTTGGAAAGGGTTGGAACTCACTTTACATAGGAAACATCAAAATTCATTTTTGATGAACTTAAGTGGGTGAATTTGGCATAAACATATTTCTTCCATTAAAACATGAATTAAACCTTCTCAACAACTAGACTTGATTTGATCCGCCATTCTTTCTTCTTCAACTTTCCAAATAGACATGGAGAGTTGCACTTGAAGGATTTCAAATGGATTGCAAGGATAAAATATCAATGGTTGAGTATTCAAAATGAATTTCCTTTCTTTTATGTGAATTTGCATTATTTTGCCTCTTGCCCAATTAAAGATGAACTGTGTAAATTGCAAGGCCAATACAAACTATTTTGGAATGTGTTTTGATCATCCTTAGTTCATTTTAATATTTTATCTTGTCTTTCATTGTTGTAGGGTACTCTGTATGTTTTTTTGATATTTATTTGCAATTTTACAATGAATCAAAAATAGAAATCATACTTAAACCCGAATTGATCTATTTTCATTTACCATACTTTAAATATTTAAGTTCATTCCATTCCAATTTTACAATGTTTAACTTTACTTCAATCCATGTGTGAAAACCCAAAATGTAGTTCTACTTTCAAATCATGCACGTATTTCTTTTTCCAATTTTCAAAATCACAAAAATAGAGAAAAGTAATATTTCATTTCATACGTATTTATTTTTACAATTTTCAAATAGAGATTTCACAATATATTTCAAACACAAGGAGAAACTAAAATTTCAAATGAAAACCAAGAAGATCCACCATATATCATTTGTGATAACTAAAGCAACTACTCTACCAACCCAAAAGGAATTCCAATGAAGAGGAGAAATTCAACCACAAAGCAATAAGATGTATTTCAACTCATGGCAAAAACAACTTCCACAACACAAAAACAAACATAAAACAAAGGGGTTCAAATACATGGAGTTCACGAGAATAACAAAAAATAATCAAGCTTCATCATGCATAAGCCAAAGGAACAAGAAATGGGGGAAGTGCTTATACCTCCCAAAGTGGAAATGGGTGTATCACCACCTTAAGATAATATATATATATATATATATATATATATATATCATTTCAAAACCCCTACATCCCTTATGCCTCCCCAAGTACCCTTATACCTCCCATTCTCTTATGCCTCCCCACACTCTTATGGCACCCCATAATGAGTAAAGAAATGTAAGCTATTTATTTTATAAGGTGGAACCCAATCCAACTCCCCCTCCACAATAACACTTATACCTCCCCAAAACTCTTATGCCTCCCCACAAGAGATCCCCATAGTCTTCTCCTACACCATACCTAGGCAATCTACCCAACCAACCAACAACATACTAAAATATTCAAGCATTCACATATGCATAAATAAAAGAAGAACATTTTAAAGAGCCAAGCTCCTACCTCTCCATGGTATAATTTTCTCCAAAAGTTCAACAACAAGATTTTTCCAATCCAAATAGTCCAAAAGCTCTAGAAATCCATAAGCATTCCACAAAAATCTCTAACTCTCTTCAAAATTACCAGAGCTCCAAACCAAAAGAGTAACCAAAAATGAAAGTCACCAAATGAAGTAATGAAGTAACCCCCAAAATAACAAAAGAATTCAAATAAATAGAAAAGGGAGAGAGGAGGATGAGGTGGCTCCATGTAGGATGCCACATCACTCATCCTCAACTCCACCTCACAAATCAACTTCAAACTCCAAAGCACAATTAAAAGGTGGGTGAATAAAATGACAAATTACTTACACACACAATCCAAGTCCACACCCCAAGGACCAAAATTAATTTCATGTAATAGTGCAATAAAAACTTACAACTTTCCTTCCCAAAATACATAATGAGGCCTAATTTTGACTCCCCAACCCATAGGTAGGGTTGGTATACAAATTTAAGAGGTGTGAGACAAGTTTAACTTGTCCCAAAAGCCTCAAAATTAGCCCCTAAGGACAAATCCTGAATTTCAAAAGGAAGGTGGAGTGTTTCACACTCAAAATTACTTACACATTACTTACAACACTTAATCCAAGAGCCATCAACTCTAATAAATTCATTCTTTTGACCCAATTAATAAATTTAACAACATGATTACTCACAAATCTAAACACAAATTAACTAAATAATAAAGGGGAAAATACATCACTAAAATCACATACTAAACTTTAAACAAAAGAAACTAAATAAAAGAATACACATAACCCCTTGGTCACATTTAAAGGTGAATCCCCCATGGGAACCCCTAACAACAAGCACACACAAACACACAAAAAAATACATGTTGCCATGGTGACCCTTGTTGAATTCACCTAGAATTCCAATGTGGTTGGTCTCCAATCCCCGATGTTTGTTGTGACATGTTTTCCTACAAAACACAATACCTCCTTCGGCCTCGTGGCCACATCAAAACATCCAAAATAAATATCAAATATGGCTCTAAAATTATCTATATATAAATCAAGCATCATCAAGGAAAATAACAATGTCATTTACAATTTCCTCAATAACCATATGATCATAAAATTAGTTCAATTTTCTAGGTTTACTCAATATGACAAACTCAATATGACAAACTATCACATGTATACACACACACACACAAAACATATATATATATATATATATATATTACGCACATATATATATATATATATATATATATATATATATATAACCATGTCAAGAAGTGTATCAACATCAATATAAAATGTCTCTAATAATCCACATGCATCATATATGAATCAAAATCAACCACAGTCCATGATCTCTAACATCTAACATCATATCAAACTAAAAGCTACAATAATGTCCATAAGTATAATCAACAGTATCATAATCAATAAAAAACACACACACACACACATAACTAATATATATATATATATATAGGTCCAACTATGCAAAAGTGTATCAACATCAATATAAAAAGTCTCTAATAATCCAAATGCATCATATATGAATCAAATAAACCATAGTCCATGATCTCTAACATCTAACATCATATCAAACTAAAACTACAATAATGTCCATAAGTATAATCAAAGATTATATTCCAACAAAAGTTGTCGAAGGAAGTGGGCACTAAAGAGTTAGAGCGTGAGATGCACTTTTTGTCCGAGATCAAAATTAACCTTTTAGTGGTGTATAATATATAATTTGATTATAAAAAGTCTAGAAACACCTAATAGAATCATTTAGAAACCTTTAAAATGAATTTTCCTTACATTTTGGAGTCAAATCATCGCTTTGCATAGGAAGCGTGATTATGACTCTGTAGCTGCTAAATGGGTTTAAGATGGGTATGAAATAAAATTATAACTTATAACATGAATGGGACTCGATGATCTTCAATTTCACCATTTTTAGGCTCTTAGGTCCACCAGAGGTTTCCATAACCTTCAGTGTAATTTAGCGTCCGAAATTTTTCCACTCTTGATATTAGGAAAACTTTATCTTGAGTATTACATAATTTAGTAGACCTTATGATCTTACTAATGAATTTGATCCAGACATCTAAGAAACCATCCAAGGCTCATGAAACCTTCCACCTAAGTTGATCTTCCTTTCATGACTGAGAGCACCTTTTCCCCAAAAAATGCTAGAGGTGAATGTGTTCCCAAGACTAGTGAAAATTCCCCAAAACCTTTCCTAAATCATAATGTCATGAAGTAGACACAGTATACCTACCAAATGAATATAACCTGGTATTATGAAACCACTTGAGGATCCCATAAATTTTTGCACCAGTTCATCTTGTAAAAGAGACAATTGGAAAACTTTGACTCACTTGACTGAAAAGTGACGAAAATTTCCATAGAATTTCAAGTAAAATGTGGAGATAATTTACATGCCAACAATGTCTAAGATTGACAATGGAATAGATAATGTAAGAATTCATAAAAAAAGGTTTGTGTCTGAGGGAGCTCCACCAGTTGTTTATTAACTTTATCATTGATTATCTTCCCCATTCTATGAACTCTTTCCCTTAGCGATGGTGGAAATGACCTAAATATTTAAGACTCATAACCCCTATAACCTCATTCCTTAGCCGACATTTTAAAATTTTATGGAATAAAAAAAACATCATTGAAATCATACCTATGGAGTCTCTCGTAGACTTAGGATCTACCATATTTGGAGAACTTGAGCCATCACAAACTAATTTCCTTTAAATACTATTATTGATGATTTTCCTAGTAATTTAACACAACATTAATACTCATGTCATTGTAAACCACACAAACATGGATTTTTAAGTATGTATCAATAGAATCTTTTCTCATTTATGCCATATAGGAAAATGTGAATCCTTTCTCACTTTCCAACACTTTGTATCATAAATAATTTATGCATGCAAATACTAACTCTACACATTAACCGAGATAGGAAGTCAACCACCTTAATGATACTATTTTTGGCCAATAATTTTAAAAATATGAATGTGTCTAGTGTAGTCAAATTGTCCTTAGACTTATGAATTTCAACGTGTCTAATTAATGAGTTTTACAAGAAGTTAGTCTATAATGTCAACATGGCTCAAGTCCATGATATCAGTAAACCTCATTTTATTTAAAAATGGAAATGATTGAATTTGTATCACAAAGTAGGCATAAAATTGAAATATATTTACATTTGAAGATTGGGAGCTACTAATGTCTCATACATATTCCTACCTCTTTGAACAAGAGATCCTTGAATTTCATAATGCCACACACTTGTTTACAAAAATGATTAGGATGACAATGAAAATCTATAGATGTTCAAGGAACTTAACCTCTAATTACCTTATCCATTGTTTAAAATACAAGAAGAGACGAGTCCCATGATGCATATGCTATCAACTTTAACAAAAATTCTTCTTCACAAAAATCAAAAGGTCATTCTTTTAGCTAATTTATGGTGTGATACATGTCATGCTAATGGTAAAGGAACGATAACCTTGAGATATGCCAAGCCAAGTGTATGCTAATCAAACATCACGATCAATAAGATGAAAGCAATTTTCCAGAATAACTTTACATAAACCTTTGCAAACAAATGAGCATCAATATCATATATTATTATGGAACTCAATGAAATACAATGAGAATGGGCCTTGCTTATATAGGCAAGGAATAACAATCTAAGAATGACCAAGGGTGTAGATCAAGCCATAAATCATGGAAAGAACTAGTCATCAAAGAACTAGTCAAGTCCATAGATTTATGAGAGAATGAACATCAAGGATCTAGTCAATACCATAGATCTGGGAAAGAACTAGTCAATACCATGATCAAGGAAAGAACTATACCTAACAACTAGATAATATCTCCTAATATCTAAATAAAAAAGAAATATCCACACACATAAGTGGGTGAGGATAAATACAATAAAGGTAAATAATGTACCTAGGTGAACATGAGCTAAGGTAAATACCTACTCTAATACCCCCTCAAGTGAAGCTAGGGGCCAAAATAGAAGTGGCATGTCCATAGTATGAGTCTTAACAACTAGGCCTGATGAGGTACTCATGTACAATATATCCATGAAGAAATCTTGAACCAAAAGAAGGAAAGAATCCTACTAGAAGGAAAGAGAAAGAAGAAGAAGAAGAAGGAAGATGTTCTCACGAACACCCCCAAGAACAACTTCTGAAACCCCAAGCATTCTACGCAACATTTCATCTTGAGGTAGTGAGGTGATGCAAAAGTCTTCATAAAGATGTTTGCAACCAAATCGAGTTCAAGAATGTACTCCAAGCAAAGAACTCCATCATAATGTCATGACAAATGAAGTGGATGTGTATCTCAATATGCTTGGTCTCATTGTGCTCAACTAGGTCAGTAAGAAATGTGAATTACACTTTCTTTATCACACCAAAAAGTAGCGGTGAATCCTGTGGGAATCCAAACTCGTCTTGGTGAAGCCAAATAACTTGCTGACTCAGTAAAATGCCCGCACTCGCTCTCGAAGATAAAAGTGCCAAGCATGTTACTTTTGACACCCAAGAAATGGAGAAGAACTAAGACATAAAAGATAGCTAGAAGTAGAACACCTTTCATCAATAGAACTTTCCCAATCAATCTATATACCCAACCAATTCGAGTAGAGCCCCCTATTAGCCTGTAGGCCAAATGGGAAGTGCCATGCAAAATAAGACACATTGAAACCCCATATCACCTCTGGTCATATGAGGGCTTAAAGCTTTGAATCCTACTAGTAGGTGCTTAACACCAGCCCCCCTTTCATTTATATTTATGTGGTGAAGGAAAGAGCATTTTATTCTATTAATGGAAACTAAAATAAAAAGAGCATAATATTTAAAACTTGTATCTTTTGATTGGTAACTCGGTTTTTAGTGTCATTTTTGTAAAAGTGTGTTTTTTATACTCTTTCCATGGAAATATTTTTTTAAGAATCACACTATAATTATAAAGTGAAAGGAATGATAAGAAGATTGTTCCAAGCCATGATCATAGATGATAATAACACACCACTTAAATTTACAAAACAAAAGAGCTAAACTACCGAGATATGGAAATCCAACATAATCCATAATGCTCAATACATTACAATAAAATGACTTGAATTATTCAATAAGAGAGATGTACATATAGGAAGAGGGAAGTGCAAATACTACCTAAATCAGTGGTTAATACTAACTAATACCGGTAGTTAAGTTAACTCAAAAGTCTAGTAAGCTAACTTCACATAACCGAGAAGTAACTCATAACAAATAGTAATCTAGCTCCACACAACTAGTACACCTAAGCAAGCTAACCCAACAAGTGTAAGAATTATCCTAATAAATAAATAAAAGGATAAATAATAACCTACACTAACACCCTCCCGTAAGCATAGCTTAGGTGGGTTTACAAAAAAGATTAGGATGACAATGAAAATATATAGATGTTGAAGGAACTTAATCCTCTAATTACATTATCCATTGTTTAAAATACAAGAAGAGATGAGTCCATTAATGCATATGACAATCAACTTCAACAAAAAATTCTTCTTCGCAAAAATCAAAAGGTCATTCTTTAGATAATTTATGGTGTGATACATGTCATGCTAATGGAGCAATTGGAACTATCGAGAGATTGTCTATTGTAGTTCCTAAACACCACCTTCTTTACCTTCATTTGTTGTTAAATTTGATCGATATACTAGGCCTTTTTGGGATCCCAAAATCCTTCCCATATTCCAATCATGCTATTACTAGCGGAATTTGTAGGCAATTATGGCTAAAAATGGTTTTTTCTTTATCCATCCAAAAGTATCAAGTCCTTACTCTATAAATAACCACTATTTCCATTAACACCACCGAAAGACCAAGAGTTACTTTAACTCGCAATATTTATAGTCCCTTCCTTGAAGTATATTTGTATTTCCCCACCTTTCTCTTTGACCATTACTCTAAAATTTCCGAGAACCCCTCTACCGTAAGCTCATAAAAAAGAATAAGTACGCCTTCATTCTCTTCCTTCTCTCCATCTTAATCCCCTTCTTATTTCCCTTTCCTACACTTACGACCATCACTATTCCTCTCCCTTTGGCACTCCCTACTCTTAAGTACTATTTCTACCCATGTTTGCATATATTTATATTTGCTTCTCTTTTAATATATTATTCATATGACATTCCAAGTTTCTATCTTCTACTTCTTCTCCTACTTCCTCTATTATCTTTCTTTCAATCCTTTCTTACATTATCTCCTTGCCCTCTTTTGGTGTTCACATAGCACTACTCACGTGCAATCAATTGCTAGTCTTATGGATGTTAAACATATTAGTAGGATTCAAAACACAATTTGTAGGAAACAAAAGCAATAAAATGAGGATTAATTAAATAAATATGGCTCTAAATCCCAAAGTTACCATTAGGAATTCCATAATCAACAATGTGAAACATCTACTAACATTACATTCCTCATCTCTCAATGAAGAGAATAAATAAACTAAGTACTTACAATAAGTAACAAGGCTCCTCAACAAATTTTAATTACGTGCATGTCTATGTGGATGCATCAAAGTTTTAGAATTGTATGTGTATTGTTATTACATTAAATAAAGAATTTTATGTGTTTTATTGAAAATGTAACTGTTTATACTCTACAAGTTTTATTATAAAAGATGATAATTTTGTTGAATTTTTTATTTAATAAAGATTAGGTGTCTCGATTTCTCAAGATACTATTTTTTAGAATATTTATATGCATTTGGGATTTGTAATATTCATGATTTCTTGTTGGATTTAATTTTAAAAATTACTATCAGGGCACTCCAAATGTAGCCATGCATGCTAATCTTTATTCATAGGGAATTAGGTGATTGTCATATTATTAGTGTATTTATGTAAATATTATTAATTTATTAGTACACAATTAGTTAAGTACTATTATTGATTTATTTATAAGAGCCTATATTATAAAAATTTGGAAAAAATGAATATTCATCTATAAAAATTAATTATCATATTCCTAGTGTTTTCAAAAACATTTTCTTTTCCTAGGACTTGCAATGAATAGAAGATATCATTATCCTCATGAATCATTGAAATTCTTGTGCCAAATATAGATAAGAGGTGTCTAATCTGATTAGTTCACCTTTTTAACACACTACTAGCTTGTGCAAAATATGGAGCTTTAGAATAGGGTGTGGGCATCTGCCAAACATTATGGAGAAGGAACTTTTAACTTATGTTTTATAAGCACACCCACCAAAGATACCAAATTATATAGATATAGAATATATATCATGTATTTTAATGTGAATGAAATTAGAGACATGAGAGTGGGATGTTATGTGAGCTTATTGCTTTGCCATGCTAATCGTAAAGAGCCTTGTAAGGCCTTTTTCCTTCGAGTTAAATACACACTATTCTTAAAATAGTTATCGATCGATTTGTAATTATTTGTATATGCATAGTTTTGTAAGCTTGGGATTTTTTTATTGAATTGAGGTTGGTCTGGGTTTTATATATTATTTAGGTCATAGGTTCTCACTGAAATCGAAATATCTAATCTATTTAATTAAAAATATGACATGGGTAGATAATTCATTATTATTTCTTGGTCTCTTGTCATGTAGCACAATAGTTTCCTCTCATGAGAGGTTTAGGACAATTATCTTCAGGATTTAGATGTTGTGGGAATCTATCATTTTTGGGTGGTATATTTAATAATTATACATCATTGTATTTGTAACAAGAAAAAATGTGGAAGCATGTGAATTGTTTCAGAAAATACCTAAAAATATGTGGTCTTATGGATTGCAATTATTGTGAGATATGAAAAAAATGGGGTTGTTTAAAATTCCTCATAAAATTTCTAGTAAATGTAATTACTAGGTGTAAATCAAAAGTCCATAACTTTTGTGAACATCCTCTCAGCATCTACCAAAATGGGATATTTTGAATAGGGTATTTTTCTCCTCCTCAAGAGCCAACATCTATTTGTGTTATGAAATGCATGGCAACACCTAAATATTATAGAATTGGATTGTTTTTTGTCATGCGCCTTAAGGTTTTAGTGGAATATCATATTGTCGCTGAAAACCCAATAAATGGAAAACAAAAGGTGCAAAAACACAACTTTCTAAGTATGGCTGTAATAGGTTTAGTCAAATATTCAAAAGATAAAATAAAAGTGAAGCCTTAAAATGTAGGGGAAACTTCCGTGGAGAGGGTACTCTCATGCAACCTAGACAATGTCCAACCTAACCAATTTATCTTTACAATGATACTTCGACAACTTGTGCCAAAATAACAACTTTTGAACAGTGGTATGCATATCCATGAAATCATAATGAAAAGGGGTTTTTGTAAAGTTTTTTTTTCTTGGTAGACATGTATACAAAATGTGGAAGCATACACAAGGCGTGTTAAGAGTTTAACAATATTATTATGGGATTTGAGGTCTTTGGGATTAAGAAATATTCATAGTTTTCTCTTGAGATGAGATTTCCATTCCTCATTTTTCATCTCAATGGAAAAATTTAAAAGACACATTCAAAGTTCAACTTTAGAATATAATTTTTTTAAATTGATGCTTTATATATATATATATATATATTTGTTAGTTGTATTGACAACCTCCTCGATAGACATTTATGTAAATGTGGATACCTAGACACAAACTCTTTCAAGGAAATGTGGTCTTGGGATATTTTTCTTTAATTATTATATGGCATCAAAATGTAAACACAAACTAATTTTTGGTCATGCACTTCCTAAGTTTTGTTAAGAAAGATGTTCCAAAGAATAATCTAAGGTTTATAAATATGACTTCCAAATATAAAACAAAAATTTGATGCATTAGCAAAAATAGGTACGTCAAATCAAACCACATTGAGCTTTGGGTTTTGCCACAATCCTAGTACAAATTAAGTGGGATATTTTCACTCGTGCCCCATATTATTTTCGACTAAAATCATTATTACAATGGTCACTTTGCTCTTATTTGGAGTTTCGTATGAAAATTACAATGATAATACGTCATGTTAGAGTGTGTAACATGACTTTGATTCACCTAATCAAGTGAATATATATGGGAAATTGGGTGAATTGCAAGGTTGGGCAAAGTGTGTACTTACGTAAATATAAAAATATATAATTGACCCTAAAATTTACACCGCGTGTATAATAGACTACAGATATGTAGCAATAAATGTGCATCGACATGCTTTTATACAATGGCAAAGTACGTTTTGACGGGTAAAAATAAATGGTACGAAAGATAATGCGGAAGCTTTCGGTAAAGTGATGGACAACTAGAAAGCATCTCGTGTCACTTAAGAGCCGTTAATACATGCTCTATAAAAATAACCCTTTCCCCAATTTATTTTTGTCTTTGTTCTT
The DNA here is from genome assembly GCA_018340775.1 of Taxus wallichiana var. yunnanensis. Taxonomy (NCBI): domain Eukaryota; kingdom Viridiplantae; phylum Streptophyta; class Pinopsida; order Cupressales; family Taxaceae; genus Taxus; species Taxus wallichiana. The sequence continues at coordinate 300,552,362 of CM031234.1, forward strand.
GTTTATGTTTTGTAAGGCCTGCTCTCGCATAGTCTCGTGTTCTCGCTTTTGTTTGTATTACGCCGTGTTTCATTGTCTCGTGTTTTTTTTTGTATGATGTCTATGTTGTTTTTTTGTATGTTGTCGTGTCAATTTGTAGTTTTGTCTTATGAGTATTGGGAGCACCAAACATTACCAAGGTAAGAAGAGAGTGCGGATAACATTACTATTTTCTCCTTCATTCTCAAGATAGGGTTGAAACACGTGGATGATATTTGGAGTTTCTCCCTTATTTCGTAGGGTAAGATCGATTTTAATTTCTTGTTATTTGCAAAGGATGTTTTTAATAGGGTTTAGTATTGATTAAGTCCATTTGCTCTTGAAATGTCAAGGGTGATTTTTTTATATGTTGTAATGCTTCCCGTAGGTTTTATAGCATGAAATATGGTTAAATTTGTAGTTGAGTTTTTTTAAATAGGATTAATCACGATCGCCATTAGATATTATCCGGTCCAAAATTAAGGGTTAGGAGGTTCAATAAGGTTCGGAGGGTAAATTCCTCACCATACCCACTCTCTAACAGGCTTAAAGATTCAACTTATTTTTTCTCACACTTAACAATTGAAAATTTCCCTAAATCATTCCCATTGGATAGGAAATTTCCTCACCTTTCCATTGATATAAAGAAGTCCTCCTAACTCCTCATAAAACTCAAGTTATGGGCCGGCGACCTTGGGAGGAAAATTTTCCCAAGAGCGGGCCTGGGGGGGAGAAAATTTCCTCAGGCGGTTCACGGAGTGGGGAAAGAGTTTTAACATTTTTCCTCTATTTATGGTAAAAGCGCAATTTTCCACCGTGCACCTGTGAGATAGAGGACGACACGTTTTGGCTTATAAAAGCTCGGGTGGAAAGTAGTGTCGTCAAAGTGGTTTTTGGTTTTAATATTTTAATGGGAAAAAAATTCAAAGTATAAAAAACATTGTGCTCCTCCGCTAACAGCTAAGGTTGCCACGTGGCATCCTTCAATTGATCGCTGGAGGTGGGGTAGTGGGGAAAACTTAAGAACTGATGCCCAAAAATGTAAAAAGGTTAAGTGCACGCACGTGCGGGCCCGCATGTGAAAATGATTTTTCCAAAGTAAAGGTGATGTGGGGATTAAAATGAGGAAATTTTTCCACAATCCTCTAAGTTCCAAAATTCTCCTACACTTCGTGGAGCCATGTGGTGACAACGTAATTGGCTACGGGTTGGCGGTTGTGGGGAAACTTATAAAAATTTCCAAAACTAGTTTCATAAAAAGGTTAAGTTAGAAAAGTTTCGCCCTCTCTCATGTGCACGTGGCGACCACGATTGGATGTGGGATGGTGGGGCCATGGAGAACTTTAGGAAATTTTCCAAAAAAATTTCCTAAGTGTTTTAAGGAAAATTCAGTGCCGTGGGCTAGTTAAGGAAATTTTCCCAAAATTTTTGCAATAAGGAAAACTTCAGAGGGTCATATATTTTGATTGAGAGCTCAGTTTTGGGTAAACAATGACTTTGGGAAATCTCTCGACATCCTCTTTGCACTTATATCCTTAATTTTAGATTTTGATAAAGTTTAAGGGCTCAATTTTAAGAAAACCGCCTACATGCCTATATAGTGCGAACTGGTAAATTGTAACTTGTTAGATTTATTCAATTTGATTCTTTCCTTCACTCATCATGCCCAATAAACATGGAGGATTATTTAGGATGGTTTTTAGAATGAAAATAAAGGTTGGTTTGATTATTTGATTATCCAATTCGAAAATCCCAATTTTGACAGTAAAACATGACTGTTCGAATCAAATTTGTTTTGGTCTTTTATTTCTTAAGTATTTTGGTTGGTTTGGGGTTGGTTTTGATCATGTAAGATCATGCTAATATTCCATTTTTTCTATTCAAAGTTACAAGATCATTCTGAGCAATTTGGTAAACAAATTAGCAATTTTTCTACAGTGAACAAAGAAATCAATGTAATTCAAAAACACAGAGTTTGAACCTATTTCATTTTCCATGCATAAGGTTCCATTTCTTTCATCTACTTCAAATCAAACTTATAACTATCTTTCCCTTTTTTTTTTTTGTATGCAAAACCAGAATACATAACTAATTTTTCAATCCATACATATTTCTTTTCACTTCTCCAAATAGAGATTTTGTGGTGCATTTAAATGATCAGATTTAAATATACAAATGCCATTTGAGGAAAATAATGCAACCTTTTATTGATTTATAACAATATCTTACAACTTCTTCTTTCATTCCTTGAATACAATAAACAAAGTTCAATTTCTTTCACGTTCTTTCAACATAGAATTATAGAGTATATCTCTTTCACAATCTTCCAAAAGTAGAATACAGAGTACATTTATTTCAAATTTGAAATATAAATTTCATAGCTCATACAGAAACATCTTTCCATCACAAATGATTTACAAGATCATACACTCCATAGTGGGAAAGGTTACAATAAGAATTGATCTCAAACAGGGACAATCAAAACTTGTCTTCATTCCTCTACTCCAAAACAACAACATGGTGCATTATCATTTTCCAGTTTGATCACATCAAAATAGGGGGAAAGGAAACACTCTCCACCCAACCAAGATATCCAATGAAAGGAGAAGCCATCCTTCTTCATTGGCCCTAAAGCCCTAACCATAATGCAATAAGAAATGTATTTCAACTTATGGAAACAACATGCTTCCACATCACAAAGCAATCTTTCAACAAGCACATTTCAAATTAGAAACACATTCCAAAAAAAGCAATAGTTTTGCAACCACATGAAATACATCACAAAAAACCTAGGCTTCACCATGCAAGCCAAAGGAGAAAGAAACTATGCGGGAAGCTGCTTATGCCTCCCAATGGGAAATGGGTATCCACCTATAATAAACCACTAGTTTAAATCATCACACATATCCTTATGGCCCACCTTATGCCCCCACAAAGTAAGAAATGCAAGTTATTTCTTTTCCATGGTGGATCCCAATCCCAAACTCCCTGCATAATAAAACCGATGCCACTTTGGAATTGCCTTATTCACCCCTCAATGATTACCCATAGCCTTCTCCTACACCATTCCTAGGAAGTCTACCCAACCAGCCAACAAACACACAAAACATTCACCATTCACACAAACATAAAAAGAAATAAAAGCATATATGAAGAGCTAAGATCCTACCTCTCCATGGTATATTTTGTTCCAAAACAAAAAGCTTTCAATGCCAAAATACAGTCCCAAAATCAGTAATGCCCAAGTATGAAATGCTCTCCAATCTCCTCCAAAATCAACAAGAGCTCTAAACATCCAAGGAAAATTCTCCCCAAGGGACCATTCCAAAAGTTCAACAACCCAAAACAAAGTAAGGAGTTCAAATTTTATAGAAGAGGGAAGAGAAGAGGATGAGGTGGATCCATGTAGGATGCCACATCACACATCCTCAACTCCAACACAAAATTCAAATTCATTCTCCAAGTACAATAAAGAGGTGGGTGAAAATATGACAAATTACTTACACACTCCAAAAATCCCACACCCCATAAGGACTGCAAATTTAAAACATGAAGAAAGTGCAATTAAAACATGCAACTTGACTTGGAAAAAATGCATTAAAAAGGTCTAAAATCAACCCTCCCACCATAGGTAAGGTTGGTATTCAAATTTAAGAGGCATGGGACAAGTTTAACTTGTCCCACAAGCCTCCAAAATCAGCCTCCAAGGAAAAATTTGAATTTCCAAGGAGGTGGAGTGTTTCATACTCCAAAATATGACTTACACAACTCTTACACATTATTACACATTACTTACACATCACTTACCACATTTAATACAAGAGCTCAACAACTTCTATAATTACTTATGTCCCAATTTAATTAATTAACTTTTAACCATATGTTTTCTCACATTAATCTACCACAATTTAATTAAATAAAAGAAAGGGACACATCACTAATAAAATACATACAATAAAACAAGGAACCACATAAAAAATACACAAAACCCATGGTCACATTTAAAGGTGATCCCCCATGGGAATCCCTAACAACAATCAAACACAAACACAACAAAACAAGTTGCCATGGTGACCTTGTTGAATTCATCTAGAATTCCATTGTGGTTGGTCTCCAATCCCCGATGTTTGTTGTGATATTTTTAACCTGGACAAAATAAAAATACCCTTAGGCCTCGTGGCCATATCAAACATCCAAATGATATATAATATAATTTCAAAATCATCTATACATATATAATCACAACAACATCAAGAAAATCAACAATATCACTTACAATTTCATATCAACTATATAATCATCATTTTAAAATTCAATTTTCTACGTCTACTCATATATCCAAAATCACATGTCCGAACATCCACAACACATACATATACACACACAATTAGTATATCAACATCTATATAAAGTGTCTCTAATAATCATCATGCATCATATATGAATCAAGTCAACAATAATCCATGATCTGACATCTAACATCATACTAAATCAAAACTATAATAATGTCCAAATATAGTCAGCGATATCATGATCAATATCAAAGGTGTCAAAGAGAAGTGGGCACTACATCCCCTCCCTTAATACTCGACTTCCTTATCGAAGTCCTGGAAAGAGATATGAACAAATGCAATAAAAAAAGGATGACTCCATTATGGGATTGCTTGCTTCAAACAAGTGTGGGTCTACGAGAACCTAAGTTTGGTTGAATGTAATTATAAAGAAGAAGGTAGATTACAAGAGATGAGTTCTAAACTTTCGCATGCAAGGCTACGAACACTTAAATCTATAGAGTAAATTTACGCTATCAAGTAAGATACCACACATAACAATATAACATGAAGAGTTCAAAATATTCTTAAGAGTAACCACCAAGGAGAGGTATAATAAGGAGAATTCCATGAGTTTAAGAATGACCACATAGTTTCCCAAGGAATACAACATACTACATTAATAAAAGTTAAGGTTTATACTAAGTTTAAGCCATGATTTCAAGGTTCATTGTCTAGAAAAGGCTAGTAAAATCAACTATGACCAAATTTGTACGAGGAACAAGTCTATTCAAGGTCCCACAATTTAAGGATCACAGAGGATGAGGTGAATCAACAGGACACCTAAATAAACAAAACATGTAAAATCAAGGAACTATTTGAGGAAAGCACTTCTATAACTCGAGAGGGTACAATTAACTTTTCATGGTAATAAAAGTGAAGTCAAGACCACAAGTTTTCCTATAGTCTGATTTTTACACTTTTGTTTTAAGAATCACACACACCATACCAACCAAATCTAAAGAAGTCAACCATTTAGCAATATATATATATATATATATATCTCCCTAGCAACTAACATATCAATACAAGTACCATACATTATATCACAATGGGATTTATTTATCTTATTTCCTACTCAAGCTCGAGTAACCATAAAGAGAGCACAAGAAACACCAAGGACCACTCAAGGTCACTAGGGAGAAGAACAAGTAACATGGGTCCAATTACAATCCAAGGGTGCATCATATCAAAAGTGAAAATAACATCATCTTGCACTTTCCATCCTAATGGAAAAGGGGCAACAACAAGGTGACCCAAGAAAATAAGAAGAAAGAAGACTTCCCGAATTTATTTTATATCTTAACATATGTTTCCTTAAAATTACAATAACTTAGGTCTCTAAGGACAAGACAACATGCACAGAGGAGGTTCTTCTCAAACAACAGATACGTCTCAATCCAAAAGGACCACAACTCACATTCATCAAGCTATGGGATGATAAGGGTATGATGACCCAAAACTCCCACAAGAAAGGCACATACTTCTATGAACAAGAAGTACTAAGCAACTAGAACACATTACTATCCACCAGGGGTTTCACAATTTCAGGTAGGCGACAGAACTACAGGTTCAACTATACATTGCACTCAATACACATAAATCTTACTTATTTTATAACTCAACTAATTAAGTCAAAATTTGTAGTTTCATTTTTTTTTCTAGCACATTCCTTTATTTTTCTTAATTAAAATATTCCTTTTTATTCTGATATCACATGTTCATGTTATAAGGATCACCACTAAGGTGGCCATGATATCTCGCCATTCTGTATAGGTGGACAAACAAAATATTTATTCTACTCCTAGGGAAGGTAGATGGACAAAGTTTTTCCTTTTTTTGTTTTCTACATGGTTTTTATTCCTTCTATTAATCTACCAAGGTTAAAGCAAGGAGCATTTTCTCTTTCTATGTTCAAGTTTATTTGTTAAGCTTCCAGGCCAAAACTCCTCAATTATAGTTTTATGATGTTTGGGTGAGTTATCTTTTCAATTAAAAATTTAATGAGAAGGAAGGGTAAACATATCACACTATTACTTTTATAGAAAACAACACATCATGTTTTTAATTCTAAAGGAATAAGAGGCATTCAACATAACAACACATTATTAATTTTGTAAGAACTAGGAAACAATCAATCAACATGGATCACAACAATATTTCAGTATTTTTCCACAAATTACAAGTACCTTAAAACATTCCTAGTGGGTTCTACAAGTTCTCAAAAGAAGTTACAAGGAAATCCCATTTAAGAAGCATAATTACTTTTATTGATCTATAAGGGTTTAACAATGTTTGTTGTTTCGGTGAAAACACTTTACTCACATGATAAGACAAGAAAATTTTTCAAATCTACACCCATATTACCATAGGATACCATCAACCAAGAAATCAGAATGACAAGGAAATATTTTAACTATAAGAACACCACATACTCACTAGAAAGCATCAAATATAAGTAGCCAATCAACTATCTATTCAACATGGCTTTACGACTAAGAGTTACAGACTTTGCAAGAAGAATCACATTATAAAATACCACCGAGATTAAATCATCAAGGTCTAATTACACTAACATCACCAGTGGCATGATCCAAAAGTCTCAAGCATCCATAAGTGTCTCCACATAATCCAAAATTAATAGGTCATAGAGTGTTATTCATAGTAACTTAAAAAGTTAAGGAGAGGGTAGACTTATTTATAGGTCAAGAGGGAAAACAAACACACTTAATTTACACACAATACTTGAATGGGATTAATTATAACCATAATTACCAAGATGCATACAATCCCCAAGTCACTACTTTATATAATGAAATAAGGAAATCCTGATAAAACTTAGCATGCCATCGAAGAGAAGCCACTACTAGACAAACACTTTCCCACTAACATCCACAGTCAAAAAGCAATCCGATCCTAACAAAATTCATCAACCCACAATTAAACACCTCTACTTTGATGAGGTTCAAGCTCTTATCAGATTGTAAGAGAATCACCACCACCATTACAATTACTACCAATTAGAACATACAACACAATAAAATCTCTTCCTAACAAGGTTAGAGTAATGAAAAGGTCACTCTAATATCCTAGATAGACTCAAGGTTCATGCATCTAAAACCAAGGCATAACTTTAAGAACCTAAGAATACATTCAAGACACCAAGGGTGTACACCCATATGAAGAAATGTCACAATACAAGAAGCATGGAACCAACTCATCATCAAGCAAGAAGGAATCACGTAACATTTAGCTAAGTAGCCAAAAATATCAACAAGCTCTGAGTCATCAATCAAAATAAAGTGCAAGAAATATTGTAATCAATGAAAGTGGCTAAGTATCCTATGATAAAGGCTGAAAATTCTCAAAAATAAATATAAATAAAAAGAGCCTCAGAGCTTCTTAAATCAATCATAAAATAAGATGTTAGTCCTTGATAAAATAACACAAGATTACAAATGTAAAACATAAAAGTTAACACCACATTCACTCCGCAGCCCTTCATGGCCACCAATAGGGGTACTCTGCCTCAAGGTTAGTTCCAAGGACACATACACAGGATTGGGTCATAAACTACACCCAAACTTAATGTCCACTCTTCCATACGGGTAACAAGATGAAAAACTGACAACCAGACCAACTTTCCTAACTACTGAAGGAAGGAAGCTCTAAGCAGCTTCTAATTTACTCTTCTCGACCCCAGGACACAACCACTATTGTCCAACCACAAGATTCACACCATACAATTTATCATTCCAACAACTCCAATAAGAAAGGGTCTCAACAAAGGGCTTAATGTATCATACAATTAAATCAGGTTTTAGGACTTGTAAAACAACACATTTTCAAAGGGGAACCAAGTTTCCACTACACTAGAAGTTCACAAAATCAATTTAATTTAACATTCTTAGTTACCCAAGTTTAGAAAAAATGCCACTAAGAAAACACAACAACTCAAACAACTTATTATTTTATTATCATTTTAATTCTGGTAGTTCAAATGAACAGAGTAATGCAATATTTCTTCATACTTATTTCTCTTTTTTTTCAATTTTCATACAAGGTTGTTTTCTAGATTTACAAGTGTGCTAGGTTTATAGTTCATGTCTCAAGTTTTCTAGTGTGCCCAATGGTCCAATATTTTGAACCACTACTCTGATACCAAGTGTAACGCCCGTTAAAACAACCCACTTGAGACCAAAGAACAACCTAGGATTAGTTAGGAAAATTATGGAATAATATTTTTTTAATAGAAAGAATCTACAACCATGTTTTGTTTTTTTAATATTGGTAAATAGTTTTTTGAAAGGGACTATACCCTTGTGTACAAAAGGAGGCCTAAAAGCCTGAATAAGAGAGAGGAGCAGAGAAGCTGTATCAAAGCACAAAAGTTACAGCAAAGAACACCGAAGCCTAGAAACAGCAACACAAACGAGACTTAACAGCAAAACAACGGCAACAAAACAGCAAGCCTACAGCCAAGAAGCAGTAGTAAAACTGGACTACTTCTTGGCCGCTTGATCAATACTCATCTTTACTTTTTTCCAAGCATGATACATACCCAGCGTGGTCATATGAGCAGCATCCGTCTTATCGAGCTCCTCTCTGGTTCTTTTACTCTCTTTCTCATTGCCCCAAAGAGTAATCGGGACACCGCTGAGATGCGAAACACTTCTTGCATGACCTTCGATGAATTCCTCTATGGCCCTGAATGCTGCAATATTATACTCATGCCTAGTCTTCGTTTTCCCAAGGCGGGAGTCTAGGGAGGTCAGTTTTTTGTATATTTCATCAAGCTGGCTATTGCCAATGCTCCCTTCTCCCTCAATGCTTTTTTTGCCTTTTTGCTTAGCAAGATTTTTTACCTCATCCTTCAGCAATTTAAGCTCAGCCTCTAAGGCCTCCAATCTTCTAGAAGGGTTATCCGTTGGTGCCTTTGGGGGCGGCACTACTAATGTTCGCAGATCACGAGAAATGTCATCAAAGGTTCATCCCCCTCGGTGAGACTCAAGGTTGAGTCTCCAGAAGCCCCTGGTGACACGTTTAGAAGTAGAGACAGTGTGGGTGGTGGAGGGCGGCGGCGGGAGGAAAGAAGGAGAAGCATGAGCAGCCTGCATGGGGGCATCAGCACCGGAGGCGGGGGCAGCAGCAGGGACAGCAGGGGAGACAGGACTGGCAGCAACGGAGCCCAACAAAGCCAGGCCGGGAGAGGAAGGGAGACCGGGGAATTTGATAAGGCAGTGCTTGTGAATAAGCAGAATAAGCCCTTGGTGAAGGGGAACCGCCCGGGTATGCTTCTGGAACTCCAAAATGGAGCGCTCAAGAGAGTTTAACAGATAGTGGGGGAAGCAAACCAACCTACTCCTACGAAAGTGATTCAAAAAGACAAGGTGCTTGGCAGGGACAGTAACAAACCTGCCTTCCAAGGATATGTAGCGAATCATCATGCGGGTGACTTCATCATACGGAGAAGGAATTGAATTAACAAGCAGACCCGCGGTGTTGAATATAAGCTTCTCCTCCTCCTCCACAAATCTTCTCTCTTCAGCCTCTTTGATAACCCTCTTGTTGAAGAAGCGGTATCCTTCCAAGCTGAGGCCAGTCGCTTCGGCTATGAGTTCGTCATTAATAAGAATCTTCTGCCCTCCATAGTCGACCATCCTCTCATTCCACTCCTTGGCAAAGCGAACAGAGATGCTTTGATCATGCCCTTGCACTCTCTCCACAAAGTTGGTGAATCCGCCAATACTAAGAATGTTCCAGAGCTCAGTGTTATCTTTCCAGTCAGGGTCTGCACACGGCTCAATCTGGCAGGGAGGCCCTCCCATCTTCACAAGGATGTGCTGGTTACAACAATTTTCAAAATACCTTTGGGCGTTGAGAGTGGTTCGTTTCTCACCGTTGCGGGTCGCATAAAAATGGGAACTGTAGCCGTTGGTCCTCCCACGAACGGCTGTAGGATTGCCGATCTGAGTCTGCGTGAAGTCGCGCGTGAAAACCCTTATCCTGTCAGCTTTCACCTTGTAGTTATCTTCGGTTTTCGCGGAGCTTGGCAACCGAATATCAACAGCTATTGTACTTCCGCGTATTTGTTTTTAAATTAAGACAACTCCACTTGAAGTTCCTAAACAAAATCTTGCTATCATTTGGAGTAGATATCATATGCCACGCCAAATAAACTAAAACAGCACCTGTGGAAGAATTTATGGATTTCCTCCAAAGATTAAAGCATATCTTTAGAGATTGTTTGCGTGTGAAGGTCCGCATGTATGCTGTTGTGAAGCTGATTAGGGATACTATCATTATCCCAAATAGTGAAATTTAAATTAATGCCATAATTGGCCATTGCATCGGCCAGCTTGTTTCCTTCCCTGTAAGTATGTATGATTCTGATGCTGTTGAAGGTATGACTGATGCTTATGGACTCAGAGATAAAATCTTTGATATTCCAGCTAGGAGAAGAGGACTGATTAAGCAGATTAATAATATTAAGGGAGTCCCCTTCAACAATGAGGTTCTGGATATTTTGGGCCCGAGCAACTCTCAAACCCCAGAGAGCAGATAAAGCTTCTGCAAAATGATTGGTTTGGATTCCCATTTTTCCAGCATATGCAACAATCAAATTACCTTTATGGTCCCGTATTGCTCCTCCTCCAGCTGCTGTTCCAGGGTTCCCCTTAGAGGCACCATCAAAGTTCAGCTTGAACCAATTGGATTCAGGGGGATGCCATTTGACCAAAGATCTATCCACACTATTCCCGGGGTTGCTCCAATATCCGATCTGCCAATTTGATAAGATGTGCTTTTCATTTTCAGGGTAACAATTGTTCTTAGGAGGTTTAAATCTGGCCATGTCCTCTTTGATGCCTTGGGAGATCTTGCCAGTAGTGAGTTTAAAATTCTGCTTCTTATTTCTAAAAACTATATTATTTCTATCCTTCCAGATCCTCCAAATTAAATGCGGGATGGCTAATTTCCAGATTCTTTTGATAGCACAATGTCTGAATGGTGGGTTCCATTGGTTCCACAGCTGAGTAAGATCCTCCGGCATCACCCAGAGAGCTTCAAATTTGGAAAGGACAAAGTTCCAAACTCTAAAGGCATAATCACAGTGTATGAACAGATGTCTAATGTCTTCATAGCTATTCCTACAAAGGTGGCACCAATTGGGAATGATAAATCCTCTTTTCATCAAATTGTCAGTGGTGAGAATTTTACCTCGATGGTGACCAAAGAAAAAAATTTATTTTGGGGTTAACTCGGGCATCCAGATCAAGTTCAGTTAAAGTCGATTGGTTCTTGTGGAAAAGACTGGTATAGCCAGATTTGACTGAGTATTTACCCTCGTGTGAATTGCTCCAGATCAGCTCATCCTTGGAATCCAGCTGACACAAAGGGAAGAGATCCAAAAGGTCTTGGAGGGAGGAAATAGTCTGTTTCAGTTCAATACTCTCCATAGTAAGTCTTTTCCAATTCTTGTTGGTGCCATTTCCATCAATGTAGTCCTTGACTTTAGTTCCATATTTTCTTATAAGACTGTCCTTAGCAGTCCCAAATCTCTCCAAGAGATTATCATTGGACCAGTTATCCTCCCAGAAGTTAATGTCGCTGCCATCCCCAATTTTCCATTTGCTTCCCTTCTTAATGAAGTTTCTACTCTTAACCAGATTATTCCAAAAAATGGAACCATTGGGGAGTTGCTCATCATGCAGATAGGAGTAAACAGCTTGCTGATTCAAGTATTTTGTTTTAATGACATCAATCCAGGGTTGTTTCTCAGAAAGCAATCTCCAGCCCATCTTAGCAATGAGTGCCTCATTCATTTTCTCAATATTTTTATTCCCAGCCCTCCCCTAGATTTAGGGGTGCGAGACTTTATCCCGAGTGCCACAAGGTGAAATCGAACTTTTCTTCCATGCCTTGCCATAAAAATTTTTCAATCCTTTCAATTTTCTCTCGAAGGAGGAAGGAATTTTGAATAGTGACATGATATATATGGGCAAACTTTGGAGTGTGCTTTTAATGAGAAGGCACTTACAAAGCACTAGAGAGAGTGGTCCCTTTCCAACCCGGCCATTTTTTACGAAATCTCATCAATAAATCATCCCACACCGTGTGAGAGACTTTCTTCGTGCCAAGAGGGAGGCCTAAGTACGTTCTTTGGAAGAGTACCAATTTTTACTGACCGAGAATTTTAGCAATCTTGAGTTGTCTTTCCCAGGGGTGTTAAAGAAAAAAAGGATGCTTTTGTCGTAATTGATCTCTTGCCCGGAAGCAGATTCATAAAGCTGCAGAAGAGCCTTGATAGCTTTAGCTTCAACCACTGAGGCCAGAAGAAGAAGGATAGTGTCGTCTGCAAACTGTTGATGAGAGACAGCTTGGCTGAGAGAAGTGGGTTTAGAACCATTTAAAAGGCCGTCTTCCACCGCTCTGCTAATTGTTCTACTAAGGCTGTCAGCCAGAAGGATGAAGAGAAGGGGGGAGATGGGGTCTCCCTGCCTTAGACCTCTGCTGCTGGTGAAGAATCCCACAGGCTCTCCATTAACAACCACAGAGAACACAATTTGTAGATATACATGATTTAACAATTTTTCTAAACTTTTCTGTGAACCCAAATTTAGATAGAATCCTATCAAGGAAGACCCAAGAAACTTTGTCAAAGGCTTTATTCATGTCGAGCTTAAGGATCATGTTTGCCTTTTTGTTATTTTCCATAGAATGCATAGTTTCGTGTACCATAATCACACCGTCTTGTATTATCCTGCCTTTAATGAAGCCACTCTGCTGCTTTGAGATGAGATCCTTCATTATGAGCTGCAGCCTAGAAGCAATAATTTTGGTGAAGATTCGAAAAATAGCATTAACGGATGATGGGTGCGAAATCCTTGAAATCTTTTGCATTCATTTTCTTGGGTGCCAGCACAATGTGTGTGTTATTGAGTTCTTTTAGAAGATTTCCCGATCTAAAAAATTCATTAACCGCTTTGAGAAGATCCTCCGAGCATATTTCCCAGAATTTCTGGAAAAAATTAATGGAGAATCCATCCGGTCCAGGAGCCTTATCCCCCTCAAGAGAAAAAACAGCCTTTTTTAGCTCATCGAAGCGCGACCGCTTTAGTGATATCTCTGAATTTCTGGTCTTCAATATCATTCTAGGGGATTGCCTCTAGCATGAAGGAAATAGCTTCCGGATTGCTGACATTACTCTCTCTAAGAAGATTTTTGTAGAATTCAAGTGCTTGCTTCTTAATGCTGTTTGGATTTTTAGTAATACTTCCGTTGCTTTTAGAAACCTCTAATATCCTATTACTGGCTCTGTGCTTTAGAGTGGTCATGTGAAAGAACTTTGTATTCCTGTCCCCCTCTTTAAGCCAGATAGCCCTTGATTTAAGGCGCCAAAAGGATTCTTCTCTACTGCATATCGTGTGTAACTCAGAAAGAATTCTCTTTTCATTTACTTCATCTTCAACTGATCTCCCCATAGTATCCATTTTTAACTCAAGATCCTGAAGCTTCTGTTTTAATTCTTTCTTTTTTCCGAAGATGTTTCCAAAAACATTTTTGTTCCAAAGTTTGACTTGTTTTTTGACATTTTTGAGTTTTTGGACCAATCAGATCTTTGCAAAGCGGTGCCTTCCCCATTCCAATCCCACCATTCCTTTATTCTATCATAGATATCAACGTGCTCCATCCACATTTTTTCAAATTTGAATGAGCTTCTTGCAGGTTTGGTCCAATTTAGAAAGCTTAAAGCAATCGGATTATGATCCGATCCACCTCGGGCAGGAAGCAATCTACAACCATGTTACAAGACAACAACTCGTCACTAATAGGTTCTGAAATAACTCTAATCTACTAGAGTATACTTTTCTTTTATTAATAATTATTAGAGGTGACAAGGTCCAAAATTAAGGGTTAGGAGGTTCAATAAAGTTCAGAGGGTAAATTCCTCACCACACCCACTTTCTAATAGGATTAAAGATTTAACTTTATTTTTCTCACACTTAATGCATTCAAAATTTCCATAAATCATTTCCATTTGATGATAAATTTCCTCACCTTTCCATTGATATAAAGAAGTCCTCCTAACTCATAAAACTCAAGTTATGGGCCGATGGACCTTGGGAGGAAAATTTTCCCAAGGGCGGGCCTACGGGCCTAGGGGAGAAAATTTTCCCTTGCGTGGGTCGGTGGAGTGGGGAAGAGTTTTAGCACTTTTTCCTCTTCAGGGAAAAATCATGATTTGCCTTCACGCACCCTTGAGCCCAATGAGGACACTTGTCAACTTATAAAAGCTCAGCAGTAAATTGGAAATCAAGAGTCAAGCGTTTTTGGTTTTAAGATTTTAAGGGGGAAATTCAAAGTATTAAAACATTGCGCACCTCCGCTGATGCCTAAGGCTGCCACGTGTCAGCCTTCCATTGATTGTGGGTGGTGGGGTGGTGGGGAAACTTAAGAAATTTTTCCCAAAAAGGTAAAAAGGTTAAGTTGCATGCATGGGCCGCGTGCAAGGCCCGCGAAAATATTTTTCCAAAGAAAAGGTGGGGATGCGGGGCCATGGAGAAGTTTAGGAAATTTTTCTAGTATTAGAATTAAAATTCTAAGTTCCAAAATCCTCTCACGCCTCCGCCAAGCCACGTGGTAGTACCCGATTGGTCATCGCAAGTTGGCGGTGTTGCATGGGAAATTTATAAAAATTTCCAAAACTATTTTCGTAAAAAGGTTAAGTTAGAAAAGTTCCACCCCTCGCCATGCCACATGGTAGTACCCGATTAGATGCGGGATGGTGGGGCCATGGAGAAATTTAGGAAAATTTCCAAAAAAATTCCTAAGTGTTTTAAGGAAAAATTTGGCCGCGGCCCGCCAAGGAAATTTTTCCCAAACTTTTCCGCCAAGGAAGGAAAACTTCATAGGGTCATAACTTTTGATAGAGAGCTCGTGTTTGGGAAAACGGGGGGGACTTTCTGGAAATATCTTGATGTCCTCTTTTCACTAAAATCTTTAATTTTAGATTTTGATAAATTTTAAGGTGTCAATTTTAAGAAACATCCTATAGGCTTATACAATGCGAATCGGTAAATTGTAAATTTGTTATATTTATTCAATTCGATCATTTCCTTCACTCATCATGCCTAATAGACATGGAGGATTGTTATAGGATGGTTTTTAGAATAAAAATCAAGGTGGTTTGATTATTTGATCATCAAATTCAAAAATCCCAATTTTGATAGAAAAACACGACTGTTCGAATCAAATTTGTTTTTGTCTTTTATTTCTTAAGTATTTTGGTTGGTTTAGGGTTGGTTTTGATCATGTAAGATCATGCTAATATTCCATTTTGTCTATTCAAAGTTACAGGATCGTTCGATCAATTGGGTGAACAAATTAGCGGTTTTACAACGAACAAAGAAATCAATGTAATTCAAAAACACAGAATTTGAACCAATTTCATTTCCATGCATAAGTTTCCATTTCTTTCATCTACTCCAAATAAAACTTATAACTATCTTTCCATTTCTTTTTTTTTTTTTGTTTGTATGTAAAACTGAATACATAACTATTTTTTTCAATGCATACATATTTCTTTTCACTTCTCCAAGCAGATATTTCGTGGTGCATTTAAATGATTAGATTTAAATATACAAATTCCATTTAGGAAAACAATGTAACCTTTTATTGATTTATAACAATATCTTACAACTTATTCTTTCATTCCTTGAATACAATAAATAGAGTTTAATTTCTTTCACGTTCTTTCAACAGCAGAATACAGAGTATATCTCTTTCACAATCTTCCAAAAGTAGAATACAGAGTATATATCTTTCACAATTTGAAATATAAATTTCATAGCTCATACAAAAACATTTTTCCATCACAAATGATTTACAAGATCATACACTCCCAAGTGGGAAAAGGTTACAATAAGAATTGATCTCAAACAGGGACAATCAAAACTTATCTTCATTCCTCTACTCTAAAACATCAACATGGTGCATTGTCATTTTCTAGTTTGATCACATCAAAACAGGGGGAAAGGAAACGCTCTCCACCCAACCAAGATATCCAATGAAAGTAGAATTCATCCTTCTTCATTGGCCCCCCAGCCCCAACCATAACGCAATAAGAAATGTATTTCAACATATGGCAATAATAGGCTTCCACATCACAAAGAAATCTTTCAACAAGCACATTTCAAATTAGAAACATAGTAAAAAACAAAACAATAGTTTTGTAACCACATGAAAGACATCACACAAAACTCAGGCTTCACCATCCAAGCTAGAGGAGAAAGAAACTATGGGGAAGCTACTTATGCTTCCTAATGGGAAATGGGTATCCACCTATAACAAACCACCAATTTAAATCATCACACATATCCTTATGCCCCCCACACTGCCTCCTTATGCCCCCACAAATTTCCTTATACCCCCACAAAGTAAGAAATGCAAGCTATTTCTTTTCCATGGTGGATCCCAATCCCAAAATCCCTCCTCCACAATAAAACTGATGCCACTAGCATTCCCTATATGCCACCTCCCCTCAATGATACCTCATAGCCTTCTCCTACACCATTCCTAGGAAGTCTACCCAACCAGCCAACAAACACACAAAACATTCACCATTCACACAAACATAAAAAGAAATAAAAGCATATATGAAGAGCTAGGCTCCTACCTCTCAATGGTAGATTTTGTTCCAATACAACAAGCTTTCAATGTCAAAATACAATCCCAAAATCAGCAATGCCCAAGTATGAAATACTCTCCAATCTCCTCCAAAATCAACAAGAGCTCCAAACAACCAAGGAAAATTCACCCCAAGGAAGCATTCCAAAAGTTCAACAACCCAAAACAAAGCAAGGGGTTCTAATTTTATAGAAAGGGGAGAGAAGAGGATGAGGTGGATCCATGTAGGATGCCACATCACACATCCTCAACTCCAACACCAAAGTCAAATTCATTCTCCAATGCACAATAAAGAGGTGGTGAATAATATGACAATAAACTTAAACACTCCAAAAAGACCACACCCCCATAAGGATTGAATGTAATAAAATGTAAGAAGAGTGTAATTAAAACTTACAATTTGTCTTCCCAAAATGCATTAAAAGGTCTAAAATAAACCCTCCCACCATAGGTAAGGTTGGTATGAAAATTTAAGAGGTGTGGGACAAGTTTAACTTGTCCCACAAGCCTCCAAGGACAAATTAGAATTTCCAAGGAGGTGGAGTGTTTCATACTCCAAAATCTGACTTACACAACTCTTACACATTCTTACACATCACTTACCACATTTAATACAAGAGCCAACAACTTCTATAATTACTTATGTCCCAATTTAAGTAATTAAATTTTAACCATATGTTTTCTCACATTAATCTACCACAATTTAATTAAATAAAAGAAAGGGACACATCAAATGCATACAATAAAACAAGGAACCACATAAAAAAATACACAAAACCCATGGTCACATTTAAAGGTGATCCCCCCATGGGAATCCCTAACAACAATCAAACACAAACACAACAAAACAAGTTTCCATGGTGACCTTGTTGAATTCATCTAGAATTCTAATGTGGTTGGTCTCCAATCCCCGATGTTTGTTGTGATATTTTAACCTGTAAAATAAAAATACCTCCTTCGGCCTCATGGCCATATCAAAACATCCAACATGATATAAATATAATCACAAAATCATCTATACATATGAATCACAACAACATCAAGGCAATCAACAATATCACTTACAATTTATATCAACAACTATATCATCATCATATAATGTCCATTTTCTAGGTCTACTCACCATATCTAAAAATCACATGTCCAAACAACATTCATAATATATCCATGTCAAATAGTATATCATCATCTACATATGAAGTGTCTTTAATAATCATCATGCATCATAACTAAATCAAGATCAGCAATAATCCATGATCCAACATTTAACATCATACTAAATTGAAACCATAATAATGTCCATAATGTAATCAATAGTATCAAGATCTCGTATCAAAAGGTGTCAAAGGGAAGTGGGCACTACACTTTCAAGTAAGGTAAAAAGGTGACTAATTGATTTGAGAAAATATCTAATAATTTTTATTTATTTTATGGAAGTTCAAGATTATCTCAGTCATTATTTGACCTTTATATCCAGTGCGTAGCTCTATTATTCTCTATAATTCATGTATGTTATTAATGAATATTGTTATCGATTGAATCCAATTGTTTGGAACAATATTTTAATATATATTCTTTGTTTTTTATATG
Source organism: Taxus wallichiana var. yunnanensis (assembly GCA_018340775.1). NCBI lineage: Eukaryota > Viridiplantae > Streptophyta > Pinopsida > Cupressales > Taxaceae > Taxus > Taxus wallichiana. The sequence continues at coordinate 300,570,988 of CM031234.1, forward strand.
ATTTATGATTTTTTAGCATGCTTTCAATAAGAGAAAAAAGTGAGTAATCGATTCATTTAAATATCTAGTGATTGTTATTTATTTTATGGCAGTTTGAAGATTAGCTGCAATCAATTGACATTTATAAACAGTGCGTAGCTTTGTTCTCTGTAATTCATGTATGTTATTAATGTCTTCGTATGTTTTTCCAGAGACTAGATTAGTTTTTAATATTTTCATTTACAGCCGAGTTTAATCACATACTTGTTATATGGTTTTATGCTTTGTAGCATGCATTCAATACTAACTTGTTTTATATAAATAAAGCAAACACAAGTTAATCATTACTTGCACTTTTTGATCTAGACAAGTGATTACATTGTTTTAAAAGAAAATTGATTAAGTTAGTTTCTTAAACTTATTGGATACTTTTTGATCTAGACAAGTGGTTACATTTGGCACTTATACAAAAAAAAAAGTATTATCAATTTGTAATTAGATGAGTGGGTACATTATCCATTAAGGAAGGAAAAGTGTCTCAACTCTAAAATGAAATAATGGAATATATTGAACTAGTGGAGTAGTTACACAATCATTTAAGATGGTACATGTTTTAAATATAAAGCCTAATTGGAACTTTCAGACATTATGCTTCTTTTAAACAAATAATTTTTAGAGTTGTGGATTTAAATAGTGCATTGGTTTATAGTTTTATTTTATTGTTGTCTCATCTTGTCATGGTTAGTGATTTGTTTGTAAAGGGTATTCTTTATTTGAATTCAATGATTTTGAATAAATTGTCATCTCTTATTGATTTCATAAGCTATTAATTTTTTTGGTTAAATTATGAACACTTTACACCTAAATTAATGGTTTATTCATGGATACATCTTATTTAATGTTAATTGGATATTTTTGATCTAGACAAGTGGTTACATTTGTCACTTAAAAAGGAAAAAAATTATTTATCAATTTTTAAATAGTTGAGTGGGTACATTATCCATTAAGGAAAGACAAGTGTCTGAAGTATACTACCATGAAATAATGGAATATTTTGGACTAGTGGAGTTACACAATCATTTAAGATGGTACATGTTTCAAATATAACTTAGCCAAGTTGGAATTTTCAGACCTTACACTTCTTTTAAAAAGATAATTTTGAGAGTTGTGGATTTAAATAGTGCATTGGTTTATAGTTTTATTTTGTTGTTGTCTCATACTGTCTAGTCTAAATCGGTTTCATATTGAGTGATCTATTTGTAAAGGGTATTCTTTATTTGAATTCAATGATTTTGAATAAATTGTTCTCTTATTGATGTTATAAGCTATTAATTTTTTCATTAAATTTAAATACTTTACACCATTAATTAAATGGTTTATTCATGGATATATGTTATTTAATGTTAAATGGATGAGAACTTAGTTTAGTTTAATGAATCATATTTAATTTTAGTTGGATGATATCTTAGTTGATTGTAATGGGTCTTACTTAATGTTAATTAGATTATTGTAACGAGCAATATATTGTGTTGATTGTATTATGTTGTCTTGACGTAATGAACAAAATAATTTGTTAATTGTGTTGGATTTATAGATATCTTAGTTTAATGGTGTAATTAAAGACGCGTCTTCATTAATATTTAATTTCATTGTTGTAATTAAAAAACCATTTTATTGATTTTGTTTTGTTGATTGTACAATTGCAATGAATAATTAATATATGTTTTGGGTGTACTATAGTGAACAAATGATTGTTTAAGGATGTTTTCTTTAATGTTGATTGGATGAGTGTAAGGAACAAAAGGATGTCTTTGATGATTGTGTTAGCTCTGTTGATATCTTGGTTGAATGGTTTCTTTAATGATGTCATCTTTAATGTTTGATTGGATAGTTGTATTAAACAAAACATTTTGTTGATTGTATGACTATGCAACAAAAATTACGATCGAATAATTAATGTATCTTTTGGTGTATACTATAAAAATAAAACAATTTTTGATTGCATTGGGTCTCTAAATATCTTGGTTGAATGGCTTGTTCAAGGATTGATTGGATAGTTGTAATAAACAAAACATTTTGTTGATTGTATGAATGCAACGAATAATTAATGTATGATTGTGTTGGGTCTTTTGATATCTTGGTTTAATAGTTTGTTTTAAGGATATCTTATTTTATGTTGATTGGATGATTGTAATAAACAAAACTTTTTGTTGATTGTATGACTACAATGAATAATTAATGTATCTTTTTGGGTGTGTGCTTGTTGTTTGTGTTGAATTTTTGATATCTTTGATTAATCATTTGTTTTAAGGATGTCTTCTTTTATGTTGATTGGATGATTGTAATGAACAAAATGTCATTTTTGTTCTTTGTGATTGGATAATTGTAATACAAAACATTTTGTTGATTGTCTTTAATATCTTTGATTAATGGTTTTTTTGTAAGTATTTATTTGTGTTGGGTGTTTTGATATCTTTGATTAATGGTTTGTTTTAAGGATGTCTTCTTTTATGTTGATTGGATGATTGGAATGAACAAAATGTCAATTGTGTTTTTACTTGAATGGATGATTGTAATGAATAATTAATGTATCTTTTTGGGTGTGTTGTTGAACGTGTCTTTTGATATCTTCATTAATGGTTTGTTTCAAGCATGTCTTCTTTTATGTTGATTGGATGATTATAATAAACAAAATGTCAATTTTGTTTTTGCTGATTGGATGATTGTAATACACATTTTGTTGATTGTCTTTAATATCTTTGATTAATGGTTTGTTTAGTGGTTTTGTAAGTATTTAATTTTTAATGTTTGATATGATTTCTTTAATTTAAACAAAATATTTTGTTGATTGCATGACTGTAATGAATAATTAATGTATCTTTTTGGGTGTGTGTTGTTGATGGTTTATTTTAAGATTGTCTATTTTTATGTTGATTGGATGATTGTAATGAACAAAATCTCAATTGTGTTTTTAATAATTGGATGATTGTCTTTAATATATTTGATTAATGGTTTGTTTAATTGTTTTTGTAAGTATTTATTTTTTAATGTTTAATTTGATTGCTTTAATAAACAAAATATTTTGTTGATTGTATGATTGCAATGAATAATTAATGTATCTTTTTGGTGTGTGTTTGTTGATGGTTTATTTTAAGATTGTCTATTTTTATGTTGATTGGATGATTGTAATGAAAAAATGTCAATTTTGTTTTTGTTGATTGGATGATTATCTTTGATATCTTTATTTATGAATGCAATGAATAATTAATGTATCTTTTTGGGTGTGTGCTTGTTGATGGTTTATTTTAAGATTGTCTATTTTTATGTTGATTGGATGATTGTAATGAACAAAATTTCAATTGTGTTTTTGTTGATTGGATGATTGTTTTTGATATCTTTGATTATGACTGCAATGAATAATTAATGTATCTTTTTGGGTGTGTGTTGATCGATGGTTTATTTTAAGATTGTTTATTTTTATGTTGATTAGATGATTGTCTTTGATATATTTTGTAGTACCCACTTCCCTTTGACACCTTTTGATACTAATCATGATAATCTTGCTGATTATATTATGGACATGATTTTGGACTTTATTATAGTATGATGTTAGATGTTAGATAATGGATTGTTGTTGACTTTGATTGAGTTATGATGAATGATGATTATTAGAGACATTTTTGATATTGATGTTGATATACTCTTTGACATGGTTATATTATGGATGTCGTTTGGACATGTGATATTTGGATATTGTGAGTAGACCTAGAAATAGAAATTATTTGGTGATGATATAGTTATTGAGTAAAATTGCAAATGATCTTATCGATTAGTTGGATTTTGTTGTGATTCATATATCTAGATGATTTTAGAATTTTATTTATATTATTTTGAATGTTCTAATATGGCCATGAGGTGAAGGAGGTATTGGTGTTTTGTAGGTTAAAATATCACAACAAACATCGGGGATTGAAACCAACCACATTGGAATTCTAGATGAATTCAACAAGGCCACCATAGCAACTTGTATTGTTTATGTGTGGTTATTTTGTTAGGGGTTCTACCCTTAAAGTCCAGATTCCCTCACTGTATTTCTCTCCATGACATGCTCAATGAAGATGACTTTCATCGAACCGTTTAGCACGACTTGAGTTATTAGGACGAACGTCATCTTAATGCTCTTGACCACCTTCAAGTTTACCAAAACATATCAAACGTGCTATGAAAATGTGTCCATGAGTGAAAAGTGACCTTGTCCAAAGAAAATCAACATGTAACCAAAGTAGAAAAAAAAGTAAACAGGAAAATTTTCTCCTAATTGGCTTGGACCATACATCGTGACTCATACTTACGGATCAGGTGCTTATTGTTTATCTTCACTCGAGGGTAAACCCAAACCTGAGCCCCTTAACACCTTGCATCTTTGACCATTCTATTGTTGACTTTTAGTCCTACCTCACCTTCTACCTCTTTCCATGCTCATCCCTTGAGCGCTATCCACTTCCTACGCCATCACCAATGATTAAATAAGAATCATGTGTGTACCGTCACTTTTTTATCTTCTCTTAAATATGTGTACCATGACGCTGCACATGGCATGATTCTCATGGATAATTTTCGTCTACCTTTAGATGAGATCCCATGGTCGTTTCACCTGCTTTCTGAACAAGAATCCTATTCTTCACCTTAGTCTTTTCCATGACTTAAAATCCCTCACATGGGATCCAACTCCTTGAGTCAAACTTCCAATAAAAATATGACTCCCTCAAAAGGACATCTTTCTCTCTACAATCACTATTATAAATAGACTACTCCCTCGAAGGATAGCTATAAAAATCTCGTTTTAAAAAAAATTACCAAAAGAAGAAAAAAAGAAAAAGAAAAGAGAGAGAGAGAATATGAAGCTTCCCGCATTGATCAGCTTTGTGAAGACCTCAAGGATTTAATTTCCTCATCCCATATAGACTTCCCACATCGATCATTCTATCTCAAATATCAATCAAAACAAAAAACCTTTTAGTCATGGACTTGCCCATTGTGACCTTGGATCTCTTGCCAAAAAGGCATGCTACCTAGTACCATATAAAAACTAACCACTTTTCACCCTCTCACCATTCGCACTTTCATTTCCTACCACCTCAAGGGACCTATTGGACCATGACATTTGGTGATCATGTGACTACTTTTTCACCTTTAGAATAATCAATCATGCAATGCTTTTAGGGTCTTACGTTCATCAGCCCATCTAAAGTATGATCCGCCTATTATGATCCTTACCAATCAGGTTGCTTTCTTACCTCCTCTTATATTTTAAACCTTCTTCATTACGTATTGATTACCTTATACAGGACTTGACCCTCGATGCTTATTTTTGGGTAATTTTCTCCTCCTTCACCATAATCAACTCAAAATCACCTATACCAATGTGCCCACAATTCACCCATACCTAATAGACCTAGACTCAATCATGCCTATAACATACCCACCCATACTCATACCTCCTCACATTCTTCCCTAGCTTATGGGAGAACTACATCGGCCTGAGGTCCCTTTTCACCGGGACTATGTAGGCAACACTCTGAGGGCATGGGGCCCTTGGAGGTTAGCTCGGCCACTCTCTACCCTAATCACTTCACTTTTCATTTTCCTATAATCACAATCTACCCTACTTAGTTTCCTTTTATATAAATAATTGGTAATTAAACCAAACAAACAACAAATTGATTTCCACATTTTTATCATCATCAAACATACATCCATTATGTCTACCATTTCCTTACCACTATAAAACATCTTAACCATGACCCATATCATCATTCATTACACAAATTAATGAATTACAACCTAACTCTACCATACCTAAAACCTGACTCAATCCATGCCTAGACCACAACCTTGACTCCACCATGCCTAAAACCTGACTCAATCCATGCCTAGACCACAACCTAACTCAACCATGCCTACAACCTAACTTCGATCCATGCCTATGCTACTTATATTTTCCATAACATATACACATCAAAATAACAAGATAACCACAACCATGTATACACATAATGACCATAATCATCATCATCTCTATAAATACAAATATCCAAACATGTGTCCTCATATACATAATCTCAAATATCTTTGGCATGCAGGATGGTAAATATAAACAAATCTCTCAAAAATATCATATACAACCTCACCATCTTCACACGTAGGCTGGTATATGATCAAAAATATACAAAACTCTCGTACATCCTCACTCTCTTAGTATGCATCACCGGTATCTATAAAAATGAATCAAAATACATAAAAATAAAGGGATGTGCATCAGGCATCATCTTGTCAAACATCCTCCATCTCACTGTCTCACCTATCTCCTCCTCAGCTCTTGGTCGATGGCCTGATAACCTCTCACCAACCGCCATAGGTCATGCGGTTAGACCCTACTAGTACATCACCTGGAGTTGGCCTCCATGAGCTGGTGGCCTCACCTTGATCCTATCTCGAGGCTCGATGGCCCCCTATGCTCTCCATATTGTGAGTCTGAGATCTAGTCCTCTCACTCGAGGCTTGTTGTGCCTTGTACTCTCCATAGGATAGAAAATCTATCCCGACCACTATCAGCTGATCTTGGTAATATCTGGCCTCCCCTAAGGAATCCCATAACCTAGATATGGGTATGGTTTGTGGTGGCCTCTATAGGCCTCGACCCCCTATACATGTCTGCGGGACCTTGTCTCCCCCTTCTTATGGTGGGACCCTATTCCGTGCTGTGGAGTGCCATCGGCCCCACACCTGTTGCCTGTACCTACACACCTGTAATGCTTAAATTTATGCATGTGAAGTGGCCAACTAGCCCTATAAACCTATAACATGTGCCTATAGGGTGGATACCTACTCCTCATCACCCTCTCCATCTCCACACTGGGCCATATGGGCCTATAGACTGGCCATCATATGCATGCAATGCGGCCACCTCTGCCTCTGATGCTACTAGCTGCCCATGTACCATCCCTAACTATGTAATTAGGGTTTCCACCTACCCCTATAAGGCATCTCTATACACATAGTGATGGTGGCTAAATCTGGGTGCCTGAGCTCGGGAGATATATTGCTCATAGTTGGGCCACCCACCACTATCTATACCTGTCCGTCACTCTAGCATCATCAATCCACTGGTCTATAACCTACTCCTCCTACCCAATAGGTATTGTCAGCTATGGAAGTGGTAGTGGTCTCTCCACATCATCCCTCTCGGTACTATGGGAAGGGTGGTGGTATATCCTGTAGTAATCCAAATTTCGTCGACTGCTCTGCATGGGGATCATATCATGCTCTCTATATGCACGACACCCCTCTATCCATCTCGACTAGATGAAGGACTAGATAACTCCTCACCATTTGTCTATATGAGGGATAACCCACATACAATCTCCATATAATGTCTACCCCAGACAATCCCTCTAATAGTAGACTTGTCATAATTTCCACTCTCGATAACAAGCACCCATCATGTACTCCCACCCATAAAAACTTCGCTCAAATGCATCTTCTTGGGGCATACCCACTGGACGCACATAGACAATGTGCTCATAGGCCCAGCAGTGTAGAATAAAAGTGCAGCACAAACTGAACCTACGGAGCCACCCATACACCCATAGCTCTCTATATAGCTGTACCAGGAATGCTAGTACCTAGGAAAATCAGGTCCTCTCCATCATCATGTCATGTAACACTCCCATCAATGATCATTGGAATCTCCCACCCTCTATATTCAGCAGTGCAAAAACAACATAGACTACCTCCATTAGTAATACTACTAGCCTCGTCTCCTCTGGATGAGCTAGGTACATCTCTCCATAGCTCTAGAATGGCACTATGGAATGTCAGCTCTACCATCCCCTCACCAAATACCATCAGCATCAACTCCTCTGATGCCTTTGAGGAGATCGAATATACTGCGTACCCTAATATAGGTAAACGTAAGATCTGTACACATCCTCTGGGTGAATGTCATCTCACCCATCGGTAGGTGGAACATGTTGGTCATTGAATCCCATCTATCGATGAGGGTGACACTTAGACTCACTGTCGGACTACATGCGGTAGCGTTGGACCCAATTAGGCCCACCTCCTCAACATACCACAATGCCTCGGCTATCGCGCTCCTCAAACTATCACAAGCAGGGGTGGCACCCTGTCTCACATCCTCAACTGATCTCTCACCTGCATCCAACAAAACAATCACATTATTAAAACTTGACCATATCTACATTCACCCATACCAATGTGGGCCTATCCTCTACCCCAAACCAACCCAACCTACCTACCCTAACCCTACCCAAACCAATATCACCTTACCTATTTACACGCACCCAACCCACACCTACCTACTTACCCAACCCAACCCACACCTACCTACTTACCCAATCCAACCCTAACCTACCGACCTACCTACCCTAACCCTACCCAACCTAATATCACCTCACCTATTAAACCACACACCCCGACCCCTCACCTACTTCCATTTTGACCCTCTCCCCAACCTTACCTTTTTCCTACACATCTATACATTTTTTCCCTAACAGCTCCACCCTTACCTATTTTTACCCCTTACCTATGATATAATTTTCATTCACCCATACCCATTCCCATTACCCTACCTCTTTTACTATGCTTCTTACCTAGTTTATCCCATGACTTAACCCTCCCAACCCTAACCTACCTCCCACCCAACCCTAACCTACCAATCATTCTACTTCCCCACCACCTACCCAACCTCAATGTCACCTTACCTCTTCGTACACTCCCGATGTTACCTATTTACCCACAAGTCTCAACACTTGGCCATACCCACCTAACTCTTGCCTATTTTTTCTACCCTCGGACCAGTGTCGGTCCTCCCGACCAACCATGGTTTACCCATAACTAGCATTGGTCACCTCATCCGTGACCGATCCCGTTATACACCACCGACATCATCCAACCTTCGATCAACATTGGTCACTATCGCGGTGATAAACGGTGATAGCATGTGCTATATCTCCCAATTTTTTTCCATTTCTCCTCTCCCCACCCCCATTCTTACCTACAATCCTTCCCACCCAGCATACTACCTATTTCTACCCTCCCTGTCCCTCTTTTACCCAATTTCCCCCTAACATTCAAATTTCATTTCCCCAAACCCATCTTCCCCCACCCAAACTTCTATCAATTTATTTAAAACAAGCACAGAGGGATATTGAATCTTACCTCATCGTGTTGCCACCTACGTGGTGGTACCTCGGGCCACTACACCGGTGGTCCCCCGACCCCTCTCCTTCCTCTACCATCCTGAATGACCTCTTGTAAATCTAATCCAATCCAATCCAATCGATCTAGCCCAGCTCGTGAATCCACCTATCGACCAACTATCACCAGCCATGTAGCTCACCAACCTAGTCCTCCATCTCACTCGGTCACTTTCCACCCTTTTCTCTCTCCTCTGTCATTTTCTCCTCTTTTGCAAAAGACAAATGAATTGAGAAAACGTGGATTTTTCTCTTTTTATAACAACCCCAACCTAACCGTGTCGGTTTACCCTAACCGGCATCAGTCATGTGCCCTAGCTTACCATCGTCGGTCGATTGTGACTGGCATCGGTAGCTTCAAACCGTCATCGGTTTCCCTGCTTCAATTTTTCCTACTCCCTTACCTCCAATTTTTGACCTACATCCTTTCTTACCTCACGCCCACCTCACTTGGACACTTCTCCTCATCTGTGCATGTATCCTTGACCCCCCTCACCCCATCCTCAGTCAGGGACTTGTTATTTTTCCCATCCCTCAGCCCCACCCATTCTCGTGACCTAGATACTTGGACCTGGAACATTGCTCGTGACATGTGACCTCATGTTCTGCTATACCTTGTGACACTATTATCCATGTTGTGGACATACTGAACTTACCTTACCTCATGCCGTGACCATTTATCCTGACCTAACCTTTGGTGTACTGGAACATACCTAAACGTTCCTACACCTAACCTGCATCATGTTTCCTGACCATATCCTATACCTTGGATACCGGAATCACCTCAACCTTGTTTGGATAAACCTATTGACCTTAGACAATGTAGATTTTTCCTGCTCTTCAACTTGGTACCATGTTGTAGTTTATACGTGTGCGTGCATTTGACTGTTACTACCTTTGACCTGACCCATTACCTAGATTACCCGAGTTGGACCTTTTTCCTTTTTTACCCCCATTGCCCACCTTCCTCTTCATCACATTCACCTTTTATCAAACCACTCACCAATTCTTCCTTCTACCTCATCAGTGCCTGGTTTGAGGGGGATCACCTTCACCCACACATGGGGCAACCACATCTCATTTTTGTTTGTGTCACTTACCAATACAAGCTACGCAACAAAAATGGGTAAAATGTAAGACACCCAAATTGTGTTCACACTCCTTTGGTCCTCGTAAAATAAACACATTAAACATATTCACCTAACCATGGCCCCCTTCACCCCACTCTAATATTAATTTAATTAAATTAATTCATTATCCTCCCAATATTTGTTATTTAAATATCCTAATTGGATAATACCCACACATCCACCTCACCTATCCACCTCACTTAGCCACCTCACCCTAAGACCTATTCTTAGTATGTTGCCATAACTAACTAAGACCTACCCAAACCCTAAAAATCAAAGCCTATATTCCCTCTAACCACATTCCCATCCATTAGAAGGAAGCTTCCATTCTATTCCATGAAGAAAAATGGGTGAGATCCAAGAAAATCAAAAGGATTTGCCCATTTTAGAAAACCTAGGAAAACCTATGCGGCCGATCACCCTAAACCACCGCCGGTCAACCCGAAACTATCGTCAGTTACCATTTAACCCCCAAAACAACCTTATTTTGAGGTTGGAACATTGTTGAGAGGTGGGCACATTTTCTAATAGACGAAACATATCTTTTGAGAACCAAAGATGAAACCAGAGCTGCATGCAACTGAACAAGCATTCATTCATGCATCAGAGCGCCCATAGCTAGCACCTGAAGCAACCACAAAGCCACTTTCCTTCATGGGATCATCTGGGAAGTGTCTGCATCACACCAAGTTCCTTCCATCTGATCACCCTCCATTGCCAACTAGACATCAAGCTCATACAAACAAGTAAGTTTTGTTAACCAACACTAGTTCATTATCATTTGAGTAGATTCTTTTACTTTTTTATTAGTTTCTACTCCCATTTCCATTCCACCACCATTTACCTCCATGCAAACTTGACCATCCCTTCACCCATACCCTTGAACTACACATACCCAGATCTAAATCATTCCTATTCATACCTGAGACCCATACGAACCTAACCATTGCCCTTCCATTTCCATTTAGCCTCAGATCTATCACCCCACCAAGTTTTTATTAAGTTTCCTGTACTCACCATCATACCACCACCAATTACCCCACAACCGCCGGCGGTTAACCTAAACCAACATTGGTCATACCAACGATGTCGGTCTTTGTGTTTTTGACCAGAAACCAAGAACAGAGCTTCCACTCTCTACCCAATACCCAAAACGGCCCAGAACCTAACCCTAACCAATACTAGTACCCGACCAAGACCTTGACCTTTAGATTTAGTCATAGCTTATCTTGTTGTGAATGAATTTACTTATTGTAGATGAATGAGATACCTAAATCATTTTAACTACAGTAGGATTTCCTTTATTATTAGCATTAAGTTGTTTTAAACAGTGGATTGACAAATCATCTAGGAAGTATCACACTTCCTGGATCTAGCATATCGCAAAGCGGTCCACTGCATATATCTTGTTTAACTTTTATTTGGTGGTCTTGTTTCCATTTCAGGTAGTTCCTTACAAGTAAAAGGAATATCTCACAATCATCATGGATCAAGAAGTATATGTGTGTGACAAAAACCTACAACCAAAGTATTTCAACAAGTATTCCTCCTAGCTTTTTACCCTTATCTATTTCGTTAACATTCGAAGAAACACTCTAGAATTAGGTGTAACACTCCAAAATAAAAATGTAGAACCTTTGAAACTTTGAAACCTCCGAAGTTTGAAAGTTTTAAATGTAACAAGACTCCAAAATTTGAAAACCTAAAATCCTGAAAAGTTTGAAATTCCAAAAACCTAAAAATGTACAAAATCTAGAAATCAAAATTTTGAAATGTGATTTTTTTAAATTCTGAAACATAATTTTTTTATTTTTAATAATACCCTTTTGATCTTCAACCTATGGTTTATCATTTGTGAAACTTTGAGACCATTTTTCACATGTGAAACCCTCAAAAATGATTTGAAACTTGACCCTGCAGCAGAACCTCTGAAATCCAAAATTTGCAACTTCTGAAATCCGAATAGAAAGGAAAACTCTGAAACCCCAAAGTTCTTGAACTTGGCTTCACAGTGATTGATCTTGTGATGGAACACCTATAAAATAAAACCCTAACTTCAATTTTGTCCCACTAGGCATTCCAAAACTATTGTGGAAAAATTATAGCACCCTCGAATGGCCAAGTTGTGGATGGGGCATTCGGTGTAATTTTCCAAACATGGAGTTATCTTGAAGTGTGGGACCTTGCGAATCAGATAAATCTAGAGAAGGCCAGTTCCTCTTCCTAATCCTACCTGCCATGACTACTCCTAATGTAAGAAAATACCTATCTAAACCTATTCTAACATTCCAAGGAGATAGGGAGAGAGATTGCATGAAATAAAACCTACACTAGAAGCGGTGATACACCAAGAAAAGGAGTGTCAATCACTTTCCCAATTGTCAAAATAGTAAAAGAAATGAAACTAGAGAGGGTGGTCATGCACCATAGACTAGATCACATTCAATGCATCATGGGGAGGGTAGACATCAGTACCACAGACCACAATACAACATTCACCATTCTTGTATAAGCACAAAACACCAAATTTGCAATGAACAATAAATTTGCATAGAACAAGTGATTTACAATGAGAGGTAAGAGAGAACACTAAAATCATGCAGAGGCTGGAAAATTTAACATAGAACACAATTTTATTGCTCCTTGAAATATACACTGATACATTGCATGTAGGGAGAGGCAAGATGCCATTACAATTTTTTTTGGAGGTAAGGCTTGAAGCCCCAAATCTAAGAAGAAGAGGGGTGCATGAAGAGAAAGAGCAACCAATCCCTTGTAATGTTGCAAACACTTTACATTTATAGGAAGAAATCCTATGAGAGAGAGAGAAGAAACCTAAAATCTTCCTCAACCACCCCCCAAAATTCATCGTGACACCTGCAACTAGAATGGGGAGGCCTGCAAAACCCATATCTTCATGGAATTTTCCTTATTGGAGAATAAAGCTTTTTGATACCCTTATTAACTACACCTCACCTACCCTAGCACTATTCACTTTTCATGCATTTTGGAGGTTTAGAACCTCTAAAATCCCATTTCTAATGTCTCCAAATTATATATCTTCTTATCTTTACGATGACTATGATGTTGCGAGAAATTGATAATATAGGTAAAAGTTATGCCCTTTTGACTAAAAGGGGGTTTTGCATCCTTGGCACTTTGCACTGGTTTTGCATAGTGAGCATCTTTTCGAGATGCTCAGTGAGATGGGTGGGTGAGCTGCTATATTATATGTTCATGACAGGCCTTTTCTTACCACTTTCCCTATTCTACGTGTAATGGGTGAGCCACCCTCTATTCTCCCACTTCTGATGTTTAGAGAGATATTTCCTTACATTCTTCCGCAATGGTCATTGCCTCACAAATTCATTCCCCACGGATTGCATTGAGTGGGCCTTGAAACATTTTGTTTCACATTATTAAAGTGCCAAATAGTTTGGCTTACCATTGCCGATGAATCTCTAAAACTACCTCGTGTTGTCCTTCCCATTAAATTGGCACATATTTTCCACCTTCCTCCACGTGGTCGACATTTACAAGATTCGTTCACATTTGGATCATCTTGGTCCCCGAGCCCACCAACTTCCTAACACCTTTCACTACTATTGAGCTCACCATTTGACCGAGTGAATTACAGACATCTCTCGATCAGAATTTCGAGCATTTAGGCCTCAATCGACTTGTTTCTATTCATCAGTGAGCAAAAATACTCTGAAGTCCCAAAATCTTGAATTCTAAAATTTGAACTTTGGGTTTTGGAAATTGCTCATTCTTGACCAACACTATTCACTTGAAAATCTTGGAAAAAACTTCACAATTCAAAATCTTAAGCTTGAATTTGGAGTTCGACTTTAGAAGTCGGCTCATTGTTTTCATGTAAACATTCCCACATTCTTCGAAAACATTCCCTCCTAAACTCTGAAAAATGGCTCGCCCATCACTTTTCCTCGACTTCATGCCGAGCTCATCCATTGGCATGAACCATTAAATTATCCATTATTCATGGGTAATTGGCCTTTCCCTTTTTCCCTTGATTTTTGAGGTTGAAGAGTTCATTGCTTCATTTCTATGTGACGAGTCGGACTCCCAATTCTTCCCATGTGTTAGCTCACCCTCTCTTCATGTTATTGACCTATGAAAATTGTTGATTCATATCATATTCTCTCTTCCACCTCGTGCAGATCCCATAGTGAGTTGACCCCCGCATCCTTCCATGACTCTTTCAATTAAGATTCGAGCTCCAATCCCCAACACCTCCTCTCCAAACATCTGTCAATCTTGAGCTTTTTTGCCAATGTCGAGTGAACTTGGCCCTCATTAATTCTTTGCCATTTCATCGATGGCATCAAGGAGCTACTGCGTGTTTTTCCATGTCAACTCGGCTTGTCTACCTATCAATTTGACCTTCATTGAGCTTATTTGCTAAATTAGCTCTCTACCATCGATATGCTTATCGATCTCCTCTCTCTGTAAAGCTTCCACCTACCTTTCCAAGGCATTCACAAACTCACCACATCAAAACCTCATGGCTAACTTTGTAATGCAACTTGTGGCTTTCCTCGATCTCAACTCGAGCTCTTACTAAGCTATCCACCGATTCCCATGGATTGGCATTTCATATTTTTTGATGCACTATATCACTATCTCATCAAGCTCTTCCAAATATCTCGGTCGATCCATTTTCTTACTTAATGGCTCATCACACCAGTTTTACCTTGCATGAACCCTAAGATTCTCTGCTTGGCACAACCTCCTACAATCCTTGCATGAGTTAACTTGACTTGGCTGAACCCCTTTTGCAACTCGGTGAGCTAAATTTTAGCTCAATCACCCTTTGAGCCCTTTTGGGGAAATTTTATCAACTTTTTGCTTTTTTTTCATGATTCTCTCCAATCAAGAGGCTGAGATGAAGCAATACAACACCTTGAAGCTGATTTTTACCCCAATTTTCTATTTTCCCATTTTATTCAAATGTGGGCCCGTAGGGCCCATTTTTCTTCTCTTTTAAGTTGAATGTTAAGGGTCAGAACCCAGAAGAGGAATAAATTCTCTTATGATTCCCACTTTCTGAATCATTTATGAATGCTCCCAAAACATCTAGTTTTCCTGTAAACCCATATTTTCCTGTGGGGGTCCTTTCTAGTGCTAGGATCTTATACCACTCTATTTTCCCTTTTTCGTGAGGGGAAAAATGGATAACAAGCTATGCGTGCCATTAATTGGAAATTTTCTCTCCTTTTATTTATCATTGTGGATGGACTTCGCCGTTATTCCCCAAAAGGAAAAGTCTCACATCGAGATGTCGATTCGTTCCCCGTCCCCGATAAGATGGGTAATCCCTCTGTCCATCCCTCCTTCTCGACCTATCATTTACTTCAGCTTATCTATATTATCATGAGAATCTCATTATGCCTCAATAAGAATAAACAAGAAGATTCTATGATCAGTAGCTTTCTTAAGGAATCGACACCATGCATTTGTAGTTTAAATGTTTTTCCCTCCATAAGAAGTTGTGTTTGAATTTGAATTTGAATTACTATGTAAAAACTCTTGATATAAGAGTAAAGGTAGAAAAATAGTTGTTTTCATCACTATTCTACATAGGAGGAGGAATTGGATTGTATTAGGATATTGAGGGAATCATGTGTAAGCTATCATAACCATATAAGTTGGTAAAATAACTCTACCTATTCTAGCTTGTAAGTTGAGAGAATATCTCAACAAGAGGATAGGATAAGTATTATCTTAGAATAGGAGATTATGACAGAAAAATAAGTTTCAATTGAGGCTATAGATTGAATATCTCCATAGGAGGTGGATATATTTTAGTTAGCAAATATGAAAAAAAAAAAGATCATAGAAGATGGGAAAAGGGAGTTAGAAACATGAATTATGTAATGATGCAGATGATGATGGTTGTTAATCCTCGCCATTAATAATGTCAATCGGGTTGGTGTCCGAAGGTTGTATGCATTAAGAGAATAAAATATTGGAAAGAAACTCCTTTAAACACAAACCAAACTTGCATAAAATAAATCACACTTGCGGAAATTAAAAGGCACACTTGCAGAAATAAAGTTTGCATGAAAGAAACACACTTGCATGAATTGAAAGGCACACTTACATAAATTGAAATTATTGAATTAGAAATAAACATAATTGAAAAAAACACCTGCAGGTTCACAACATCTTTGCATTTTCACAATACAAGGATAAAAACAATACAACATAATGAATTACAGAAAAATGAATAAACATAAAAATAAATACATAGATCCATCTTCCTTGGAATGAGTGGTCATCTTATTCCTTGAAGAGGATTTAAATCATACTTCTGAGATCTTAAAACTACATAATATTTGAGAGGAAAGAACAAATCTTTATTTCTTGAGAGAAAAGCATTACATATCTAAGTGTGGAAGGTTGCATTTATAATTCATGCATCTAACCAACTCCTTATTTTAGGAAATACAATCTGATCTTATATTTATTCCAATCCTAACAACTAAGATCTCCATCTCCACAAAATATGGAGAGAGATATATTATTGGAGTCAAAGTCTTATCTCACTTATTTTAGGAAGATTTGCTCCCAAATATTCTCCTTGTTTTCGGTAACAAGAATCATAATGATTTTATTCTTCTACATTATTGGAAGGAATATTTTCTCAAAATATAATTTTGACCAAATACCTTTCTCGGATTTTCCATTTGACTTTGTTGTTTTTGATTGTGGAACTTTTAACGCTTATTTGATACGCTTTTTCCTTGGAGTGCAGTTCACTAAAAGTTAGATTTATCTTCATTTGTAAAACTTTTTACAAATCAAAATGAGGTTTTTGTTAAAAAAATTCTATGAATAAAAACCTCTCTCATATTTTCCATTTGACTTTTCTATTTTTGTTTATGAAACTTTTATCTTATCGATACACTTTTCCTCAGACTACAACTCACTAAAAGTTAGATCTCTCTTCATTGGTAAAACTAGTAGCAAATATGAATGAGGTTTTTGTTAAAAACATTGTTTTGAACAAAACCCTCTTTCAAATTTTCCATTGAATTTTTTTGTTTCTGTTTATGGAACTTTTAGCGCTCATCTGATACACTTTTCCTCGGATTGCAGCTCACTAAAAGTTATATCTCTCTTCATTGGTAAAACCTATAGAAAATATGAATGAGTTTTTGTTAAAAACATTTCTATGAACAAAAACCTCTCTCATATTTTCTATTTGACTTTTTTGTTTCTATTTATGAAACTTTTAGCACTCATCTGATACACTTTTCCTCGGAATAGCAACTCACTAAAAGTTAGATCTCTCTTTATTGGTAATACCTGTAGCAAATCTGAATGAGGTTTTTGTTAAACACATTTCTATGAACAAAAACCTCTCTCATATTTTCCATTAGATTCTTCTAATCTTTCACAATTCCTCAAAAATTTCAAAATATGCTTAGTTCCAAAACTAAGCCTGTGAGTTTTGGAACTAAGCTTGTGAGTTCTAGAACTAACTCTGTGAGTTCTAGAACTAAGTCTTGTGAGTTCGAACTAAGCTGTGAGTTCCAAAGCTAACTTAAAACAACTATAAATTTTGCATACGATCTCGGATTGAGATGATTCTTTTTGAACTTGCATAATTTTTTCGAGAGGAATCTGAATATGAAATTAGATTTGAGTTTAGATATATCATCCATGATCAATTCCAATTTTCTCAATACTAGCATTATCTTTCCTTTATGGCTTGCTTACATACAAAGACATTGCATCTTTCCCAAATAATCAATAGGATTAGTCAACAAAATTGTAACAAAAAATTTCTAAAGAATGAACAAGATATATATCCTATATTCTATCTTAAGCAAACTATAAGTTCCTAGATTACATATAAATCCACTTTCAAAAGTAACTTAGAAGAAGGAAAAATAATGGTAATTTATGGCCTCATTTATGGCCTCACCTTGTCAATAGTCATGAATAAGAAGGAAACATTAATGTGCATAAATTATGTGTTTCATTTGGATCTTCATGTATATATAGGATCATTTTCAATTGTATGAGTTCATGTCTTAAAAATAATGTTCAAATTGTCATGATCTATCTCTAAACAACTTAGATTATGTTCTTTGTTCATTGCTTCCTTAAAACAGGGGTTTGCACTAGTCATGATAAATTTTTATTCCTAACTTCAAAATATCCTAAATTTGGTAATTTGGTGAAACTAGTAATTCTTTGGATGGGTTTTTAATATTTTAAAATAATTATTAGTATTGTTTGAGTTGTGAAGTATTTTTCTATCTAGTTTGAGAATGCATGCAAACTATTTGATTTAATGTTTTTCCATGGAAAACAAACATAAATTTCAAATTCCTCAATGAAAATTGGAAAATATGATCCTTGTAGGGACTACTAAAATATATCAAATGTGTGGAAAAATTGGCATTTGTGCAGAAAAATATATACATGACATAAGTTTATTGCAAACAACTTGCTCTTGAAACAAAGTTTTACATGATGAAGATGGAGGATCAAGCATTTACTTGTTTACAAGAATGAGAAGATTAGTGAAGGAGATCAAATCATGAATTCCAATGGATGTTTTTAAATATATATAGTATAGTCAAGGTAAGATTAAATTCAAGGTAATATTTCTACAAAAGGTCCCACTGTGAATACTCTTGTGTTAGTGATCAATCTTGATGAGTTAGAAGGTAGAGACATGCAATCAGTAAATTAAGCTTCATAGAGGCATAGTGCACACCTATCCCATTTAAAAAAAATAATGTAAGCATGATGGAAGGACAATTTAAATTATTTTTAGTATAACATATGTAGGCTTGAGTGATTGGCAAGATTTGGACTGAGCCAAGATAGGACTATGGGTTAGTGAAATTAATCTTGCATGTTGATATGAGAATAATATGGGATAATATTGGCATAATTTGGATGGTATTAGGAAAAATTATGTCAATTTTATCCCAACTTATTCTCATATCAACATGCAATATTAATTTCACTAACCCACAGTCATATCTTGGCTCATTCCAAATCTTGTCAATCACTCAAGCATGCATATGTTATACTCAAACATCCTTCAAATTGTCCTTCCATCATGCTTACATTATTTATTTTAAATGGGATAGGTCTTACTATGCCTCTATGAAGTTTAATTTACTAATTACATGCTTCTTACCTTCTAACTCATCAGGATATACCACTAACACAAGAGTATCCATAGTGGGACCTTTTATAGAAAGATTACCTTGAACTTAAGCTTACCTTGACTCTAATCTATATATTTTCCAACATCCATTTAAATTTATGATTTTATCTCCTTCAATAATATTCTAATTCTTATAAACAAGTAAAGGCTTGATCCTCCATCTTCATCATGCAAAACTTTGTTTCAAGAGAAAACAATCTGTAGAAAATTCTTGTTATGTATATCTTTTCTTAAAAAATCCAATTACTCAAATTTTTTTATATATTTTACTAGTCCCTACAAGGAGAATATGTTCCAAATTTCATCCATTTTCATTAAGGAATTTTAAAGTTATGATTGTTTTCCTTGGACAAACATTATATCAAACAATTTTCATGCATTCTCAAACCAAATAGAAAATTACTTCACAACTCCAAAAATACTTAGAATTATTGAAAAACATTACAAAATCATCTAAATAATGAAATCTTTCACCTACATACAAAATTTCATATCATTGGAATTTTAATAAAAAGTTATCATGACTGGTTCGAACCCCTGTTTTAAGGAAGCAATGAACAAACAACACAATACAAGTTGTTTGGAGGTAGATCATGACAATTTGAACATTCTTATTAAAACATGAACTCATACCATTTAAAATGATCTATATACACCTAAGGATCCAATTGAAACACAAAATTCATGCACATTAGGTTTACTTCTTATTCACGACCATTCATAAGTTTACGCATCATTACATAATTAATGTATCAAACTCCCTTTGCTCATCTTCAATGAGATCCTTTTTCATACATGCTAACTAAAATCTCTCCTCCTCCTATGGAGATTTTATATCTATATTTTCAAGTAAAAATTATTTTTCTATCATAATCTCCTATTCTAAGATAATACTTATTATATTCTCTTATTGAGATATTCTCTCAACTTACAAGCTAGAATAGGTAGAGTTTTTTTACCAACTTATATGGTTATGACAGCTTATACATGATTCCCTCAATATCCTAATACAATCCAATTCCTCTTCCTACATAGCATAGTGATGAAAAAAATACTTTTCTACCTTTACTCTTATATAAAGATTTTTACATAGTAATTCAAATTCAAATTCAAACACAACGAATTATGGAGGGAAACCTATTTAAACTACAAATGCATGGTTTGATGCCTTGGGAAGGCTTATTGTACTAGACTCTTCTTGTTTATTCTTCTTAAGGCATCATGAGATGTTTTCAATCATTGTATATGGGTCAATTATCCTCTTTATATTAATAGCATTCACCCGGTCGGTCAACAACTATCTCAACATAAGTACTTTAGTATAATGCCCTTATACCATCTATCTTTATAGGGAACTCAACTAGTGTGGTGACTATCTATTTTTTGGTACTTTATAGATAGTTTAGTCTCTAGTATAGTCCATTCATGCCCGATATGATATATGGGCCCTCTAGATATATGGGGTGGGTGGCGGTCGAGTAACTCAACCGATGGATGGTCGAGAAGAATGGCTCACGTCGTATGAGAAACCAGTGGGGAGAACCTTTGTATATGATCGTGTATTGTTTATGGGAATCTTATCACACCCAGGGCCAACTTTGATTCACCAAACTAAGGTTCATCTTGTGCAATGTATCATGGCATTACGGATGGATATAGTTGGTTCATAATCTATTGCAAGATATGTCGATTGATCCCACCTGATTCACTTTAGCAGATATGTCGGTTGATCTAACCCAATTCATTGTGTCACAATTTTTGGTATGTTATGTTTCTGGTGTGTGGATGTAAAATTACCACACAGGGAAACCTTTTGGCCACCTAACAACCTATAATAGTAGTCAATACTCCCATTAAGGTTGGTAAGTGATCCCCAAACTTTTAAGGAAGAATGAAATTTTCTATGAAATTTGGATATCATGGGTATTCCCGTATATGGGGTCATAATAAGGGAGATGTAATATCTAGAATAGGATTTTTCCCAACTAGAGTGCCTAGATATGCTATATATTTGACATGGGTTTGTCATAATTATAGGACTATGGCAGATGTGCATATAATCATTGATACATGGATGAAGATACCAATTAGTAGTGATTGAATTCCTCCTATGGTTCCGCATGAAAAACCGGTACGAATATAACCACGTGTCTAATCAAACTATAAGATAAAGGTATTTTAAAATTTTTTTGGGCCATGGAAGTCAGTGCTTCTGGGATCATGTGAGAACTACTACAAAGAAGAATATTTATTTTGATGTAGTTCCAAAAAACAATGGATAGAAACACATAACATATTCACATGAATAAATGCTTTAGGTGCGATAGAGGAGAATGCTGCAACCAGGGTGGGTGAACCCTCATGGATATCAGGTGCCCACATATAGAGGGTCGAGAGAGATATGGATTCTCGGGGGTGTCACTAACTTATCTTCTAGATCTTGAATTCATTTAGTTCACTCAGGAGAAGTTCCTTACAAGGGGGAATAAGGTCTATGGATAGTCATCATCTACGAGAAAAGTGCTCCCTGGACCGAACGTGAAAGTTTTTCCCATCATACGGCTCCGGTTCTCTACTCTCAACTCGGATTGGATATCCAAAAGTGCCAGGTCCGCTTTCGAGCGGTTTCACTCGTGGATCCGTAGTGGATGCCTGCTGCTCACTCAGTATGGTTAGACCCCTTTCCGTTGTTGTCAGTGATTTCCCATGCTAAAAGAGGGGATTCTTCCTTATCGTTCGTAAAGAGAAAGCTCACGGCGCTATCGACCCCTATCTATATATGGGCACCCTATATAGATATATGTATATGCCTATATATCCCAAATATAGATAAAGGGGACCGATATATCTATATATGGGTATGGCATCCCCTCCATATATTTATTATCCGATACATATATAGAGGGCCTTTAGGCACTCTATATAGATGGGGGGAGGGCCTTTCCCTTTACCTTTCCTTTAGGGCATTCATTTATGCACTCAAGAAACAGGTCAAGGAACTCCCCTACACCTATTTATATATGGGTGGCACCCCCTATATATATTTTTTTGAATGGTATGGCAATAGTCTAGATCTAGTGTGAATCACTAGCCTGCTAATATTAAAGGTTCTCAAACTTCCAGTGCGATTTTCTTCCGAGAGAATAGAATTTTTCACCATTGGATCTTTGATGCACCCCCTTTGGTTTTTGTTATCAAGATATCCTTTTTCCCATTGTTCCCAGAGAGTTGTTGGGTGATCAGCTCCCATGCTGCAAGAAATAAGTTATGAATCTAAAGTGATGATTTTTCCTCATTGATGGGAAGGGGCATGCCATATCTATCAAGGTTAGTACAAGAAAGTAACATGTGTTTTATATAACATTCCATTGTTATGTTCACACTTCATTGGGTGGACTTTTGACCAAGAGAGATATTTTTATTTTCCATGCAGGTGACATGTTTATCTTATGTGATAACACTATGGAATGAGCAGATATTTTGGGTGGGTGGCTATAGAGAAATGTGTGTAACATGTTATGGTCTTAATTCCCTTATGAGGTAGTGATGATTCATGTTCTCATCTCCCTATCACTATATATAAATAGAAATGGAGCACCCCTTCTCTCCCATAGATCTAGAGGGAGGCGAAAAAATGGGGCCCTCAATCACTCGAATGCCCCTTCCTCAACCCCTCTAGATATATGGATAGACTATAGTAGGTCTTCACAATCTATCTATATATGGTTCCTTAATCTCCCATAATTCATGATAGGGGTCATCATAGTTTAGATAGAGAGAGGGAGCATAAATTCCCCTATTCAGCCCCCTTTAGATCTATATGGCTATCGCCATATCTCTCTATAGATCCCTCCATAGAATCTAGAATCTATTGAATCCCCAATCCCTATAAATATTATCTATTATGGGCATATATATATATGTGTGTGTGTGGGGGCCATATAGAGAGATCCCCATACCTTTGAGTAAATATAGGCATATAGAACTATAGGGAGATATAGATAGGGCCCATATGGAGGGGATATATAGGCATATAGATCTATAGGGGCCCTATCTATTCTCTATATGGGCGTTCAGATTAGATAGGGCAGGCCTCACTTCTCTATATAATGAATAAGATAAGATATATAATAGGGGAAGGGAGTAATTTAGAACTCTAGGGTCCACATAGATAGATAGGGATTAACCCCCTATGTATAGAACCTGAGGGAGTTCCCCATAGAGTTATACGAGGGGCCCCCATATCTAGATGGATCCCCTCTAGGTTGGGGCTCTTATATCTATATCGGGTTGAGCACCCCACCCCATATATATTATAGTTATTATCTAGATCTATCTCTCACACCTCGGGCTCCCTATCTATATATGGGGCGTATAAAATATGAATCTATATAGCGGGATGAGGAAGTCGAGGGCCTCTACTTAGATCTAGCCTCCCAAGATTAAGATAGGCACCCTTGTCCTATTCATTAGCCGAGTGCCCTAAATAGATAGATATCTAGATAGGGGGACCTCATGTAGCTATAAGGATGAGAGAGGAGCCTATTAATCTATGGGTTCCCATAAATGTCTTGTCCTCATGGATAACATAGGAAAATGTTTTTTTTGATTGGTTGAAATCTATTGACCACCCATAGGTGGTCTTCTTATAGCCACCTAAAAGGGTACTAGAGTGATCTTGGATAAACATCCTTAAAAATAAATATAATCCCCACAACATAACCTCCAGATTGAGCATCGAACAAATTTATTTCATATTCAGTCAAAATCTCATCTAATTAATCAAATTGGGTCAATCAAGTAGACCCATAGATCATATAACAAGCGGGGTTCGCCATCATCACACTATGCGATAAACGTGAACCTCCCATAAGCGTACATGTAAATCTTATTGGATACATCTCACACAAAGACTCTAAAATCAATCCCTCTCCCAAATTTGAAATATTGACATATAGTATTTCATATAGTAGCCCCCCCTCCTCTCTCACTCATAGAGATATATGGAGACCTATCTATGGGAGGTTCCTAATTATTCCCCTCTCTCTTTATATGGAAGAGAGGATTCTCCTCCATAGAGTCAGGGATCCCTCTCTCTGAACTATCTTATCTATGGGAGCCTCCTCTCTTGTTTTAATATAGATGTGATATAGAGGATGGGGGTAGATGTTAAAAATCCTGTTGATTATAGGTGGTGCTATGGTAATGGTAACACCATACCAGATAAAGGTAAAATGATGGTAATTTCATACTATATTGGTTGGATGGGTTCTTTATATTGGTTGGGGTTAGTTGGATATATTAGTGGGGGATGGGTGGCTATATTAGTTGGGGCAATGTGACGGTGATGGTAATGCCATACCTTACTATATATGTAATATGAAGAATGATGGTGGTGTAATCATGAGTGACCTATATACCTCTCTTGAACCACTAGGGACCCTAAAGTTCTATATGGAAGTTTTTTTGTCTCACAATGAAGTTAGAGTGAGAAACCAACTATCCTCTCCCTATGTATATATTTATCTACCTTCCCAAACACAATATATTTAGTATCGATGGTGGTGACCACATCTGCTTAGATGTGATGCTTGGACATAAAATTGGGTATTTATAAATGGGCAAAGCCAGGTGCTCTTGTTCTACGACGATAGGGGCGATTGCTCCCATTACTGACCAGAAACACACCAAATTCTCCTTTAGGTGCTTCAACTGCGGTATAGGTAGAAGAAGTTAGTATATAAAAACCCCTCTTTATAGATTTTAGAATGATGGATTAAGGATTCCATGGGAGATTTATTCGACATCATTATGGGGGACATAACTTATGATCATTAGATTTCACATGCCACCAGGCATTCGATTAGGACATTGCACAATGATTCTCAGACTCTGTCGCATCTCTTCGATGCGGAGACAGTAGCGATCATAGCAATCTCCCCTGGTACCCACTGGTACGTCAAAATCCAATTGGTCATGGGCATCGTGAGGTGCTGCTTTTCTCAAATCCCAGCATACTCCCGAACCTCTTGGCATTACACCACTAAATCCCCAATCCTTGGCCTGCTGTGCAGTGACAGTACCAATATCCACTAATCGTTGTTTCCATACATAGTTTCTAATTATCGTATCATATGATTCATCAACAAAACAAGAAGATTATTGTATAAAGTCATAAATATCTCGGCATAAGCCAAGAGGCAGATCTTGTGCCACTCCACCTGGTCGTATGTAACTGGCATGCATCCTGGCTCCCGGGACTCTCTCATAGAATTCCGACAATTTCTCCCGCTCCTCAAAAGCCCACAGGAACGGGGTTAATGCTCCCACATCCATGGCATGAGTGGTTGAAGCAAGTAAATGATTCAAAATTCGAGTGATTTCGCGAAATAACACTCGTATATATTGAGCCCGTAATGGTACCTCGCAATTCAGAAGTTTCTCTACGGCTGAGGAATGAGCGTGTTCCTGGGCCATCATAGGAACGTGAATAGGGTCAACGACAGAATTGCCGGGTCCGAAGGTCATTTATGGCCCAATATCATATCTATATAGGAAGACACCTATATATGGTCGATCTATCTATATCTATATTAGAAGTTATGATTAGCATTCATGCACTCGACCCCCTCTCTCCTCTATCAGAAGAAGAGAGGTGGGGTCTGTGTGTGTGAGTGTACGTATATGTGTGTGTGTGTGTGTGTGTGTGTGTGTTTATTTTGTGAATATATGTATATATAGGGCTATCTATTTGTGATCCATTCTTCCCATATCCCTCTCCCCTATCTATATGGGCCTCCCCACCAAGCCCCCCTTTCTTCCTCTAATAGAGGAGACGGGGTGGCTTTGTATATATAGGGTAGGGGTACACGCATAAATTATATTACCCCTATAAATATATAGGTTTCCCAAACCCCTCCCCAACCCTTAGATAGGCTAGGTGGAAAGCCCCACCACCCCTATATAGATTCTATATAGGCAAGTGTAATTTTTCTCTCTCCCATATCATATAGAATCTAGGGAGGGTATACATATATAAGAAGAATGGTTACAAATATGGAATTAATGTAATGACCCTAGTGACAGATAGATTTATAAGGATCCTTGCCCTCTCACCCTATAGATATCTCTATAGGGGTGGGTGAGTACATATATAAACATTGGGGGTCGTCGATTGTTGCAATCATAAATCAAGTGCTTCGTTATGTGAACCACTCACCCACCCCATGATGCAACTCTATTTGAAAGGAAAGGTCTAAAGATCCTCTCCTAGGTTGGTGAGTGCCCATCACCCTCTAAATAGATAGTTTGAGGGGACGATCCTTAATCAAGGCCCTCTATATAGATGGGATAGGATAGAGAGGGCTCTCCCCTGATGGCGGCCCCCTCTTTCTATATGGGCAGATAGGGGAGCACCATATAGAGCCCCCTCCCCTATATATGGGGAGATAGAGGAGTATAGATAAGGAGATAACACATCTATATCCCCAATAAATATTTTAGGGTGCCTTGAACTCTACTCTTTTTTCAATTCTCACACCTTATCTATCTCCATATATAGATAGAAAGAGATCATATTCTATGGTACCCAACTTTTGGACCATTCCTGACTTTGAGATTCACATCGCATGCACAATTTCTCTCTACATAGTGTAATGAGGTCACCCAAAACATGAATCTCCCACACACCTCATCTATCGCCATATATAGATATAAAGGGAGCATATTCTATGGTCCCCAACCTTCGGACCGTTCCTGACTTCGAGCTTCACATCGCATGCACAAGTGCTCTCTGAACCGTGCAATGAGGTCACCCATAACACGGCTCTCCCACTTGACGGATCCCCCATCTATTTATAGATGGGATTTGAGATTGGGGTCACTTCTCTCCCAGGTGAGTGACGACTATCTCATCTATAGTCTTCTCCAAAAAAACAAAGAGGAGATCCCGAAAGACCTATCTAGACTCCCCTCTCTCCCCCATCTATATAGTGGGTGTGGGCCCCTATATATATATATGGTGACAACCCAATTATCTATATATATATACATATATGTGTGTGGATAAATCTATATTCTATAGCATTCGGTGGATGCCCTTGAGGATCCCTCTATTATATGGGGGCCATAACAAGGGGCCTCTACTTTCTAAAGAGGAGGTGGATGAGGACCATATAAGTTAGGGGACCTACCTCTACCCTATCTATTTTATGGGGAGGCCACGTGGATTTTATATATATATATATATAGATATGGGGAGGCCGAGGACCCCTATCTGCCTATCTCCCCCATCTATATGGAGGGGGGGGGCGGGGCATTTCTAATTTCTATTCTATAGAACCTATAAAAATTTCTATAAAACTTATAAATAGTGAGGAACAATATATATGGTAGAGAAGATCAAATCCCATCTATTCTTTCATCACTTTTTTCTTGTACTCTTGAATGACGGTACCCATTCCATTGTATCCGTCCGTATGAGGACCTCCATCCCTTCTTCCCCTTCTTCATTCACATGGTATATGTTGGCCTACTATACTATATAATATAATCTAGAGTCAAGTCCTAGCTTTGACCATGTCTCTTAAGTAATAATACATATGGCATAAGGCAATTTTATAAATCGAGGTCAGAATGGTATCTCATGATTCACATCTTTCCATAGTGCCGATCGGAGATGAATGAACATTTGAACCTCGTGGAGATCATCTAAGTAAATGATCCCCCATAGATCTGACATGATCATCCATAGATACACCTATTTATACCCACCTACCACCTACCTATCCATCCCCATCCCCTTCTAGCCATTATATCTAGTCCTTCATATTTCTTAGAACCCATCCACCATCACCAATCCATCCCCATCCCGAGATATAATAGATGGGGTGGGTCAACCCTATCTAATATATCTAGGGATGGGATGGGTGTTTGTAAGATAACATATTTTAGTACCATCCACATATATCCATCCATATAGATCCATTCAACCCTATCTAATATATGATCATAGGCATCCATCCCCATCCCGCCCCCTCCATCCTTGTCTAGATATATATCTTGTCTATTGAATAAGATGAGATATATACCTATAGGGGAGTTCTGGGGGAATCTCTATATAAGGGGTCCTCACCCAAGGTACCATATCTATAGATAGGGGATCCCTCTTTATATATGGCCTAGCCCCACATCTATTATTCCTCTACCCTAGAATCTAGGCAGGAAATGGGTGAACCATCCCCTACTTCATATTGTAGATATGAAGGATAGGTAAGATAAGATAAGATATATATAGAGGGGAGGGGTACAAGGGGGTCCCCCATCTCTAGATGGGATTTAGAGTGGCCCCTTCTCCCCCTCTATATATCTTATTTGATTTATGTGTCATATCTACCCATATATCTATGGGGGATATCTATATCCCCTACCACTAGAATCTAGGCAAGAGGTGGGTATGTATATAATTTCATTGGCATGGATATTTCAAACCCATATAGATATATAGGAAATTAGATATAAATGGCCCATATAGATATAGGGGAGTAGGTGACTATAAATACTAAGGGCTCTTCTTATCTTACTATAGATAATATTACTATGGATAGGTAGAGAGTTGGTATTATATTGGTAAAGACTATAGATTATATGTGTATATGCCACTAGATTCAATATGACATATATATAGAAATATGTTGGCCAACTCTACTATAGAGTCTAATCTAGAGTCTAGTCTGATATTTTACTATGTTTCCCGAATAATTAGTAAATATGGCAAAAAATGGATTCACATATCAAGTTCATAATTGATCATTTATTTCACGTATTGTTGTAGTGCATGATTGGAGCCTCATGGAGATCATTTAAGTAAATGAGGCCACCCCATAGATTCAACATGATCATCCCTAGATAGACCTATCCATACCCACCTATGACCCACCTACCTATCCATACTCATCCCTCTCCATCCATTCTATCTGGTATCTTATCTCTCTCTTGCAAGCATCTACCATTGCTATTCTCTCATATCCATCCCCATAAAGAATATAATAAATGGGGCTTGGCCAGCCCTATCTAATATATCTGGGGATGGGATTGGTGAGTGGTAGATAAAATTGTTAAGGGTCATCCACACATATCCATCAACAGAGATCCATCCATTCATATATAATATATATGATAGAAGGAATCCATTCTCATCTCTTTCTTGTGTAATATATGAAATAAACCCAAGGTATTGGGCTATTAGTGAGTTACAAGTACTTTATAATCATCAACTCAAGTTCCATTTCCATTGAGTTCATTGGATGCTTTTAATAAATGGCCATGGGGACACCTTTAGATAGGGGTTAAAATTCTCCAAATGGACCAAGAAAAACATAGTGGGGCACTCTAAATGTGGATCACTCAGTGGAAATTAAGGACCTAGGCCCACTCCCATGTTTCACTTAGAGAAAGTGTTCCTTCACCACTCCAATTCATAGTTATAGTATAATAAAAGTTTTTACTATCCAAAGTTTGAATTTTCTACCGTGTCTGCAGTTTTCTCGCTACAATGTCAGATCTGACTAATCCTCCCCTGACCCTCCTCTTGACCTCATTGATGCCTCTACTACTGTCTCATCTAGCTCTTGGTATGATGTTGTGTCTGGTTCCTTGAAATCTCCCCTAGAAGGGAAGTTTCTTCCACAACACGTTGAAGGGAATTTTTCATTACAAATCCCTTCCTCGATTACTGAAGTTATGCAAGCTTCAAGGGAGTTGTTGTTGATTGGTAAACTTATGGAACCCATACCATCTTTAGAGAAGATTATAAAATGAGTATGTATTAAATGGACTCCTTGTGGTCCGGTTGATATTGTTTCCCTTTAAAATAACTTTATGATTTTTAATTTTACTCATAAGGAAGATTTTGTGATGTATTTTTATGGGTCCCTAGTTTTTAAGTAGGAGAGGCTTCAATATTCAACGTTGGACTCCTAAGTTCAATACTAGGACTGAAACCACGACCCAATCCCCAATATAGGTTTTCCTCCCAAAGTGACCCTTGAAGTTTTGGAACTCATTTGTCATTGAAGGTATTTCACTCTCCATTGGTTCCCTCATAGCTATTGATCAATAAGCTAAAATTGGCACCAAATTTATTCCTGTTAGATTATGTGTCAATGCTAATATCAGTTCTCCTTTTCCATCTTACATTGATCTACACTTTGATCTTAATACTTATGCTTTCCCTTCCAAGCTAGAACCAAAAGTTAAAGAGCAAGTGTGCACCCCAAATAATAAAAGAGAATTTTTACCCAAAGTCACCAAGGATGTCAACACTTGAATCCATTTCACTATTCTTCTTGAGGAAGGTGAGATCCCTATTTATTCTTCTCCCCTTTCCCCATCTCCATTTCTCCCTTGTTGGAGCGTTTGTCACTTAGACTGTTCCCATTTTCCTCCAATCTCCATCGTTATCCCTTCCCTTCATCCTCATTCACCGGGTTTATCTTATCCTCCACCATCATCCTCTTCTCCTTCTCTGGAGATTCATCTTACCTTCCCTCTCTTTTGTCTTTCTTTGGTTGTCTCTTATTCCCCCTCTTCTCCTTCCCTCAATGCATTGCCGAGTCATCTCTTTATGCTTTTTCCCCTTCCTGTCTACTCCACTTAGTTCTTTAGATGTCTTCGCTTAAATTCCTTGCTCTCCTTTAAGGGAGAATAATCTCATCTCCTCCTAATCTTTGTTTTCAATAGAGAACAACCCTTTAAGGAAGACTAGAAATGGTACCAAACAAGATCTGATGTGGGTCTCAAAAATTCAAAAGAAGGCTCACCAATCAAGCCAAGCTTCAGGAGGAAGCATTTTAGAATATTTCCCAAGGTACACAGGGTGTTCTTACCATGTCGGGTGGAAGTAAACATAAATCAAATAAATGAAGATCTTCTCATGGAATGTAAGGGGTTTAAACACCCCTCAAAAAAAGAGAATTCTCAAAGACTTTAGACTCAAGCATTGTCCTGATATTTTAATGTTGTAAGAAACTAAGTTGAAAGAGGAGGATTTTCTCCATAGGTTTTGGCCTAATGAATCCTTTGCCTCACAGGACCTTTGCTAGTAATTTGGGTGGTTTATGCAATTTTTGGAATCCGAAGACTCTTTTTGGTGAATGTATTATAAAAACTCCTCATTTTTTGGGAATTTTTTTCAAGAAATTGGTTCTAATGTGGGATGGGTTGTTGTAAATATTTATGCCCCGAATCTTGAAAATCAGAGAGAAAAAATTTGGAAGGAACTTTTGGAATTTCATAATACCTGCAAACACCTTCCTTGTTTCATAGTTGGTGACTTCAATACTCCCATGTACTTATCAAAGAAACAAGGTGGTGCCAGTATTAACACTAATAATATGGATTTTTTAGCTAATTTTTATTAAACAAGAAGAATTTTTGACATGGATCTTCATGGAGCTTCCTACACTTGGTCTAATCGAAGACTAGGAAGCAATCATATTCAAATCAAACTAGATAGATTTCTAGTCTCTATGGATTGGATTGACATCTACAATTATTTCTACCTAATGGATCTTCCTAAAATTTCTTCTAATCATTGTCCTCTTCTCCTCACGGCTTCACAGATTAAGAACACGAAACATCCTCCCTTCGCTTTGAGCTTTCCTGACTTCAGAATCATAATTTAGATAATCTCATCTTTGATTGGTTGAAGATTGATATTCAAGGCTCAACAATGTTCAGGTTGGTGAAGAATCTTAGTATTTTCAAAAAGGAGCTTAAAAACTAGAAGTAACAAGTTTTTGGTCGTATTCGTAGGAGGATCTACTCACTGAGAAATTAACCTCTATTATTACCAATATTGATGTAAGTGACAGATATCCTCTTCTCCACTAACAAGATATTTCTTTCCTTAACGACTTCTACAATACTCTTTTTGAGGAAGAATTCTATTGGCATCAAAGATTAAGAGTGATCTGGTTGCAACAGGGTGATCATAACACAAAATTTTCCACACGACTACCACTAAACATAAAAGCAGGGACAAAATCAAGGATCTTATTACTATGGAAGGCACTTAAATAAAAATGATGTGATTACTTCTAAACTAATTAATTACTACACCCACCTCCTCTATGAAGACTCTCTTCTATGTGAATAGGATTACTAAGAGATGCTTCAGCACATCCCCAAACTGATCTTTGATGATATCAATTCCAAACTCACTCAGCCTTTCTCTGTGGAGGAAGTCAAGAGAGTGTTTTTGACATGAAGGGTGATAAATCACCAGGCCCTGATGGTTTCCCAATGCATTTTTTCAAATGTATTGGCACATTGTGGAATCAGACTTGCACGTAACTATCCTAGAGTTTCAGCAAAATGACATTCTTCTAAGGGAATGGAACAATACCTTTGTGGCCCTTGCTCCTAAATCTATGGGTTCTAAGCTGATCTCTAATTATAAGCCTATAAGCCTTTGTAACACGTCTTATAAGATTATTACTAAGTTGTTGGCATGTTGAAACCCCTTATGGACAAGAATAATCTCGGAGCAACAAAATGGGTTTATTGGTGGTAGGTTGATCCAAGGTGGCATTATTACTGTCCATGAGGCTCTTCATTCAACTTCACTCACTAAGTCGACAAGTATGATTATCTATATTGATATGTAAAAAGTGTTTTATCGAGTGAGTTAGCCCTTCTTACTCAAGGTTCTTGAGAAATATGGTTTTGGGGTGAAATGATGTTTTTGGATTCAAAACTACATCTCTACCCCCAAATTTTCCATCCTTATAAATTGTATCCCTCATGGAGTTTTTCTTCAGCTGAGGAATTAGGAAAGGGGACCCCCTTTCACCCTTCCTTTACATACTTATGACAAATACTCTCAGTAGAGCCTTCGAAGCAGCTAAAAGAGTTGGAAGAATTGTTGACATTACTACTACATCAAAAATACTTACAGCTACTCACAACCAATTCATTGATGACACACTCCTGCTTGGAGTAGCATCGGTAATGGAAGAAAAGGTCTTGAAAAGGATTCTGGATTGTTATCAATCTACTTCTAAGCAATTAATTAACTTCAATAAGAGCAATATTTCTTTTATCAACACTCTTGCTAGTAGACAAAGAAAGATTGCAGCCATTTTTGGTTGCAATATCATGGATCTTCCTTCTTCTTATTTGGGGCTCCCCCTTTTTCAAGGAAGACAACTCAAGATGCTTTGGAATCCAGTTATTGATAGATATAAAAGGAAACTAGTAGGCTTAGAAAGGTGCTCTCCTCAGCCAAGAAGGTAAGCTACAACTAGTTAAAGCTACTATGTAGAACCTTCTTATTTATTTAATGTCTTTACTTAAAATGTCTTCCTCGGTTGCATCTACTATTGAAAAATTTTGAAAAAAATCTTTGGTTTGGGGATGAAGAAAGAAAAATAATGCACTTAGTTTCCTAGAATGTGGTTTGTAAACCGACTGCTCTTGGAGGATTGGGTTTGCCGAATTGCTGATATGAACTCCTCCATGTTAGCAAAATTGGGTTGGGAAATTGCAATAAAAGGGGAAGGATTCTTGGACGTAGCTGTTGATTTCAAAATATCTCTCCCCTAATGGATATTTTTTGCTGAAGATCTTCCGAATGGCTTGGCCATCTAGAACTCCATTAAAAGTTCCAAAAATATGTTACAGTCAGGTACTTGGTGGAAACTTGGTAATGGTAAGCAGATTAAATTTTGGATTGATTGTTGGATTGGTGACCATGCTTTAGATACTGACCCTCTTTGGTATCCTATAAGATCCATGCTTACAAGGTTATGTGGGAAATATGTAAGTTTTATATTGATTGTTATTCCCCACACCCGTGTTGGTTCATTCCTATATGGGAAATGGAAATCCCTATTCAGCTCCAACAAATTAAAAAGCTTAAACATTTGATATTGTCACAATATCTTCCTATTTCATATATGGAAGATATTAGGATTTGGCCCCATTCAACTTTTGGTAATTTCTCTATCAAGGCTACCTATCTCTCTTTGCCCCACCATTTGGAGGGCCTTGCTCTTTCCCATATTTGGCTTCCACAAGTTATCCCCAAGGTTGGATTCTACACTTGGCTAGCATTTAGGGATGCATTCCTTTTAGGTGAAAACCTCAAGTGGCATGGCTACTCCCTTCCTAGTAGGTGTGTTCTTTGCATTGCAGCTCTTGAAACCTCTAATCATCTGCTCTTACATTATAGCTACTCTCATTTTGTCTGGAATTTTCTCTTTCACAATTTTGGTGTGTCTTGGGTGTTTCCCAATTCAATTTCAGATGCTATTTTCCAATGGGTACCCCTTTTTCAATAGTAAATTGTTAACCTTGCTTGGAAACTCCTTCTACCCCATACTGTATGGAATCTTTGGAAGGAACGAAACAAGCGAATTTTCAAAGAGCAATCCAATAATCCCCATCAAATCTATAACTTGGTGGTGGCTGGGCTACAAGAAAATTTGAATTTTTGTATCTAGAAACAAAAAAATGCAAAATATCTCTTAATATGAAAGTGAAGTTGTCTCAGTAGCTACAGATTCCCATTTAGCCCCTAGTTTGGAGGTATTAACAGATAATATTTCTTTGTCTCCGCCACCATTAGATTAGCTTAAAGTAAATACTAATGGTGCTGCTAAAGGTAACCTTAGAGTTTATAGTGGAGGTGCCTCTATTAGAGATGAGTAGGGTCAACCTATGGCAACCAAGGGGACCAATTTTGGTAAAAAAATAATCACAGAGTTGAAGCCCTTGAAATTATTAAAGGTATGGAGCTTGCTATCAGTTTTGGTAGAATAAAAATCATTGTTGAAAGTGATTCCCTTAACTTGATCAATCTTTTAAACAATAAGGGTATTGCCAAGCTGGACCATTAGCAACATTATTGCTGATATCAGACAGCTTCAATCTCAATTTTGCAATGTTTGGTATTAACATATATATAAGGAAGGTAATTGGGTGGTTGATCTATTAGCTAACATTGGAGTTTCTTCTGAGATACAAAAGACTTGGATTGGTGATTTTGATGAAATTCATCTAAAATATTTCACGATGACCAACCCAAGAAAATTAGTGGAAGTGACACTCACTTTGTCTATTCTATTTTTATCATACTAATGGAAGCTTCACCAAACCTTATCCCTATTTCACCATTATCACAAATAGCATTAATTATGACTTGATGGTGATTTTTAGTAATTATGTGAATCTCATGCGAGAAGCTAAGATCTCGAATTTTAATTTTTTGATTGTGATTTTTAATCATAATTGTGAGTGTCCTATGTATCAAATGACTCATGGAAGAGGGGACAATTTTTATTATTTTAAAGATCATTTTATTGCTCATTTATTCATCACTTTTTTCTTGGCTTCTCGGATCTATTAGCAATGGGGGTGCCTTAGTGAAAATTGAGCCTGTGAATTGTGATGAGTTGAAGACTTATTTGGATGTGTGGACATTCCTCGAGGAGAAGAGGGTTACTCCATTTATTGAAAGACTATTCGGGCATTTTGTTATTGTGTTGAGAAATATATTGTCCTCGTGGAAGTGGGGTAAGGTGAAAGTGGGTAAAAAAAAATTTGAAATTACTATCAAAAGCATTGTTGTGGCCATGGGCCTTCCCGCTGAAGGTGACATTTACTTCAAGAGGTCCTTAAAATCTGAAATGATGGCTTTCTGTCCAAGAGAAAAGAGCGAGTTAATAAGTACCAATCTGGATATGAAAGGGCCTCTCGAAGTCTCCACTGGGATCACATTGTTGAGCAAGTTATGTGTTACTTCACGATGGAAGGTAGGTATAAACTCATTTTTAGCCCCCAAATTTTGATTAAGGCCCATTTCCGTAATGGTATCAAGGTGAATTTGGAAAGCTTCCTTTTCCAATATTTGGATTTGTTAAGTAAGAAGGACCGTGTTGGTGAGGGACCCCTACTCCATCAAGGTTTTTCTATTTTCTTTTCATAACCATTGTGGATGCCCACACTTTGTCTTGTTTTCTAACCGTGGCTTATTTTACATGATGTAATGCCCCTCCTCCCCTTCATATTGCCATCTTTGTCACTACCTCAATCCTCCACCTACTTTTGACCCTCCACGTACTTCTCCGACCTAGAAGTGGAAATCGTGGGACACCGTGAATCCAATTCACACCCCATTTCTCGCTCACGTTGCTTCTCTCCCCACACACTCGATTGTTTCTCCCTCCGCAGAGGTTCCTAATATCCATCCCATTTCTCCTATGCATTATGTGGATGATATGGAAGTTTCAGTCTAGTTGGTGATGTACCATTCTCTAGGTCTTTCTTTGTTTAACTTATGCCTATCCTAATTCTCCAAACCTCTCTTTCCATAATTCTTCTTCTAACTCTATTAGAGATGGGAAAAGGGTGAATTTTGAAGATGACATTGTAGCTGATAATGTGAAAACTATTGAGTGCCACTTGGATGATATTATGGAAGTGTTTGGTTTTTCATTTGTCAGAAGGTGCTTGATGAGGATCTAGTTGACACTACCACTATGTATAATTCTGGTATTGATATTGCTGAGTTGCTTCAAAGTGTCATTGGTAACATCAACAAAACTTTTACTATTATCAAAAATTGGAAGGATTACTCGGATGGCACTTGGGCTCATCTTCAAAATGGTTGTAAGGAGTTGATTATTGTTGCTGACACTTTAGCTAGAAAGATTATTGATATTGTTTTTCATGAAACAATTAAATTTCTTAAAAATATGATAGATATGTAGCCCTATTGTGGGTCTATTTTTATCTTTTTGGAATGTTGGTTTCTTTCTTAATTTTTCTAGCTATACTTTTTCTTTGTAATGGTTTATCTATCCTTTTGGGCCTGTTGTAAATAAGGATGTGGGTCCTTTCAACACCCTCACTGTTTACCAACTTCCAAATAAACATATGAAATACCTTTCTCGCAATGGATGATTGTTAATCTTTTCGATTCCTTTGTGAATGGATTTTATTTCTATATTTAAACCTCTTCTTATGTAGTGACATTATAAAATAAATAAATGGTTGAAATCATTTTTTAGTTGGAATTTTGAAAATTAGTTATATTGGAGGCTTAAAAATTTGAAATCTACAATATTTTAAAGGGAGATCTATTGCAATCTGTTTCTTGAAAGTTGATCCTACATTACACTTTTGTTTCTTTCCTTTTGCAATTTAAAGTAATGGAATGCATATACATTGAAAGTTGAGAATATAATGAAGTTGGAATTATGACATATAGCTGAATTTTTTTTCCTTCTTTTTAGGTACGCAGGTAGCAATACGAGGCTCGAACAATAAGCTGGAGAAGTAATATGAATGGGAGGGGATCATGTCTACTAGGAAATGATGGTTCCCTTCTCCCTTATATTCTCTAATTTTTATGTATACGCATTCTTTCTTTCAGTCATTTCTCATAGCTTGTATGAGAAAACTGTACTCTTTTCTTATGAATAAATGAAAATTGCCTTATGTGATTAGCTATACATGTTTCTTTTGCATTTTTGTTCAATAACATAATGTTAAATGAACCTTTACAAATCAACACACTAAGACAAATGCACTTAATCATAAGCGAGATAAAATGAAATAATTGTACCTTTGCTTGATCATCCCAAACATAAATAAACACATTTGATACAAATTATACTTTATCCAAACTCGCAAATATGAAACTTGACTTGCTGCCTCGGTGTGTAATTTTTGATATATGAGCTCTTTCCCATCATTTTCAATACCTTACAATATTCATGAGTGGTTGTTATATGATTTTGACAAAGAAAAAGTTGGAAAGACCTCCTATATGGGGAATAAACACCCCGTAACAACACTCCAAGTTTTCTATTACTGCGTGTTTTCCTAACTTGTCACTAATCTTGAGCAACCTAAAAAAATTTTAATACCACTATCCTATAGTGACCAAAAATGTTGAACAATCGGTGTTGTGTCATGGAAAATATAAATAGAGGATGGAATGTTTTACGACATTAATTTCATCAAAGTGACCAAATTAGGTTTGAAATAAGAGCTCAATTTGTGTTCAACTTCATGTTGGGATTGTTATCCATTTTTTGCACCCCTGCAAAATGGATGACTCATTAGATATGGATGATGTCAGTATGTTGGATGGATCATTGCGAAAACATGACAGTTTATGTAGCTTGACTAATTTGTGGTCGAGTCGGTGGTCGAGTTGATTTTGACAAGTGGGACAGTGCAGTAGCAAGTTGGAATAATAGGGTGAGTTATTGCGGGCCGATTCGGGCTATTGGCTGAGTTTTTGTGAACTTGGCTAGTCATGCAAGACATAGGTTTTAACCCTTTTAGTAACATTTTTATGCTACCGGTCATTAGGAAATATGGATGCTACCAAATTTGGTAGGGGTAAGTGCACCAAGTTGGGAGACCAAAAAGTGGACATCAAATCCTGAATTTTATGAACCACGATCATGGTATTAAAAACCGTGATCTCGGTATGTTTTTCCAGACATGGGAAATTTTGAACCTAAAAGTGCGATCACGCTTTATAAACCATGTTCACGCTCTATAAACCATGCTCACGCTTTATAAACCATGCTCATGCTTTATAAATTACTTTCACGCTTTATAAAAAACCACAATCATGCTTTAAAAAGAACAATCGTGGTTTTTAAAAAGCGTGATCGTGGTTCTCTGATACCAAAAAATAGCCTTGACCCTCATTTTTTCCACCATTTTAGAACCAGAATCATGGTTTATAAACCACGATCATGATTCTTACGCTTATCATCAAATCCACCCTCAAGGATCGAAATATTTTTTTTTCCTAAACCATAGCTTTAGGAGGTCATTACAGTGTGTGAAAGGCCAAAAATTCAAATTTGTTCTTCCATGGACTTAAACCATGTCAAAAATCAAAAACATGTCACAAAAATGGTACCATCACGTAGGGGAGACTATTAGCTTCATATAAATATTGATTTTAAAGTGAATAGAATAAGATAAATATCATTTTATAATTTTTACTAACATTAAGTATTTAAGACATTTTTTCCCATGAATGTTCATGTCTACATTTAAGAGTGCAATTTTTTTTTGTTTATTAGGATGTGATAAAACCTATACCATCCCAAGCGTGGAAAAATTATATACATGTTAAAAAAGTATTTGATTTCAATATCTTTTGATGTAGTTATGGTGGGAAAACAGAAAGTGCTCCATTTTCTAAAAAAATTCAGACCACTTTCATGGAAAAAATTATAAAAAAATATTGCTAAAAAATAAAATAAAATCCATCCCAAGATAGATAGTGGTATCTAACTTTTCACCAAAGGGAAAAAAAAAACAAGTTTTGGTCATCCAAATCATAGGAAAACGGACTACAATCTTATAGGTGTTTTCAAAAAAAAACCAAGTCATAGAATTTGGAGTGTTTAATATAGCTAAACTTGTCTATTTTTTAAAAAAATTAGTATTTTAGAAACTAGATTTCAGATGCTATGATTCATATTTATATAAATTTTTCCAATTTTGAGTGCACGTATTGCTAATAATCCCTACAAGTTGATATTTTGTTATTTTTTGCAATATGACGTCCACTTATGACCCCTTTTTGGTCCCCAACTTACTACACTTACGTGTAACATGTTTGACACTACCGATTGGTAGCGGGAATACACCAAGGTCGCAAGTGAAGAATGGTACATGAATATATATATATATATATATATATATATATATATATATATATATATATATTACCGGTCAAGACGTAAAAGGAGTAATCAAAGCACGATGAAAGTGACGATATGGTCACTACCGACCGGTTGCATGAAAATACATCCACTAACATGAAGAAAGGCAATTCAAA
The DNA here is from genome assembly GCA_018340775.1 of Taxus wallichiana var. yunnanensis. Classification (NCBI taxonomy): domain Eukaryota; kingdom Viridiplantae; phylum Streptophyta; class Pinopsida; order Cupressales; family Taxaceae; genus Taxus; species Taxus wallichiana. Next base: position 300,611,473 of record CM031234.1, read on the forward strand.
AGTTATGACCGACTGATAGAGGAAGCTTAGATAGTGGTCGATAGGAGAAACTTACTCCCGGTTGATGAAAAGGGATTATGCAGTCGACCCATAAGGAAATAAATGCTACCATCCAAGGAAAACAATGCATGCAACCGACCAAATACAAGAACATCAACAACAAACCAAGCATTAATAGAAGTAGTAGAAAGTTTGTTAAAATACCAATTTAATGAGGTATGACACCCATGACTTCCCATGTAATAAAAGTACCAATTTGTATCGCTTCCCATACCTATTTAATAAAGGATGTCGGTTGTTGAAGCAATCCCAAGGCTCCTTTCTCTGTATATTGTAAAATTCACATCATTTTAAAGGGATATATTTTTTAATGTAAAGGAACTCTATCAAAAAATTTCTAGAACTATTGTGAGTTGCAGCCCTCAAATTTTGGCATTCTGTAAAGGATTCTTACCTTGTATCAACTTTGTAATGGATTGTACATATTTCTGAGTAATAAAATTCATGTTTGTGGTTTTTTTTTTTGCCCTAACTTGGGTTGTATTGTGTTCTTGCCTCATATTCCAACTATAGGTATAATTTGCATGATCTATACTTCTTGTAGAGTTAAAATTTGTTGTGCTCCAAAAAATTGGAGATTTGAATGTGGTTTTAAATTGTGACACTTATGGATGTCCTTTACTACCATGTTTTACTTATATTTTTACTCACTTAGAATTTATTCACCCTTATCTTGGTGCTATCACCTCCTTAGTGTAGGGTTTCTTCATTTTGATGCACTTTCCTCTTTCCCTAGTCCTTTAGAATCATATGATAGGATTAGATAAGTGTATTTATAGCATTAGGCATAGTTTTAGCATTAGTTTAGGAAGAGGAACCAACCTTCCCTAGTGAATTATCTTAGTTTCATGGCCCCACACCTAGAGATAATTCTATGTTACCCAATTACACTAATTTCTCATTCAACTCACTTGCAAGTAAATTAGAGGGTGTTGTAATTTGGTGATAATAGGGATCTTGTGCTTCAATTTTCGGATGGAGAGCCATGTGTAAATCTTATTTTTCATGGCCATGGATTTTATAGAAACATTTGGGAGGAATATGTGGTATTTAAATGATGTATTTTAAGGTCTACCAACAATAAGTTAATGGTGTAATATCAAACGTGTAAAATGAATGACTAAAAATGAATTAACATTAAATTTGTACTTCTTTGCTAGCTTCGGTTTGACCTGGTTAATGAAAGTTAATTTAAATTCCAAGTTTGCACATGGGAAAATTTTTCACCCTCTATATAATTGGTCAAATATTTAAGAGGAAAATAATTTTACAATTTGAGCAAGATGATTACAAGTTTCGTAATCTAGTGCAACGTGCATAAGATGGCTTTATCTAGTCGGGCTCTAGGGGTAAAAAATTGATCACATGAAGAATCTCATAAGGATATTTCTCATGGGTGTAATTCTTTGTCCCATATGTCCTATTGGAAAAAGGGTGGAAATATGGCACTTTGAGTAAGATGATGACACTTGACATCAACTTGAGCGAGAGTTTGGGGAAATGAGGCTAGTCACATAAGCACTTTGTTGGGTTGGAGAGGGTCACATGCGGGACCAGAGAGGGGGCTTACTCATGGTAACCTTTTTTTTTCCCATATTTTTCCTTTGGAAAGGGACAATAGGGATAAAAATGTGTGATTTAATAAATGAGTTGATATGTGGTAGTAAAAAATATGGCTAAGTATGAGATCAACACATTCTACACTAGTGAAGACTTGAAAACCATGTTCCCAGAGCTTGGAAAGGTCTTATGAGGGGAAATTTTATATGATTATGAATCTAGGAGACCTTGTAAGATTAATTAAATAGGTTTTAGAACCTAATTATTATTTTTAACTCTAACAAGTGGCTCCTTTGTCTTTGGGACAACGTGGTGTGCCTACAAAGATTGAAATGTTTCAAGAAACTATCAAGTCTTGGATTAAAGATGATTCTTCCACCATATAGAGAATTATTTTAGATTTCCATTTCCTATTATTTGTCTTTATAAATCCTTACGAATTTCTATAGAATCATCTACATAATTTCAGGTTCATATTGTGACCATTCATTCCTTGCACCTGAAAAACCCCCTTTTATACAGTCTAATCCTAAACCACCAAATATCCCATAAATATTCCAAAATCACATACAAAACCTTTTGGACATCCAATACCACATCTATATGATTATGAGATTTTGTAACCTTCCTAGAGGATGCACACGTGCCCTAAAATGGCCAAAATTGGCCTTTCTCTCGCCTACTGAGAGAACTAGTCTTGATTGTATTTTACCGTATGAAATAAAAGACCTTATTACGTTACTTAAAATACTTGAACATTTTTTTAAACATATTAGGAGGAATTGAATGGTTGGTATGATCATAAAAAGAATAAAAACGACGAAGAGGGGTTTTGGAATATTTGGAGCATGTTTTCACATTTGTATTAGTTGACATAGGTCAATTTTTGAATATTTGGGCTTGTAAAAATATAGGAAAACAACATTAATCATCATCACCATCATTTCCATTATTAATTATATCATTAGTACATAAAAATTATTTACATAATAGATTCGTGTATTCAATGACTTTTAGAGGGTTGAGTCATGTCTCCTTTTTCATTAAACACAATATCCCTAGCTATCTTTATCTTTATTATTTTGAGATCCATGATTTGGTAAGTCTTTTACTCTGAAGTGTATCATAGAAATATTCATGGTGTAGATTTATTATCTAGCTTCTTTCTTTTCTCTTTTGACATATGTATATAGGATTTACATCTAAAAACATGAAGATGATAAATTGAGGGATTGTTCCTTGTCCATGATTCTTGTGGAGTCTTACCATCAAGATTTGTAGTAGGTGTACAATTTACAATGCAAGAAAAATTGCATAAAAGTTAGAAACCAAAAACAAAGAAATTGATTCCTAAATCTAATATATTCAAACAAAACCTCATATTGAGCTAGAAGGAAAGGGAATATAATGCAATACCTTCACTTACCGAAGTAGAGCTCACTTTGATTTGTTTGATGTGCTCAAGATGTTGGATTGTATTGATTGTTTATTTATATTTTGGAGACACTTGGGAAACAACTCCTATTTGATATATTTCCTTAGATGATTGTTTTTGAAGAATGAATTTTATTATAGATGATGGATTGATATAATGATGATAAAATGGATTGATTGGATGAATAAAAGAGTAGAGTTTTGATATGGATTTTAAACTTGATAACCAGCTCTCATGGAGGAGGAGATCTCAATTTATAGCTTGTGGATGAGATAATGGAGGGTATATATTAATCCAAGTAGGATGAGGATCAATGGTGGAGAATTTTAGAGTGGAAGGCTCTAGGATTTTGAATTTAAATTCTATGGAGGGAAGAAGCTTCCATTGAATTAAAAATTCAATGGAAGGAGAAGGTTAGAGATGCTTCTAGATTTAAAAGCCTCTAGATTTAGAGGTATGAGGATGTGATTAGGATTAGGATTAGTATTACATTAGGTTAGTAAATTATGATTAGGGGGTGAGGTTACATGTAAAGTCTTGGTATAGGGATGTGTAGGGTAGGTGGTAGGTGAAATGTAGGAATATTTCATTCCTAGAAAATATTAATAAAGATTATATAGGATAAAATGATATAATAATGAAATAAAATTGATTAATGATAAAATGGGATATGATGATGGATTAAAAGGATTAATAATGGAATGATGGAATATTAGATAAATGATAAAGGATAATAAAATGATAAAGGGGAAATATGATAAAATGGATTAATAATAATTAACCTTGTGATTAATTATTATATGGATGTGTTAGTGCAGAATCACAACACCCCTGAATGCCTACAACCAGATGGGTTGAGACTCTCAAAGTGTGATTGCACAACATAGAGCATCTCTCAAAGTATCGACCTTGTGAGTTGAGAGAGCTCTCCGGATTAAGGCCGAATACTATTCCTCTATTCGAGGTGAATACAAATAAATTACAGAGTATATATTTTAAATTTACTCTATTTTACCAAGGAGACAGGGTTAAGGAGATGAAAGAAAATAAACCTAAGCTAATGAGGTGATGCACCAAAGGAATGTGAGACACCCGTTCAGAACTTAACATAGACCATAAGAATGCAATACAACACCATGCACGGGGAACCTATTGGTTGTCAAATAGGACTTTAATGAAAGTAATAGTCAGGGGATAGAAAGTCCCTCCTCTTTAATGGGTGAGGTGCCCTTATTGAAAGCAAGCAACCAAACTATTTACAAATGTACAACTATCTAATCTGATGAGGAACTCTGATATCATGAAAGTGTTTTAATGCCAAGATAGATTATCAATACAAAAGAATAAAAGAACTAAGGAAGGGAAAAGGTAGAATAACACTTTCAGGAAGTATAGATAGAAAAACAGTTCCTTATAAATGTTGAGCAAGGATAATATATAGAACAGAATAATTCATATTAAAACAAGCAGATATGATTTCATAGACACAAAGTTCCAAAATAACATCCATAAGAATACAAAGCTTCTTAATGCAATAGATAATGATTCACAAACTTTCAGACATACAGGAGAATAAAATGATGTAGATGAAAATAGGAAGGGAAATAATATGTATTGATAGCTTTGACTTCTTTTACACCTTTAAAAATTATCAAAGTTCCAGCCCCTTGGAATGGTGAGGAGAGCGCAATATATAGCTTACAAAGTGGTTACATTTGGTAACTGTTTCTTTTAATCAAAATATTAATTAATTAAATTCACAATACAAAGTCCTTAATTAAATTACAAGGAGATCAACACTAAAAATAGAAGAAGAGAATGAAGAGCAAGAAGTAGAGACATCCGATTATGGCTGAGGAGGGCCCATTGATTTGAGGATTCGATGCACGAATATTTTCAATGCTTTCGCTATCTCCATGCCTATTAGAATTTTTGTGTTGGAAGTAGCATGTGTCCATGTGCCTATACATTTCTCCATATCTTTAAAACTCGGTATGCTCTAGATATTCTTTATTAGCCTCAACAATAGTTGAATGAAGAGAAGAAATGTCTTTCATCTTCTCCTTCCTAAATGAATCTTCTTTGAATAGATTGCCCTTGATAACAATTCTAAAATGAGCCTTGATTTCTTGAAGAGAGAAGGAAACACGTGTAGTTTCATCCTGAAGATGGAAGTGGATATATTTGAAGGCAGATAAAACACAAGTTTTAAAGGACTCCCCTTTTTGCCATACATTCTTCAATTCTCCTAATGCTTCCTCCAGAACCTTTATCTTCCACTCAATGCTGAAGATCCATGTCCTTGACAAGTTATTCTTGGTGTCATCAAACACATTGTTGGCCAACAGGATCTTCTCATCGGTTTGGCCCATTAGATGGAGGTCTACAATACATCCACTCCAGACATTCAGCTCCTTGTCCATGGCTTTGATTGAGGAAGTGAGTTTCTACTACAAATTGATCACCTTCTCATTGGTTTTGAAGGCTTCCTCAATGAAATTCAAACCTACTATAATCATATCATCCACCATGGCCTCAACATCCTTCCCATAAGTAGAATACTTATGTATGTATTTTCTGCTTTGAACCTCATCTTGACTAAGAAGCATGGGAGGTGGGAGAGTAGCCAATGGAGCTAGATCTAAAACTTTATCCTTTGTCAATAATGATCTAATAAAGTTGGAAAGAACTTGATTTTGTTCTTCCAACTACTCCATGGTTTGCTTTCCTTTCTCAACCCGTTCAATAACCTTAGTGACAGTTTCTCAAAGGTTATGAACCTCACTCTCAGGTGTAGATTCTCCCAGTGGAATCTTGGAAAGCTCCAAGTCAGAGACTAAAAGATCCTTCTCCTCTTTATCCACCCTAGGTCTGACAACCTCTAGAAACTACTAACCTTGAGCATCAAATACCAACCTTGAAGTAGTCTTTTCTTTCTTTGTTGAGGAGGAGGGGTAGTACCAAGCAGAGCTACCATAGCATCAAAATTAGGCCCGGTTAATCGGGAAGAAGACTTTCTTTTCTGTTTTCTATTAGGGCTATACCTAGGCAAATGAAGAAATAGAAACGAAGGAGTCAAGGAGTCTCGAGTGAAAGAGAATTCATGGCACTCGAGTCTGAACTATTATTTCCTCCAGTGGGGAAGTGCATGGAACCTCAAGAATTTCCTTTGCAGAGGAGTCTGTTAAACTTGGAGGTTCAGTTCTTGATCTTTCCTTCTCCATCTTAGCAGTGGTTCCAGGGGTTTCTTCTGGTTCTGTCATCTCATCATCCTCATTCTCACTTAGAACAATAATGTTCTTTTCCCGATGAGGCAATCGAAAGTGCTCTAGAAGAGTCTTTTCCTCGATTTGTTCTTACTTAACCTATTTGACCTTCTTCTGATACACTTGAGTGGAAGAAGGAGGAGTTTTCTCAAGAACCTCGGTATTGGGTGTAATTGGGAGCACAACACACAATTGAATTGGATCCAGATGCTCAACCCATCAGCGAAATAGAGACCAATCAACCCACATATAGAGCCTTTGATTAAAAAGGAGTTGAACAAGTTGATAGAGGCGAGCATCATATTTCTAATCAAACACTCAAGCTGGGTTGTGAATCTGGTCCCATTTAGGAAAAAAATGGAGAAATTAGGCTATGTGTTGACTTTAGGGATTTGAACAAATCCTCCCTCAAAGACCACTACCCACTCCCTTCAATGGAGTAGATCTTGTAAGTAGTGTCTGGGTTAGAAAGGTTCTCCCTCCTATATGGATACTCAGGGTACAACCAGATCATGGTGAAAGAAGATGATCAATTTAAAACAGATTTCACTACCAAATTGGGCACCTATGCCTATAGGAAAATGCCTTTTGGATTATCCAATGTCGAGCCACTTTTTAAAGGGAAATGGATATGTGCATTTGAGGGTTGATCAAAAAAGTAGTGTTGATCTATCTCGGATGACATTAGTGTGTTTTCCAAAATGTAGCAGATCAATTCTTCCACTTAAGGATAGTGTTCTAACGATGCGGGGAGTTTTGGGGGTCACTTGAACCCCAAAAATTCATATTCTTGGCCCATGAAGGAAAGCTTCTAGGCCATATCATATCAAATGAAGGATTGGAAATCGACCCGTAAAGAGTTCAAGCAATAAGAGCATTACCATTGCTAAGTCACAAGAATGCTCTTCAAAGCTTCTTGGGAAAAATCAATTTTGTCTGCAGGTTTGTTCCAAATTTTTGCCCTTTTTAAGCCAATAATGTTGATGCTAAAGAAGAGCTTAACATTCATGTGGACAAATGAGATAAAAAGCAAGTTTTGAGGCTCATCAAAGAAACCATATCACAAGCCCCAACTCTTTTGAACCCATATTTTTCCAAACATTTCATACTATATGCCTTTGGTGGTAGCAACACAATTTTAGCAATCTTGGTCTTTGCAGAACAAAGAAAGTACAAAACAACCAATTGCTTTCTTCATTTAGAGTCTAGAAGATTATGAGGTGAGGTACTCCTTCATTAAGATGGAGGTCCTGGTGGTGATAAGAGGATTGAATAAGTTTAAGCATTTGGTTTCAAACAACAAAATCCAACTATTGGTATCCCATGCGGGAGTTAAAGAATTATCCTTCTCAAGAAGGACCTAAATGAAAAGCATGCATGATGGATCAATCGTGTCATGGAATATGACATTGAGATCAAGATCACCAAGCTGGTCCGTGGGAAGGGGTTATGTGAACAACTAGCGTTAGGTCAACAATATGAAACAAAGCGGTGAAAAGGAGGTTGTTTTGTTCTACATTATGATCAAGAACAAGGGAGAGATGATGTACCTACTCCTTATTGGACCCAAGACATGGTGCACTTCCTTAGACATGTATGTGTCCTCATGGGATGAGTAAAGAAAAAAGAAAGCATTTCAGATACAAGCCATCCCATATGTTCTTATTGATGGTGTCTTGTTTAAGATGGACATCAATGGCATTCTGTTGAGATGCATTGAGACAGATCAAGTGGAGAGAGTGCTACAAGAATTCCATGTTGAAGCAGTTGGAGGCCATTTTTCTCCAAGAGTGACAACACTCAAAATCATGAAAGAGGATATTATTGGCCGAGAGTGTTTAGGCGACGCTACACATTGATCAAAAGGTGCAAGAATTGTGCATTCTTCAAAGGCAAGGAAAGGCTAGTAGAACTTCCATTGCATCCAATCTCACTCGACCAACCTTTCATGCAATGGGGATTGGAATTCATTGGAGTCATCAATCCAAACTCAAGGCAAGGTCACAAATGGATCCCGACAAGTGATAGATTATTTCATTAAATGGACCAAGGCGGTGGCACTCAAGGAATCAAATGAGTCTAGTATCCTAGATTTCTATGAAGGGATAGTGACCAAATTTGGAATACTAGCCACCATCATATCAAACAATGGATTAGCATTCATAGGTTCTAATATCATAGGATGGGCTGTTAAGAATGGTACTTATTTGAGTACTTCATCAGACTATTACCCTAAGGTAATGGCCAGGATGAGTCTAAAAACAAGAACTGTTAAAGATCATCAAAAGAACTCTTGATTATAATCAAAGGACCTAGCACACAAAGCTCAAAACAACCTTATGGTGCGATAGAATAATTCTAAGAGATCTTTAGGAAGCTCTCCATTAAAGATCGTTTATGGGAAAGAGGCAAAGTGTTTCCTATATTAATTGTTTTGCCAACATTGGAGCTCGTGAAGCAATTAGAGATGTTCTGAATTTGGACCAATAGAAGCCGGTATGTAGAGCTGATAGAATTAGAAGAAACTAAAGAGCATGCTCTCCAAGCAATAGAGAAGAATCAAGATTCAATCAAGAAATGATTTGACAAGAAGACAAAAGAAAGGACCTTCCAAGAAGGAGACTGGTTTTGAAATGGGATGCAGATCGAGCAAAAATAGGAAGGCATTCAAAATTTTACACCATCTAGAGTGGCCCCTATGTGATCACAAGATGTAAAAGTAGCAATGCTTTCCAATTGTCTACATTGGAGGGTGAAGAGTTGTAGATTCCAGTAAATGGGATCTATCTTAAGCACTACTACTAAAAGGGGAGTTCTCACCCTGTACATATTAGTTTAGTTTTCTCTTTCCTCTAAGTGCTTATGCACATTGTCTTGTTGTAGTGTAGATTAATTTTCTCCTAAGTGCTTTACACGCTCTACATGTTCCATTTGGAGCATGTATGATTTCAAATTTTGTATATAGTGTGGTGCTATTTTTTTCTCTCATGCAATGTTTGGACTTGGCATTTGGTCAAGATCAGTTTTAGTTCTAATGGGTTTCCAAGAGGCCCAGTGGGTCGTTTTCAAAGTTCAAATTAGTAACATGTTATCAATCATGACTCCATGCCCAACGGATATGATAAGGCAATTGGTCTTTTCATCTAGCAGAAAATACCCTTGTGAGTCACCAAATTGTTATCCATATTTCACCCCCATGCCAAATATTGGATCGACCATGATCCCATAAAATAGAAAATAAAGTCAAAAGACAAACATAAAAGGCTTTAAAATTGTCTAAGTATAAAGGCCAAAGCAAAGAATGCAAGTATCATTCGGCATTGTTTAAAGGGGTAAAATTTGTAAAATGGTAACTCCGCCCAAGGAAAAAGTAAGCATCTAGGCCTAAGTCAAAGCCAAAGCGGGAATCGGAAGAAAGGGGTAAAAGATAAATTGCAGACCCATAGGTCCGATTTTTGTTCCAATATGTCTACCACGTGTACCATATCAAAAGAGAACCCATTTTTCAAGTTGTTTCCCCACCCTCCTGTATAGACCCGATACAAACTTCGAAGGGGCATATCTTTCAACTCAGGGCTCAAAATATTATAAATCTGATGTGCCGTTGAAAATATCTCAGCCTCACCCATACCATGGAGGTCTAAGACTTTATTTTTGAGGAGGTTAGGTGAAGAAAAATGGAGAAAATGTCTTCAGGATTTCAAGCGAGATCTTCTAATTTCAACAACAAGATCAGATTTGATCTGTTTCATCGTTTCCTCTTCCTTCAAGGTGCCGAATCAAGGTTTGATGTAGTAAAGATGGATTTGGGGAGCATATTTTATCAGAAGCATTAACAGTAGTGGTTGAGTTCGACCTACTTTTCCCACTTCCTCTCTCTCTCTTTCATCTCTATGATCGAATCTATAAAAATGGGGGTAAGATTCATTGTAAAGGGTTGGAAATTATTTATTTTGCAGGCTCCCTTCTCCTCTTAACAAAAGGATTTGTGGGGTTTAGGCCTTCCATCAAAAATTTGCAATATGTTTATGCCTCTTGGCTACTTTGTAATGGACTATATCAATCTTGAGCAATAAAACATGTTTGTGATCGATTTTAGATCCTCTCATCTCTTTTACTTTCTTATGGTCTCCCATTATATATCTAGCTATCTATGCTTGTTTATTATATGCATTTTTTTGGTTTGTGTCTATTAGCAAAACAAGTGTTCATCATTCCTTTGGTCATCACCTCGTAGTTTAGCTTTTTGTTTTAATTTTTGTATTCCTTTTATCCCTGTCTCCTTGGTAAATTTTAGATTAGGATTAAGAAGAGATCCTCTACAATTTTTACGTATGTACCTAAATAAAGGAATAAGGAACCAACCTTCAACTGAGAGCTTTCCCATTTTGCAAGGTCCACACCTTGGGGAAAGTTAAATGTTACGTAATCACACCAAATGACTCTTTTGCCTTAGAAAAGTAGATCTATAGAACTCATTTGGGGGTCTTGTGATTTCTTATTAACATATATATATATGTATTTTGATTGTTTGAAATAAATTTATTGTGTGTTTTATAGAGTTTCTCATTACCTAGAGGGAATATGTCCAATTGGTATTTGGAAATGATTTTTCAAATAGTTTTTTTAAGTCGTTTGTTGATTGAAAGGTAAGAAAAATAATAGTTGCATCGGACAATGTGAAGCATGATTTTCTTGTGATTTAATCAGAATTTAGATGTTGAATGATTATGGTTTGATTATGTCTTGATCCTTGTGATTAGAGTGAAACATGATTGCTGAAATAGAAATTTTTCTTCTATTTGTGTACATTCATAGTTGTATCTTGATTAAAAACATGTACTAATACATCTCTTTGTTGTATTACCATACATTTTTGATAAAATAACATGTATATTGTTTCATATTTTATTAAATAATTGCATCGAGAAAATGGAGGCAATATTCATGCAAGTTCATTTTGAACCGATAACATACCACTACTCCATTCTTGCGGGACAATTAGTCATCCCGTTCGGATATACGAAACTCATGTCTTATGAAATTTAATCGTAGCATGGATCTAAATGAGATACTTGGATTTTAATTTGTAGAAGGATGATATCCCGGAATTTTGACTAAATTTATTGGGATCTTGGACCCATTGTTAATATTCAAACCTCACTATGTGAGGGTTACCGTAATAGTTATATATTTCACCTTAACGGACATATTTAATTTATGATTTTAATAAATAGATGATTACCTTATATGTAATAATATCTTAATATGAGTAAATGATAAATACTAAAACTAAGAAATCTTACTTATCATAAATTGTTAAATTTATTTATTTGATATTTGTCAATGTATGAAGCTAATAATTTAGCAATTATTGTAACAATCAATTGTCTTTAATTTCTAAATTAAATAAGCTATTTAGTGGCATAGCTAATCGAAGGAATAATTAAATATACATGTTTTAATATATATTTAATTCGGCCTTTTGGTAAACTTGGTATTAATATGATAAGATTGTAAATCCTATTGTATAGAGAATGGAAGAGTATCGTTGTAAAAGGTAATTTAAGGTTAAAAAAACCAAGCATCAGGAAAAGAGAAACTAAATGGGAAGATAAATAGATGAAAAGATCCATTAGGCATATTAAGGGATAAGTACATGTGAAATGCTGAAATAGATACATTTCAGCATAACGAATGTACTTATCTCATGATGATCCTAGTTGGCCTTTGGCATTTATCTCGATATAAAATCTTGCAAGATAGGTTAAATTGGAAATAAAGTAAATAAAAACTATAAGATCTAGATAACTGTGAAAGGGATAGTTGTGAGGTGGCAGAAGACTTAAACTCATAAGACTAGTGTGTTGTCTTGAGTTTAGCTATAACCTGCATGGTGGAAAACTTTGGCCAAAGTAATGCATTGATGGTTGTGCATTGTCTGATCACCTAGTCCTCAATTAAATTAAAATTTCTAGTAACCTAATCATGGCAAGTTGAACACTGAACATGAGGTAGGAAATAGTCAAATACTGGAATATGAAGTCAGAAAACTAGCTTCATGGTAGACCCAAGGACTTTCACATGGTTCCCATGACTTGAAAAAGGTTGAGCCAAAATGCTAGTAAGCATTTTCACTCGAAGTAGTGGTGAAGGGAGATCGTGGAGATCTAGATACACCCTTCTCAGCTAGCCTCACATGGCTTACATGGATGTTATCGAGATAGAGAAAAAGAAAAATTTGATTAAATAAATATGCACGATTGTAGCAATGTAATCTATATTTATGTATGTTTAAAAAAAATCCTATTTTCTAGTTCTAGTAATTTTGAGTGTTTCATTTTGGTATCGAGCCAGAGGCTTAGACAAGCACTTGGACATTAATGGGACACACATTCTAATAAAAAGTATCATATTTTAAAAATAGAAAACTTTGGCTAGGCCAGCAACAAGAGCTAATATGGTGAGTGATAGTGGGGTAAATAATGATGACATGTCGAATAATATGGCTGCTAAGTTAGAAGAAATCCTCAACCTTTTAAATGACACCCGAAACCGAGTTGTTTCCATAAAACAACAAGGTCAGGGTGGTGAAGAAGATGAGGATCATAGGGATGATGAGCAACATGATGATCAACCCAGAGCACCTAAATGAAAGGGAAAATAAGAAAGCAAGGTTGGATACTAAGTTAGTGAGGGACATTAAAAGAATATCCCCACCTAAATTTGATGGTACAACTCTTAGGGATGGCATTGAAAATTGGCTATCTGAAATGGAAAAGTATTTTGAGATTATGGACTTTTTAGAGGAGACAAAAGTAGTATGGGGAGCCTACCAATTGTCCCATGAAGCATCTTCCTAGTGGGATAACTAGAAAATGGAACTAGGAATTGATTCTTGTATGATCACATGGGAGTAGTTCAAGGCCTACTTCCATTAAGATGGCTACCTCAGCTATACTTTGACAAAAAGATGGTAGAATTCCAAAATATGACTCAAGGAAAGTACTTAGTTATAGAATATTGGGAACGTTTCACTCGATTGCTGAAATATGTTCCTATGTATCAAAAGGATGAGAAGTTTAGAGTGAGAAAATTTATAATGGGATTGAATCCTAGCATTGGTGGTGAGGTAGATGTTCATGGACCTACCTCGATGGAAATAGTGTTTGAAAAAGATATCAAGCAAGAACAAAAGTTGTGAAGTATTTATGCCTCTAAAGAGGAAAATAGAAGGAAAAATAATAGTTTTCAAACACCAACCACAAGTAAACCAACATGGAAAAGGGGAAGCAATAAGTTTAGCCTATCATAAAAGAGGAATATGGGTAGAACTATTGTGAATAATAAAAATAATGGGCAACAAGGAATAAGTTTCGGCGAGAATAAGATTGAGAGAAAAGGACCTCTTGGGTGGATGTTTTAATGCGGTGGCGATCATTTCGCTAACAACTGTATGCAAAGAGAGGAAATGGAATAACAAGTAGAAGGGATCTACTGCAGTAAATAAAGAGGGGAAATAACATAATATTTATGTTATAGTCCATAATAAGCAACCAAAAAAGCAAGTGACTCCTATTGAAACCTCAAGTAATATTTTTGGAGAACTGTTTCTATTTTATTTGATTCAGTTCAACAGAATTTTTGTTTCATCTAAAGTAGCTAATAAACTCAAAATAAGAGTTGGGTACATGGAACACACTTGGAGTGTACAATATGGAAATAATGTTGTACATAAAGTGAATCGAGTTTTGTTTGAGGCACCACTAGAATTACCTAAGTTCACAACAAGATTAAACTTGTATGTGGCACCTCTTGGATCCTATGATGTTGTCATAGGTATAAATTGGTTAAGTCAACATAATGCAACCTTGGATTGCTTAGGAAAATGTGTAACCTGCTACGATGATCAATAGAAAACATTGAGTGTTTAGGGTGTTAAAGAGAGTTTATCACTAGGCATATTTACGCCATTCAAATTTGAAAAGGAAAAGCGAAAGGGATGCCATCTATATCTTTGTAAAAATATCAGATTCGGACATGAAAATGATCTGTAATAGAATAATTTCCCATCCTAAGAGAATTTAGAGATGTGTTTCCAAATGAGTTACTCGGACTTCCACCTAAGTGTGAATTTGACTTCACAATAGAGGTCAAACCAGCAATGGAACCAATTTCTAAGGCACCGTACAGAATGAAAACAACTAAATTAGTTGAATTGAAAGCTCAATTACATGAGTTGTGTCCTTGGGTCTGATTAGACCAAGTATATCACCATGGGGTGCACCAGTTATCTTCGTAAAAAATAAGGATGGGACCCTCAGACTTTGTATTGATTACCGAATGCTCAACAAGGTAACAGTGAAGAATCGGTACCCGCTAGCCCCGAATTGATGATCTATTTGATCAAATGGGGGCATAAAAGTGTTTTCCAAGATAGATCTCAGATCTGGTTATCATCAACTATGAATCAAGAATGAATATATCCATAAAACCATTTTTAACAAGATATGAGCATTACGAGTTTATAGTTTTGCCCTTTGGTCTAACAAATGAACGCCACTTTGCTTTCATGAACTTGATGAACAATGTGTTTAGGGAATACTTAGACCAATTTTACTTCTCTTTCTCGATGATATATTAATATACTCCAAGAATGAGGAATAACATGATCAACATTTAAAGATTGTGCTAGGAATTCTCAGAAAACATAAATTATATGGAAAATTATGTAAGTGTGCTTTCTATCAATACGAAGTACAATACTTAGGCCACATAATAAATAAAAAAGGAATATAAGTGGACCCTTCAAAGATTAGTTCCATCATGGAATGGCTAGCATTGAATGATGTGCATGAAGTGAGATGTTTTATGGGTCTAGCAGCTACTATCGAAAGTTCGTAAAGGCGTTTCTAAGTTAGCGGGACCTATCACTTCTTTGCAAAAGAAGGGTAAGAAATCATTTGGGACATCAAGTGTGAAGAAGCATTTAAGGAGTTAAAAGGTAGACTCATAATGCTCGGTGCTGAATATTCCGGATCAACGAGAACTTCGGGAATGCTTCGGGGAAGGTTTGGGAGGAGTACTACTAAAAGATGGGCATTGGTAGCTTTTGAAAGTAGGAAGTTGAGGGTGCATGAAGTAAATTATGCACCACATGATCTTGAGCTTGTTGCGATTGTTCATGCGCTATAGGTATGGAGGCACTATTTGCTTAGGAAACCTTTTGAACTCAAAATAGATCATCTTGGGCTCAAGTACATCTTTACATAGCTGAATCTAAATGCAAGGTAGCGAAGATGGCTGGAGTTCCTAGAAAATTATGACTTTGATATAAATTACATTAAAGGAAAAGAGAATAGGGTGGCTGATGCCTTAAGTCATAAAAGTATATTGCTACTATAATTACATTAAGAACCCAATTCAAAGATGAAGTCAAAAATAAGTTAACCAATGACCCCTACTATAATCATGTTAAAAACTTTAGAAAAAGATCTGAGAGACAAAAGGTATGATGGTTTCAAGTTGGAAACAGATGGGATTCTACGTTATAATAGCAAAATATATGTACCAGAGGGTAAAGAGCTTAGAATAAAGTTATAAGAGAATTTCATGATGTTCCCTACTCGGGACATCCAAGAGTAACAAAAATGATGGCGGACATCAAAAAGTAATATTTAGAAAAAGATTAAAAGTGATGTGATTCTTTATGTCTCACAATGCCGGAATGTTAGCAAGTAAAGGCTAAACATTTACATCTAGTAGGACTATTATATCCTCACAATGTGCCGAATATAAGGGCAAGTTATAAGTATGGATTTTGTCCAAGGTCTATCTATGTCCCAAAATAAACATGATGTTATACTTTAGTTATAGACAAGTTAACTAAAGTGGCACATTTTATAGCAAGTAATTTAAAAGATAATTCACCCATATTGGAAAAATATTTGTGTAAGAAGTTTTTCGATTACATGGAGTTCCGAAATAATAATTTCAGATAGGGACTCAAGGATGACTTCGAATTTTTGAAAACTTTATATGCTACCTTATGGACAAAACTAAACATAAGTTACTGCCTACCATCCTAAAAATGAAGGTCAAATTGAAAGAGTAAATCAAGTGTTGGAAGATTTAATAAGAATGTATTACATGGATCAAGCAATACGAATGGGAAGAGTATCTTCCCTTGGTTGAATATGCTTATAATAACACCTACCATTCTTACATTTAGATGGCTCCTTTTGAGGCCTTATATGGTCGTAGGTGTAGAACACCAATAAGTTGGGATAATCCTCAAGATAGAGTACTAATTGGACCTTAAATGTTGTCAAAAATGGAAAAACAGGTTAAATTAATCCAAGAAAGATTGAAAGAGGCTGCGCAAATAGATAGAAAAGTTATGCAGATTTAAAAAGAATTGACAAAAAAATTAACGTGGGAGATAAAAGTTTTTCTTAAGGTCAAACCTAAAAAGAGTTCCATTTCGTTTTGGCAAGTCAACCAAACAATCTCCTAACTTTTAGGACCATTTGAAGTCCTATAGGTCATTGGACTAGTAGCCTACAAGCTAGCATTGCCTCCGCTCTATCTAGGATGCAAAATGTATTTCATGTTTCCTTGCTTAAGAAATATGTACCTAATTTAACACATGTACTTAATTAAAATTCATTGTAGGTTTCGGATCCAGAGGTAATCACGGTTGATCATATTAGGATACTAGAAACCCGTAAGTTATACTTGAAAAATTGTGAGGTTTCACAATGTAAGGTCCATTGGGACCAATATTACGAAGAAAGTGCCACTTAGGAGAATCTGCGGAAGATATCCAGACTACTTTTCTACATCTGTTTGATTGATTTTTAAGAATATATTTTTTTATAGTGCTAAATTCAATTTTTCTATAAAGAGTTAGATAAAAAAATCCCTGTAGATAAGCTTAAAACTGAATATTGGAACTAAGGTAATTTTTGATGAGTAGTTTGTGGTGCCACTAAAACAACCCACTTGAGACCCAAGTAATGTTGGTGTTGAAAATAGTCTCGACCTAGTTTTCCTCTTAAAATCTATCGATTCGGCCTCTATCACTTTATTTTCCCCATGTTGTGCTTGCTTAATCTTTGTTGCCATTTTTAATTTGTTCCTGGGTCGTAGATCTCTTATGGATCCATTGTTTTCTCCTTGTTTCTTTATTCCTCTAGAAAAGGTCTATAATTTGGGTCTCTCATTCTCTATTCATCTAAAAAAATCAGGTTCTCCCATGTTTTCCATTCTCCACGATTGGGGTTTTGTTTTCCTTATTGTTTCTGCCTAAATACTTGAAGAAAAATGAATGGATGTGTATCTGAAGACGTATTTGACCCTTGTAACACTTCTAAATTCTCTATCCTTGGAGAAATTTTCATTTTCAGCTCGAATGATTGTTTTTTTGTATTTCATGGTTTGACGGGTGTTTCTCCTGGTCAAATTTACATCCTTGCATCGACAGGGGATGTGGCACCTTTTGGTTGGGACGCGGCTCAAGCTCTGGATACTTCAAAAATTTTGAATCACCTCAACTTAAAAATGTGTCCATGTGGAGGAATGCTCATTTGAAGATCCACTTTTGGTTTGGCCTTGGAGTAGCATTGGGAGGACACGTGGAGGTTTTCACTACTTTTCTTGGACTTAGAAAATTTTTATGCAACTAAAGCAGTGTGGTAAAAAGGGGGACACGTGGCGAGCTCACGCTCATTCAAGGTCTCCGCTTTGGGCACCATCTTGAAATTGTGCCATGGAGACATGTGGAGGAACCACGCATGTTTGGGGGCCATCCCTTGATTTCATTTTAAAGAAGTGCTAGGATGACACATGTGGAGGCCTCCGCTTAATTTGCATTTTGCTTAGACTTTTCAATGGCCAAAGGAGATTGCCTCGAGCATGACACATGGTGCCTTCCACTAAGCTTCAAGCATTCAGACAAACTTTGTCGGGCCAGGACATGTGGTGAGCCCGCGCTCATTCAAGGTATCAATTTTTGGGACCATCTCAAGGTGCACCATGGTGACACGTGGCGGTTTGAAAAGTCAAAGGGCGGGGAGGTAGACCATCGGGGCAATTTGGATTTTTTTCCCCTTGACATGCAAATGACTAAAAACATCAAAATGGCTCGTAGGCCCGATAAAGGAAAGGTCAAAGCTTTCTCTCGGTCAATGGTAGAGGTGCGGACTCTCGAGGGAAATTTGGAAAAATTTCCTTTTGGAGAAAAGAGTTAAAAGTAAAGGGGAAATGGTTCTACTAGAACCACATTGGGACATGTTTTGGGCCCATTTTTCAAGGGCGGCGCGAGGTGTGGGGAAAACTTGGAAAATTTCCTATTTCCAAAAAGAGGGTCAAATGGAAGAATTTATCTATAGTTCCTTTGGGACCCACCTTAGGACATGTGTTTGACTCATTTCCCAAGGGTGGAGGTGTGGAGCAAAATGAAATTTTTCCATTTTTCAAAAGTTGTAAAAAGTCAAGGAAGCCCTCGGAGTCTATTTTTAAGTTTGAATCTTCCACGTGGACGGCCCAAATTCAAAGTAAAGATCAATGGCAATTGAGAGTTTGAATCTGATTTTTCCCCATTTTACTGAAACACACCTAGAAGTGTGAGTCTTCATGATTTCTTGGTATTTCCTACATGCCAAGTAGAGAGGGGAGTTAATGTTGATATCTAAGTTTGGTGGGAAGATCTGGAAGACATATTTCACCATTAAAATGGTTTGACTATCGTGCTCGATCAGATTTTCCATTTTCTTCTCCCGAGCATGCAAGGAGCCAGATTTGATAGATTAGGGGTGGAAGTGGTTGGAAAATTGAAGAAAGAGTGATCTACCAGAGGAAGGAGTTGAATGCGGGAGATATTCGATGAGATCTACCCCCTCGAGCACCTGGCAACTTTTTACAGATCTGATTCTAAGAATCACAATCAAAATCATGGTGAGCACTAGTGCATTAAACGTTTTGTCTTTTGGGGAAGAAGGGCTTTGTGTAAATGTTATAAATGGCACAAATTTTCGTGTAAATGGTTGGAGGTTAGAGTGTTAGGGGTCGGGACTAAATTTTCTAATAGAAAAACTTGATAGAGCCCATCATTTTGAGAATCCATTTGAGAAACTTTGTATCTCTTTTGTATTAAATCTAATCATGTCAAGGTGGTTGCAAGTGTACAACCATTGACAAGCTCTGAGACTATTCCAGAAACTTTCCCCTACTGATAGATATAATCAAATTCAAGTTATTTTGTGTTGTCTTGAGCAAAATGTGTTTGTTTTGTTTAAATGTATGCAAGTAGTTTTTCTTGTTTATTGCAATCTTGTATTAAATCTGATTCAATCACATAGGCCTCAATCCTTGTGATAGTTTAGTGGCATCTACAATTTCATTTCTCAGAAGAGCTTTCATCTGGGATTGGAATAAATGATTTAAAATCACTTTTCTTTCATATGTTGATAGAGATTGTCTATAAGCCTCTGGGTGTACCTTAGGCATGATTTGACTCAGATCTTGATGCTTTGTTGGATTTTCTAACTCGAGCCTTCATGATAGAATTTCAAAGATTGTGTGAAAGAGTGCTAATCTGGGCCTCCATTGAAGCACATATTCTAGTTAAAGAAACATTTTAGCTATTTTGTGGCATTTGTTGGTTTAACCTTCCATTTTGTAAGGTTCCTCAAGGATCTGGTGAATCAAGTTCACCTTGCCCCACCTCCCACCAAAAATTCATTCAAAAACAACTAATCCTACTGTACTACCCATGTTTGTCTTGTGTGCATACAAATGCATAATCTCTGTTACCAAAACATGTAGAAAGCAATCAGGGTCTCAAATGTCTTTAGTAACCTTTGCCTTGTTGTGAAAATATCTCCATGATCTGGAAGTGACAACTCGTGAGAGTCAGATCTGGTGTGTTGATCATATTTTCCAAAGGTCTTCTCTATAAAATTTATGCAAAAGAAGGATTTATCATTGTTCTTCAATAAACAAGAGGTTACAAAATAGGTTCTCTTACCTTGGTTGAAAGGCACAACCTAAAATAGTGAGGATAGATCAAATCCTCTTGAGGGTGCTATCCATTTCTCCACATTTGAGTGATAAAGGGCTAGTTAGATCTCATCCCCAGCTACAAAACAACTCACCATGATCTAATATGTCTCTAAGTTTCTTGTCAAACCAGTGATGTTGCTTAGACTTTTGAGGGAGAATCAATTTGGATACCAATAAGAATAATCTAGGATTAGATAGGGAAAAATTATGGAATAAATTTTTATTTTTATTTTTTAAAGAGTCTACAACCAAGTCACAAGACAATAATTGTCACTAGCAAGTTCTAGATCAATTCTAATCTACTAGAATATACTTTTCTTTTTTAACAATTATTAGAGGTCATAAGGTCCAAAGTTTAGGGTTAGAAGGTTCAAATAGGTTAAGAGGGTAATTCCTCACCATACCCACTCTCTAAAAAGCTTTAAATATTCAACTTGTTTTTTCTCAAAATTTACACATTCAAGATTTCCCTAAACCATTCCAATTGGATAAGAAATTTCCTCACCTTTCAATGATATAAAGAACTCCACCAAAATCCCTATATTTCAAAATTTATGAAAATTTCCATTTGAGGCCTTGGGGTTAAAATTTTCCAACTTGGCCAAGAATGGGCCCAAGGGAGAAAAATTTCCCAAGGGGCAGGTCGGGCCATGGGGAGAAAAATTTCCGCATGGGCGGGTCTCGGGCCGAGCATCAGAAAAATTTCCCAAGGGGTTGTCGCGGGGAGGAGACCTTTTTGAAAATTACCGTGTGAGGAGGAAAGCCACCTTTGCACCCATGCTCATGGGATTCCGCAGAGCGCAAGGGACATGGTGCACCTCCTAAGCCAACACGGGAAAAGTGGGGTGGCGGGAAGAAAAGAATATTAATGACTATCTAGGGGCGAAAAGGGTAAAATTCACCTGTGCCTCCACTAACACCTCGCGATGCCATGTGGTAGCCTTCGATTGGATGTTATGTTGGCGAGGTGGTAGGGAAAATGTAGAAAATTTTCCCAAAATCTTCCTAAAAATTCAAAATGCAGAAAAGAACCCGTTTCCCCTCCTATGCCTTGTGACACCACGTGGCGGCTCCGATTCATTCATGGGGGTGGCGGGAAAATTTTCAAAATTTTCCAAATTTTTTTTTAAGCAATAATTTAAAAAAGGATTTGCCCCTCCACCAATGCCTTGTGGTGCCATGACAACCTTTGATTAGATAGGGCAGTGGGAAAAATTTAGAAAATTTTCCCAATTTTTTTACAGTTAGAATTATTTTTTTTGACGCCAAATGAAGAAAAACTTCATAAGGCCATAAATTTTGATAGAGAGCTCATTTTTGGGCAAACAAGGACTTTCTAGAAATCTCTCAACGTCCTCTTTACACAAGATTCATTAAATTTTGATTTTGATAAATTTTAAGGAGTCAATTTCAAGAAAATGATCTGCAGACTTTACAGTGCAAATTGGTAAATTTTAACTTATAAAATTTGCTCAATTTGATCTTCTTCTCTCCTCAACATGTCAAGTAGACATGAATAATTGTTCTTAGATAGATTTAAGAAGGATTTCAAGATTAAATTTTCCATTTCGATTGATTTTTGCAATTTGAAAATCTACATCTCTTGACAGCAAAACGACTATAAGAGGGTTGAGCCCATTTTTGCAAGGTTTGAAGGATTCTCCCTTAAGTGATTTTGTCTAATTACATTCATTTATAGCCTAGAATGTTCAATTTTAATGTTTCATTTTTATTTCTTGATTACAAAGGTTTGGTTGGTTCATTTCTGGTAAAAGTTGTAGAGTTTAATGTGAAGCAGAAATGGAAACAACAAAATTAACTCAATGGTTCTTATTTTACTTGCCTTACAAATGAATTCATTTCATGCTAGTTTCAAATAGGTTTCATTCCTTCAATCAACTGATAAAGACAAGAATGCAACTTTTATTCTTTTCAAATCATGCACTTCACAAAACAGAGTATTACATTTTCTTCATATGCATTTCTTTCTTTCAAAGAGAGATTATAACTCAAATATAGGTGATCAAATTCAATACTGATGATGCAATTTGAGGAAGATTATGCAATCCTTTATGCTATTATGTGGCATTCTGTTGGTTTAACCTTCCATTTTGTAAGGTTCCTCAAGGATCTGGTGAATCAAGTTCACCTTGACCCACCTCCCACCAAAAATTATTTCAAAAACAACTAATCCTACATGTACTACCCCTATTTGTTTTGTGTGCATACAAATGCATAATCTCTGTTACAAAAACATGCAGAAGCAATCAGGGTCTCAAATGTATTTAGTAACCTTTGTCTTGTTGTGAAAATATCTCCATGATCTGGAAGTGACAACTCGTGAGAGTCAGATCTGGTGTGTTGATCATATTTTCCCAAGGTCTTCTCTATAAAATTTATGCAAAAGAAGGATTTATCATTGTTCTTCAATAAAAGAGGTTACAAAATAGGTTCTCTTACCTTGGTTGAAAGGCACAACCTAAAATAGTGAGGATAGATCAAATCCTCTTGAGGGTGCTATCCATTTCTCCACATTTGAGTGACAAAGGGCTAGTTAGATCTCATCTCCCCTACAAAATGACTCACCATGATCTAATTTGTCTCTAAGTTTCCTGTCAAACTAGTGATGCTGCTCAAAATTTGAGGGAGAATCAATTTGGATACCAACACCTAAGTGGCACCATTGTCAGGGATTGTTTTGAATTCCTGGGAAATAATTTGCATTGCTGAGACTAATTTGTTGATTCACTGCCAATCCATATCTATTTGGCCCATCAACATGCAAGTGGCGCCGTTGTCTGGGATTGTTTTGAATTCATGGGAAATAATTTGCATTGTTAAGACTAATTTTCTGATTCACTACTAGTCCATATCTATTTGGCCCATTAACACCTAAGTGGTGCCCTACTGGGATTTTAGTTCAAAACCAAGACCACGGTAAAATACTTCTTGTATGCTCCAAGTGTTGTGTATAGTTCTTTCAATTTTCACACATAGTGCACTAGCTTTCATTTGATAATCTGGGAAAAGAAA
The DNA here is from genome assembly GCA_018340775.1 of Taxus wallichiana var. yunnanensis. Lineage (NCBI taxonomy): Eukaryota > Viridiplantae > Streptophyta > Pinopsida > Cupressales > Taxaceae > Taxus > Taxus wallichiana. The sequence continues at coordinate 300,634,891 of CM031234.1, forward strand.
GTTTAGAATCTTTCCATTTCCAGTTTCTAGCATTGACAGACATTTGACAGATCATACTTAGTGCATTTGTACAACTAAGGTGGAAATCAATAGTGGTGACTCCTGTTGATCTCGATTTTTAGTGAGTACCACTTTGTCTTAGAACTCTGTCAAAGTTAGATTTGTTACTAATATTTGCAAAGTTTGGAAGGAAGAAGATCTTTATTTTCTAGGGATCATCTAGGACATTGTTTCCAGGACCTAGGAAAAGCAAAATTAGAAGGAAGAAAATCCTGGAGAGTTATGGGAGAACATTAGATAAGAAGAGGATCTCCATTGATGAAATTAATCAGCCTATCATTGAAGACCGCCATTCAAGTGACTATGAATGGGGAGGCCTCTTTGTGGAATTGAATTCTCTAGCCTGGAGAAGGGCCTTCATTTGATTTTGAAAGGTTTGCTTCACATTACACCTTTCTTTTTGAAGGTTGATAGGGATTTCCAAGAGACAAGGCCTTTGGGGGTATCCATTTTGAAAATTATACTCCTGTGTTCCAAGGACCCTCAGCCCCTTATCAATTTTTCACCCCTCTAGGGTCACCTTCTCGAATCAACATGGCCCAACCCCACCGGACCCCTTTTGTTGTAAACAACTTTGGACCTATAAATTTTGTGGTAATGGCTGAATATCCAAATGCAATGCCTCAAGATGTAAGGAACAAAATGCCAAAGTTCTAGGGAAACAATTCTATTTGGTGATTAGCATCTAAATATTTTTATCAATATGATGGAAGATTTTGAGATTGAACATGAAGATGTATATATCAAGTTGTTTATCCATACCTTGGAAGAGGATGTCAGGGACTAGTATAAAGCATTGTTAGATAACTCTATTGATTCTTGGACTAAGATGAGTAATGCATTTAGATTGTAGTATGGTGATAGAACTTACCCTAGGTTTCTTTTGATAGAATTTGAAAACATCAAAAAGAATCCTAATGAGTCAATACATGATTTCAACACAAGGTTTAATAAGACCTTGAGGAGATTACCTATTAGGATAAGGCCTTGTGATGAGTCATGTTTGATCAAATACTCGATGCATTTGATAAAAAGGCTGCATATTATTTAAGAGACAAAAACCCCACAAATTTGAGGCAGGCCTTCACTATGGCTTTGCAAATTGAAAATAACATCAAGGCAATTGGAAATCCTCCAAAGAGGGAGGGTGTAAAGCTGGTTAACCCAAAAATCCTCAAACAAGCAAGGTTGCTGATTTGGAGGAGGTTGTGAAAACTTTGGCAGGGGCTGTCAAGGAAATTTCCTACAAACTAGCCCGGGTGAGAAAGGGTGGGAAGAACTCACAAGGTCAACACAAGCAACAAGGCCAAGACAAGTTCACAAATCACCAAATATCTGATGATAGAGGCAAGGGACCTGTTGGATTTGGAAATAGATAGTCCCAAGCTAGGGATAATAGAATGGTACATGATCCTTTGGCTGCCGAGTTGTTGTGGTGGAGGAGACAGATGTCATTGATTGGTGTGACAAATGTTTCATGCCTCATGCTCCTTGTGAAGAAGATCAACAAGAAGAAGAAGAAGTGATGATAATGATGATGATGTTTGCATGATGGGTTGTTCCATAAGCTTACAACAAGGGGCAACTTCAACTGAGGTGATAAGTGCCCAGACTACTGCCACTTTTTGGGACTGCATTCATAGGGTACCTATTCTTCCTCCCTCTCATATTTTAGAAGTAGATACTATACATGATTTTGAATTACCCAATAATGACTTTGAATATTTAAGGGCTTTAATGATAAAGAAGTATGATGGAGGAATTCCATCTGAGGAGGATAGATAGTTACTAATGAATGTTGTTGTTTCTCAAGAGAAGGAATATAACACAAGAAGTAAGGTTGTCAAAGGGACAAGGCCTCAAGCCAAGCCAAAAGCTCCCTTACTTTCAAACATTCCTAAAGAGGCTCCTAAGAAAGATGCATCTCCCAAAAGCCCTACAATTCTAAACAAAAATCATATCCCTCCTCATGCCCAAGTTATCAAGAATCTTGTACCACCTAATGAGTGTGTTGGCTTTCCTTCCAATACTGCCTTGCCAAGGAATGTCCCATATGATATTTCCCAAGTTTTAAGTCAAATCAAAGTCTTTGTTCCAATTTTGAGTTGCTTAGGATTCTGAGCACAAAAAGAGAGCATTTGAATACTTGGGATTGAAAGAAGAGAAGACTTCCTTAGGTAGAAATGTAAATATTGTGGAGACTCCTCCAATCATTCAAGAATTAGAAACACCACCAGCATTGGAGGAACTAGGTGAACCACCTGAGGTCTATTTGGGGACATCCTTGGTGGACTCTTAGATGAATGTGGACCCATTCTTCACCACTTTGATCATTAAGGACAGACTGTTGCACAACTGCATGTTTGACTCATGGGCATCATGTAATGTCATGCCTCTGGAAGTCATGAATGAGCTGAATATCAAAGTGACAACAGCATATGGGAAGTGCACTGCCATGGACTCCAGAGAAGTTCTAGTAGTGGGATGTGTGAAGGGTTTGGTGGTGCAGCTTGCAGCTTACCTAGGTAAAAACTTAAAACTTGATGTTGTCATTGTTGACTGCCCAGCCAAGTGGGGCATGCTATTGTCAAGAAAATAGGCTATAGTGTTAGTGGGAGTGTCCAAATGGACATGTCTATTTGCCACCATCCCAATTGAGGGCAGCCTTGTCAGGTTATATGGGGAAAATAAGATGTTTCACCTTATTGAGGATCCCAACAATGCATCCTATGAGGTATTGTACACAAGTGTTGATGCTGACAACTTTGTAGGATTTTTTGATGGAAAGGAGCACATGATTGAAGAATGTAGGTGTCTTGAACAAGTGGGCTCTCCTTGGACTCTATTGTTTGATGGAGCTTGCTCCAAGTTTGGGAATGGTGCTGGTGTTGTTCTACTTTCTCCTGGTTAGGAAAAAATTGTTTTTTCCTTCAAACTCAACTTTGAGTGCACCAACAACATTGTTGAGTATGAGGCATTGTTGTTGGGTTTAAGAATTTCTTGGAAATATGGTGTCAAGGACATCATTGTCAAAGGAGACTCAAAATTAATAGTAAAACAAGTCAAAAAGTTGTATGCCACAAAGAATCAAGTGAATGAAACAATATAAACATGCAGTTTGGGATTTCATTGAGATGTTTGATTCATTCAACATAGTGCATCATGATAGGAAATTCAATGACTTGGTAGAAAAAGCTTACATGTTGGGGTCTCGGTTTGTGCTTGTACAATGTCCCCATATTGTGAATATGAGGTTGAGGTATTGACAAGACCTTCTATCCCTGACAACATTAAACATTGGTAGGTATTTGATGATGATACTCAGATCAGAAGATTTCTATAGAACAAGGGAGAGTTTGTTGATCAATGCATTGATTTGGAGCCAATGGTATGTACAATAGAAGGAAAAGAAACCTTGTTTGGACAAGGGCATCATCCAGCTAAAGACCAATACCATTCCTAGAGGGTTGGTTGCTCTTGAGTCCAATTTTTATAATGTTGATCGCATTATTAACAGATGCATGGATAGCCTCAAGGGATATTGAGGAGCATGACCTTGGCACAAAGGAGAAGCCAAGGAAAATTTGGTTAGGAAGAAATCTCAACAAGGAGGAGAAGTATTCATACATCCAATTGTTGAAGAAATACCAAGATTGTATGGCTTGGACCTATTTGAACTAAAAGCATACAGAGAGGACCTATTTCAGCATGAGATTCCCTTGGAGTCTAATGCAAAGCCATTCAAGTAGAAACAGAGGCCAATCAACCCACTCTTATCTCTCAAGATGCAAGAGGAACTAAAGAAGCTAAGAGATGGAGGGATTATTCAGCCCACTAGGTATTCTTCTTGGGTTGCAAACCTAGTACCAGTAAGAAAGAAGAATGGTGATATCAGGTTATGTGTGGACTTCAGGAATCTGAACAGAGCATCAATGAAGGATAATTATCCTTTACCAAATATGGAGAACATGTTATAGTTAGTGACTGGGTCTGAATTTCTCTCTACCTTGGATGGTTTCTCTGGTTATAACCAAGTTGTGGTGAAGGAATCAGAAAGGATCAAGACAACCTTTACTACTCCTTGGGGAACATATGTGTATGTCAGGATGCCCTTTGGTCTGATGAATGTTGGAGCCACCTTCCAAAGAGCAATGGATGTTGCTTTTGCTGGTTACATCAATGAGTTTATTGTTGTCTACCAAGATGATGTGACTATGTTTTCTAGAAAGAGAAGTGACCACTTATTGCACTTGGAGAAGATGTTGATAAGATGTAGAGAATATGGCATCTCACTCAATCCAAAGAAGTGCCATTTTGGAGTGTAGAAGGAAAATTTTCTTGGTCACATTATGTCACAAGAAGGAGTGATGATTGATCCAGAAAGAGTAGAGGCCATCAACAAGGTCCCAATCCCAAGAACCAAGAAGGGAATTTAGTCCTTCTTTGGGAAGATAAAATTCATCAGAAGATTCATATCAAACTTTGCTGAGTTGACCATCCCAATCACTTCCATGAAGAAAGACCGGTCATCAAATGGGAGGAGGTTGTCATCCAAGCCTTCAATGGAATCAAGGAGGCATTAAAACATGCCCCTATTTTGGTAGCTCCAGATTATAAGAAGCCTTTCCAACTATTTTCCTTTGCTTCAGAGAACACTATTGCTTCTGTCCTACTGCAAGAAGATGATGAAGGGGCTGAGAGGCCAATTTCCTTTTTCAGTAAGGCCTTACAGGGGGCTGAGATGAAGTACACTATCATGGAAAATCAAGAATTTTCCTTAGTAAAAACAATAAAGGTTTTTCAGGCCTTATATTCTAAGTTCTAAAATTGTTGCTTATGTTCCCAACACCATGGTGAAAGACATCTTGTCTGAGATGGAAGTTTCAAGCAAGAGATGCAAGTGGGTGAACAATTGTTTAAGAATATGACATGGATATCCAAACCATGAAGTTGGTGAGAGGTTTGGGCTTGGCTAAGCTTATGACTAAGAGAAACTTGCAAACTATTGAGGTAAATGAGGTAGAAGAAGAAAGGGTAGGTGTTTTTGAAAGGTTGATGAGTTATGAGTGGTACAAGGATGTGATTTTCTATCTCAGACACTTATACTACCCTGAGCATTTAAGTAAGAACCAGAAAAGGGCTCTTAAGTTGGCCTCCCAAAAATATGTCATTACTAATTATGGGTTGGCTTGGAAGAACCCAAAGGGAGTCCTCTTAAGATGCATTACTGAAGAAGAATCCCCAAGATAATTACTTATCTCCATGGAGAATTATGTGGGGACATTTTGCTACAAGAGTCATAACACACAAGATCTTGAGGGCTGGTTATTGGTGGCCAACTCTCTTTAGGGATATAACTCTTTTGGTTAGAAGATGAGAGTTTCGGCCGCTTCTCTCTGGAATACCTTTGAAAGCTTCGTGCTCCCTTCCTTTACAACTTGTATCAATTGAAGCTCCATTCAAGCAATGGGGAATGGATTTCATTGGTGAGATTTCAGACCCTTCAAGTGTTGGCCATAAGTGGATTCTTGTGGCCACTGATTATTTCACCAAGTGGGTGGAAGCAATCCCCACCAAAATAGAAACACACCAAATTGTCATGGATTTTCTATGAATCATATCATCTGCGCAGTTTGGGGTACTAGTCAAGATTGTTGTTGACAATGCTATGAGATTTAGAGATAAACCTTTGTTGACAATGTGTAGGGAGTATGGAATCAACTTGACATATGCCTCTAATTACAACCCCAAGGAAATGGACAAGATGAAGTCCAATAATAAAAATTTTTGAAGATCATTAGAAGAACATTGGAGCAGAACAAGAGAAAGTGGGGTGAACAGTTGAAGTTTGTTGTTTGGGTAGATATGATCACTATCAAGAGGGTCACTGGAAAGAGTCCATTTGAGTTGGTATATGGGACTCAGGCCTTGTTGCCCCTTCATATCCAATCTGTCTTCATATCATTTATACAACAATATTGATGGAAGATCAAGAGGTAGGTCCTTATGATGCTTGCATTAACCAGATTGTTGAGCTTGATGAAGAGAGGAGGGCATCCCACCAGAGGCATGTAAAGTTTAGAGAGAAATTGAAGAATTTATTTGACAATAAGGTCACTCCCAAGAGCTTTCAATGTTGGAGATCTTGTGCTACTATGGGATAACAAACATGAGGATAAGGGCAAGCATGGAAAGTTTGACTCATTATGGATGGGCCCTTACTCCATTGATATCAGGATTGGTGAGCATACCTTCTTCCTCAAGGACTTAGATGGTGAACTACTCGAGTTTCCTGTCAATGGCAGGCATTTGAAGCATTTCTTGGATTGACGCCCTGAATCAAGGAAAATCTTGTGTATAGTGTATAGTTTGTTGTTTGTTCCCTATCTTTTGTGTTTTTGCTCATTTTGGTCCTCGGTGACCTATTTTTATTGGTTTCTCTATTTATTTTTGAAGATGGCTCTATTTCTCCACTCTACAAGATGAATGTTACCCAATGGCTATTCTTGTCACTTGATCTACCTTTTTTCTTATGGCACTCGTAGGGAGTTCCCATCCCTGAGTCGGAGCAGTGTTGGTGCTCAAAATAGTCTCACCCTAGTTTGCCTTTGAAAATCTATCGATTTGTGGCCTCTATCACTTTTTTTCCCCATGTTGTGCTTGGTTAATCTTTGTTGCCATTTTTAATCTATTCCTGGGTCATAGATCACTTATGGGTCCATGGTTTGCTCCTTGTTTCTTTGTTCCTCTAGAAAAGGTCTATAATTTGGGTCTCCCATTCTCTGTTCATCTAAAAACTCAGGTTCTCCCATGTTTTTGTTCTCCACGGTCGGGATGTTGTTTTCCTTGTCATTTCTACCTAAATACTTGATGAAAAATGAATGGATGTGTCTCGATGGACATATTTGAGCCTCAGAACACTTATAAATTCTCTCGTCCTGGAGAAATTTTCATTTTGGGCTCGAATGATTGTTTTTCTCAGATTTCACAATTGAAGGGTGTTTTTCCCAATCAATTTACATCCTTACATCATAGGGGACATGGCACCTTTTGGTTGGATGTGGCTCAGCTAGGTACTTCATAAATTTTGTGAATCACCTCAACTTAAAAATGTGTCCACATGGAGGAACGAAGCTCATTTGAAGATCCACTTTTGGTTTGGCCTTGGAGTAGCGCTGGGAGGACACGTGGAGGTCTCCGCTTCTTTTCCCGGATTTAGAAAAATTTTATGCCACTAAATCTAGTGTGGTAGAAAATGGGGACATGTGGCGAGCTCACGCTCATTCAGGGTCTCCACTTTGGGCACCATCTTGAAATTGCACCATGGAGACACGTGGAGGAACCGCACATGTTTGGGGGCCAACCCTTGAGTTTCATTTTAAAGAAGCATCAGGAGATGACACGTGGAGGCCTTCGCTTACTTTGCATTTTTCTTAGACTTTTCAACGGCTAAAGGAGATTTCCTCGGAGCATGACACATGGCACCTTTCGCTAAACTTCAAGCATTCAGACAAACTTTTTCGAGCTAGGACATGTGGCGAGCCCATGCTCGTTCAAGGTATCAAATTTTTGGGACCATCTCAAGGTGCACCATGGTGACACGTGGCAGTTTGAAAATTCAAAGGGGTGGGGAGGCGACAATCAGGGGTAATTTGGATTTTTTCCCCTTGACATGCAAATGACTAAAAACATCAAAATGGCCCACAAGCCCGATAAAGGAAAGGTCAAAGCTTTCTCCGGTCAATGGCGAAGGTGTGGACTCTCAGGGGAAATTTAGAAAAAAATCCTTTTGGGAGAAAAGAGTTAAAAGTAAAAGGGGAAGTGTGGTTCCATTGGAACCACATTGGGACACGTGTCGGGCCCATTTTTAAGGATGGAGTCTACATGAAAAACTTGGAAAATTTTCCTTTTTCTAAAAAGAGGTAAAATGGTAGAATTTATCTCACGGTTCCTTTAGGACCCACCTCGGGACATGTGTCGACTCATTTCCCAAGGGTAGAGGTGCAGAGAAAAATGGAAAATTTTTCCATTTTTTCAAAAGTTGTAAAAATTCGAGAGGAATCCCCAAGGTTTGTTTTTAAGTTTGAATCTTCCATGGATGGCCCAAATTCAAAGTAAAGATCAATGCCAGTGAGAGTCTCGAATCTGATTTTCTCCCATTTTATTGAAACATGCCGGAAGTGTGAGTCTTCATGATTTATTTGTATTTCCTACATGCCAAGTATAGAGGGGAGTTAATGTTTATATCCGAGTTTGGTGGAAAGATATGGAATACATATTTCACTATTAAAATGGTTTGATTATCGTGCTCAATCTGATTTTCCATTTTTCATCTCTCGAGCAAGCAAGGAGCCAAATTTGTGACTTAGGGGTGGAAGTGGCAATTTGGAAAATTGAAGAAGAAAGTGATCTACAAGAGGAACTTTTTTGAATTGGGAGATATTCGATGAGATCTGCCCCTCATTAAACATTTGTGTCTTTTGGGGAAGAAGGGACTCGTGTAAATTTTTAAATGGCACAAATTTATCATGCAAATGGTTGGTGCTTAGATTGATTCCGAGAATCACTCACCATGATCTAATATTTCTCTCAGTTTCGTTAAAGTTGATGCTACTCAAATTTTGAGGGAGAATCAATTTAGATACCAACAAAGAATAACCTAGGATTAGATAGGAAAAATTATGGAATAAAATTTATTTTATTTTTTAAAAAGAGTCTTCAACTGTGTCACAAGACAATAGTTGTCACTAGCAAGTTCGAGATATATTCTAATATACTAGAATATACTTTTCTTTTGTTAACAATTATTAGAGGTCACAAGGTCCAAGTTTAGGTTAGAAGGTTCAAATAGGTTAAGAGGGTAATTCCTCACCATACCCACTCTCTAACAAGATTTAAAGATTCAACTTGATTTTTATCAAAATTAACACATTCAAGCTTTCCCTAAATGATTCTCATTGGATAGGAAATTTCTCACCTTTCCATTGATATAAAGAAGTCCACAAACTCCTATATTTCAAAAGTTATGGGTCAGCGGGCCTTAGGGTTAAAATTTTCTCCAAGAGTGGGCATGTGGACCTGTGGGAGAAAAATTTCCCAAGGGGCAGGTCGAGCAGCCGCAGGAGAAACATTTCCCCACAGTGGGTCTCACAGCTACTGGGGAGAAAAATTTCCCAAGGGGCGGATCGACGGGGCCGCGGGAGACGGTTTGGAAAATTCCCACGTGAGGTGGAAAGCCACCTTACACTCGCGTAGTCCCATGAGTCCACAAGTGCACAAGGGACACGTGGTGCCTCCTAAGCCAACATGGGAAAGTGGGGTGGCGGGGAGAAAAGAATATTAATGCCCAAAGGGGCGAAAAGGGTAAAATTCATCCAAGCTCTCGCGCCGATACCTCGCGATGCCACATGGCAGCTTCTTATTGGGGCAGTGATAGGGAAAATTTAGAAAATTTTCCCAAATTTTTGAAAATGGAAAAGGTAGAAAAGAACCCATTTCCATGCCGATGCTTCATGATGCCACATGACAACTCCTCATTGGTTGTGGCCGTGGCATTTATTCATGGGGGAAAATTTAGAAAATTTTCTAATTTTTTTTTTTTTTTTTTGAAGTGCTAAGTTAAAAAAAAGATCCACCCTCTTCCAATGCTTCATGGTGCCATGTGGTAGCCTCTCGATTGGTTTCGGGGTGGTGGGGAAAATTTAGAAAATTTTCCCAAATTTTTTTGACAGTTAGAAATTTTTTTGACACCAAATGAAGAGAAAAACTTCAGAAGGCCATAACTTTTGATAGAGAGCTTGGTTTTGGGAAAACAAGGACTTTATGGAAATCTCTCAACGTCCTCTTTACACAAGATTCATTAAATTTTAATTTTGATAAAGTTTAAGGAGTCAATTTCAAGAAAATGATCTTGGGCTTTTACAGTGCAAACTAGTAAATTTTAACTTATAAAATTTGCTCAATTTTATATTCTTTCTCTCTCAACATGTCAAGTAGAGATGGAGAATTTTCTTAGATAGATTTAAGAATGATTTCAAGATTCAATTTGTCCGATTGATTGATTTGCAATTTGAAAATCTACATCTCTTGACAGCAAAATGACCGTAAGAGGGTTGAGCCCATTTTTGTGAGGTTTGAAGGATTCTCCTTAATTGATTTTGTACAATTACATTCATTTATAGTCTAACATGTTTAATTTTAATGTTTCATTGTTATTTCTTGATTGCAGGTTCAGTCGGTTCATTTTTGGTAAAAGTTGTAGAGTTTAATGTGAAGCAGAAATGGAAACAACAAAATTAACTCAATGGTTCTTATTTTACTTTCCTTACAAATGAATTCATTTCATGCTAGTTTCAAATAGGTTTCATTCCTTCAATCAACTGATAAATACAAGAATGCAACTTTTATTCTTTTCAAATCATGCACTTCACAAAATAGAGTATTACATTTTCTTCATACGCATTTCTTTCTTTCAAACAGAGATTACAACTCACATATAGGTGATCAAATTCAATACAATGATGCAATTTGAGGAAGGTTATGCAATCGTTTATTGATTCCAAAATAAAAACTTCACAACTTCCTTCTTTCATTCTTCAATTTCATCATACATAATCACAATTTCTTACTTTCAAAAGAATAGAACATAAGTATGTCTCTTTCACATTTCAATTTACACTTTCATAACCAATACAACATATTTAAATTACAAAACATATTCAAGTTCATCCACTTCAAGTGGGAAAGGTTACAATAAGATTTCATTTCACCAGGGATTTGTCAAACTATCTTATCTTAGTTCCACAAACAACAACTTGCATATTTCTCATTCTTCCAAATTGTGATCACAACAAGAGTAGGGGAAAGGCAAAGGCTCTCCACCCAACCAAGACATCCAATGAAGAGGAGAATTCCATCCTTCTTCATTGGCCCACTATCCCTAACCACAATGCAATAAAATATGTTATCCAACTCATGGCAACAATAGTCTTCCACAAACACACAAGCAACATTTTCATAATAAAAAAACATTCCAAAACATATGTTGTTTACAACTACATTAAAGCATGACAAACATTATTGAGGCTTCATCAAGCAAGCCAAAGGAGAAAGAAACTATGAGGGATGCTTCTTATGCCTCCCAAAAGGGGAAATGGGTATCACCACCTGAATTACAAACCACCAAAATATATTATATCAAAACCCTTACATTCCTTATGCCTCCCCAAGTACCCCTTATTCCTCACATTTCCTTATGCCTCCCCAACCTCTTATGGCACCCCATAACGAGTAAAGAAATGTAAGTTATTTCTTTGTAATGTGGAACCCAAATCCCAACTCCCTCCACCCTTATACCTCCCTAAAACACACTTGTGCCTCCCACAAAATAAACCCCATAGTCTTCTCCTACACCATTCCTAGGCCATCTACCCAAAAGCCCACAAACATGCCAAAACATTCACACATTAACATTTACATTCATAAAAGAAGAGCATTTGAAGAGTCAAGCTCTTACCTCTCCATGATGGAGATTTGTTCCAAGTTCCAAAACAACAAGCTTTATCCCAATGCAAGCAATCCAAATCAGCCAAGCACAAACATGCAACAATCTTCCAAAATTTCTTCAAAGCAAGAGCTCCAAAACAACAAAAGAATTCACCCCCAAAAGGAGTTTCCAAAAGTGAAGTAACCCCAAAACAAGGCAAGGAATTCAAATTTTATAGAAGAGGGAAGGGAAGAGGATGAGGTGGGTCCATGTAGGATGTCACATCACACATCCTCAAACCCAACCCAAAAGTCAACTTCATTCTCCAATGCATAATAATTAGGTGGGTGAAAATATGATAGTTTACTTACTTACTCAAAACCAACCCACACCCCAAAGGACTAAAATTAAACCATGTAAGAGAAGTGCAATTAAAACTTACAATTTGACTTTCAAAAATGCTTTAAAAAGTCTAAAATCAACCCTCCAACCATAGGTATGGTTGGTAAATGAATTTAAGAGGTATGGGACAAGTTTAACTTGTCCCACAAGCCTCCAAAATCAGCCTTCAAAGAAAATTCGAATTTAAAGAAGATGAAGTGTTTCACACTCAAAGTTAACTTAGAGATCACTTACACATCTCTTACAACACTTTAATTCAAGGCCAACAACTCTATTAATTACTTTCTTATGACATATTTTAATTAATTAACTTAACAACATGATTACTCACAATATTACACACCATTTAATAAATAAAAAGGGGTCAAAGCACCACAAAATAACCACATTTATACATTAACAAAGGGGACCAAATAAAAGAAATACATAAAACCTTGGTCACATTTAAAGGTGATCCCCCAATGGGAATCCCTAACACAAACAAACACACACATAAATATAGTTGTCATGGTGACCTTGTTGAATTCATCTAGAATTCCAAAGTGGTTGGTCTCCAATCCCCCGATGTTTGTTGTGATATTTTAAACCTGCAAAATACAAATACCTCCTTCGGCCTCGTGGCCATATCAGAACATCCAAATGAATATAAATATAATTTCAAGATCATCAATATATATGTGAATCACAACAATCATCAAGACAATCAACAATATCACTTACAATTTCATTAACAACTATATCATCATCAATTTTAATCCAATTTTCATTTTCTAGGTCTAATCAAAATATCCAATTATCACAAGTCCAAACAACATCTATAATATAACCATGTCAAACAAAGTATATCAACATCAATATATAAAAATGTCTCTAAGAATCATCATGCATCATATAAGAATCAAAGTCAACAATAATCCATGATCGAGCATCTAACATCATACTAAATCAAAACTATAATAATGTCCATGATATAGTCAATACAGTGCCATGATCGTGATATCAAAAGGTGTCAAAGAGAAGTGGGCACTACATGGTTATTGTTGAAGATTTTGTAATGAACATGCAAAATATGTCATTTAAGTAGTAATGTGTTATGTCTACAGATTATGTGACTAATTTTCTAGATATATAAGGGATGTTGTGACCTTTATGATTCAATTTGGAATGATATTGATACAAATTTTAAGATGATTTGAAATATATTAATGCAACAAAGGAATGATGGGTTTAGTTTATATATTTATCTTGAAATCATCAAGATGATGATTATTCTAAGGGGTGGAGTATGTAACATCCCAAAATTTCTTGTAAGTTAAATTAACTACGGTTAAGTCTAAACAAGATTAGATGAGATCATCATTGGGTGTAAAATTTATTTGGTTCGTCGTATCATGACCCACAACTTCTACTGCGAGGCATGACATTGTGGAATGAATAACCCCGCACCCACCTTGATGATCCTTCCTAAAACATGATTAGGCCTTAATCATAGGTAAAACAATTCATAAATGATAGTGAATCTTTCAGTTATTTGTATTCCGGTTACTTTATTTTAATTGGTTTGGTCATCTTTTGTTTTGTTTGACTTTTGCAATGACTGTGATGAATACTGCCTCTGTTTTATTTGACAATGCTATATCAAACCAACTTTATGAGAATATTCGAATTATTATTTACGGACTTGGTGATTTTCATTTGTTTGAATGTTTTATATGGAACATGGGAATTCGAATAATTATTATGATAACATATTGTTGGCAATATGTGGACTTATATTATGATGATTAATTTTACCATTAAAGTTAGGTATCAATTAAAATAAAAATTTAAAAAAATGCATTATTAATTTGTGAAATTATATATTTAAATCTAAAAGATTTGGCATGTAAATCAAAAGTTAAAAAGAATAATAATAATAATATTTTAATATTTAAAATCTGAGAGTTTTGAAAGGGACACGCCTTCATCTGACACCAAGTATGTGGCATGCATTGACACATGAAGCAACATTGGGAAGCCCGAAAATTCTCCATTATAGTATAGTTTCTTCATTATATTTTCTTTTATTTCTCCTTTGTTTGTTTTCATTCTTCTCTTCTAGGATACCTGCGTGAGTTTTGGGAGGAAGGAAGGATTCAACTTGTTGGAGCTGGAAGAGTAAGAGGTTGTTGATTCTGGGTTTACTTCAGGCATGAATATCTTCTCCCTTCTCTGCAACATTATTTGTAAATAATGAGGAAATACACATTCTATTTTAAATGGCAATTAAATGAATTTGTGGACAACTTCTGATTTAATTTCTTGGAAATGAAATCTAAAAGGAAATTGATGGATTCTATATTCTTTTAAGTTTCATTTATGTGGTTTTAGCTAAACCTATAAAAACAATCCAGATGGGTGTTCCTAATAAATTTTTATTTTATTTTATTTTCTATTTAAATTTGATTTCTGGAAACTCAAATCAATTTCTACATCTAGGTTTTATTATTAATAAACAATAATTTATTTGTATGAGAAAAGTGATTTCTAGGTAGTGTGAAAAATGTTTTTACTAGGTATTTCATCATTTTTCCTGATATATTTGCTTCCAGATTCTAATAATTTCTAAACAAAAAAGAAATTAATGTTGGAATGAACTGATTTGGATATGTACAAGTTGATTTGCCTATAGGTATAATTTTATTACCTGATTGAAAAAAATTAGTGTTAATAGTCTATGTAAGATGACTTAGTTTTTCTTAAAGGATTTCATTACTGGAAGTGTTAGAAACTTATTGTTGTTATTCTATGCAAATAGACTTCAAAATTATCATCTTGTGGTATGTGGGTCAATTTTTTTGTTGATCTATCGGTTACCTGAAAGAACATGTTAAAATGATTTAATAGAGGTGTTTTTACATTGTTTAGTTGGATTGTTCCTATAAATATATATAAATGTATTTTGATTGTTTGAAATAAAGTTATTGTGCATTTTATAGAGCTTCTCATTACCTAGAGGGAATATGTCTAATTGGTATTTGGAAATGATGATTTCAGATAGTTTTGTTAAGCTGTTTGTTGATTGGAAGGTAAGAAAAATAATAGTTGAATCTATACCATGTGAAGCATGATTTGCTTGTGGTTTAATCAGAATTCAAATGTTGAATGATTATGGTTTGATTATGTGTTGATCCTTGTGATTAGAGTGAAACATGATTGCTAAAATAGAAATTGGTTGTTTCTATTTGTGTACATTTATAGTTTATCTTGATGAAAAATATGTAATAATACATCCTCCGTTGTATTACCATTCATTTTTGATAAAATAACATGTATATCGTTTCATATTTTATTAAATAATTGCATCAGAAAATGGAGGCAATATTCATGCTAGTTCATTTTGAACTAACAACATACTACTACTCCAGTCTTGCAAGACAATTAGCCATCACGTTCGGATATACGAAAACTCATGTCTTGTGAAGTTTCATCGTAGCATGGATCTAAATGAGATACTTGGATTTCAATTTATAGAAGGATGATATCCCATAATTTTGACTAAATTTATTGGGATCTTGGACCCATTGTTAATATTCAAACCTCACTAATAGTTATATATTTCACCTTAATGGCATATGTAATTTATGATTTTAATAAAGAGATGATTACCTTGTATGTAATAATATCTCAATATGAGTAAATGATAA
The DNA here is from genome assembly GCA_018340775.1 of Taxus wallichiana var. yunnanensis. Taxonomy (NCBI): domain Eukaryota; kingdom Viridiplantae; phylum Streptophyta; class Pinopsida; order Cupressales; family Taxaceae; genus Taxus; species Taxus wallichiana. The sequence continues at coordinate 300,650,524 of CM031234.1, forward strand.
ATACTAGAAGTAAGAAATCTTACTTATCATAAATTATTAAATTTATTTATTTGATATTTGTCAATTTGTATGAAGCCGATAATTTGGCAATTATTGTAACAATCAATTGTCTTTAATTTCTAAATTAAATAAGCTATTTAGTGGTGTAGCTAATTGAAAGAATGATTAAATGTACATGTTTTAATATATATTTAATTCAACCTTTCAAGTAAACTTGGTATTAATATGATAAGATTGGAAATCCTAATGTATAGATAATCGAAGAGTATCGTTGTAAAAGGTAATTTAAGGTTAAAAACCAAACATCAAGAAAAGAGAAACTAAATGGGAAGATAAATAGATGAAAAGATCCATTAGGCATATTAAGGGATAAGTACATGTGAAATGCTGAAATAGATACATTTCAGCGTAATGAATGTACTTATCTCATGATGATCCTAGTTGGCCTTTGGCATTTATCTCAATATAAACTCTTACAAGATAGGTTAAATTGGAAATAAAGTAAATACAAACTATAAGATCTAGATAACTGTGAAAGGGATAGTTGTGAGGTGGAAGAAGAATTAAACTCATAAGACTAGTGTGTTATCTTGAGTTTAGCCATAACCTACATAGTGGAAAACTTTGGCCAAAGTAATGCATTGATGGTTGTGCATTGTTTGATCACCTAGTCCTCCAATTAAATTAAAATTTCCAGTAACCTGATCATGGGAAGTTGAACACTGAACATGAGGTAGGAAATGGTCGGATACCAGAATACGAAGTCAAAAACTAGCTTCGTGGTAGACCCAAGGACTTTCACATGGTTCCCATGACCTGAAAAAGGTTGAGCCAAAATGCTAGTAAGCATTGTCACTCAAAGTAGTGGCAAAGGGAGATCGTGGAGATCTAGATACACCCTTCTCAGCCACACATGGCTTACACGGATGTTATCAGATAGATCAAAAGAAAAAATTTGATTTAAAGAATTTGATTAAATAAATATATACGATTGCAGTTGTGTAATCTATTTTTATGTATGTTTAAAAAAATCCTCATTTTCTAGTTCTAGTAATTTTGAGCGTTACATCTACCAATGAATATTTTAATTGCAAGATACGGTATGACATATTTTGTTTTGAAAACAATTTTATTTAAAACTATCAATTCTATGATAATGCTACACTTTTAAAATTTTATTTCGCTATAAATGAACCACTAAAGAACAAAATTATGAAAGATAGGGAGAGATGAACCATGCATGGGGGATCGAATCTAGTTAGTATTGCGGGATTTGGTTCTACATCTCTAATGGATAATTTTTCAAGCAACACGTGAGCATTCAGAAACTCCCCCATATTGCATTTTCTTGAAATATTAGTTACGTGGGCCTTATGCTCCACCACGAAATGGACCAGATCTCTAATCCTCTACAATGACTCACCACTAATTTTGTGGTACACATGTACATGTGTTGAGTCACACCAAATCTGTCATGTCTGAATATGCAACCCTGTCATCCATTCTATGACTCTTAAAAATCCAACTTCCTTTTCTGAGTTACATATTCTACACTACCTTTCCTAGCTCCTAGCATAATGCACCTTTTTCTAGAGGCATATTTAGGACCTTTCTCTAGGCCATTGATACAGAGAAAAATGTCTAAACTGATAACCATTGCACACATGTACACTGAGGTAAAATGCAAACCCTCATTCACACCATAAATTTTATTTAGAATGCTACTGTGATAAAACAACCTTAACCTCAACTTTGATGTTAATGGTGGTGGCTATGGATATGTTGTTGTTCTTTGAAGGAGGAAAGGTAGGCCTTGTGTTGCATTATGAAATAGAACAAATCTATCTTACATAACACATGGAGGGGTAGAAATATGAGGCCAATAAATCCATCTCATGAGATTAAATCACCTTCTAATAGATCCTTTTGTGTGTATCCTGCAGTCATGTGTATTCACGAGGCCCCATTTCTTTTAGGCATTTGGTTGAACAATTCACATGCCAAGTGCATGCTTCCACACTTTGCAGACATAATTTCCAGGGCAATAACAACTACAACATCTACCAAAATTCCTCTAAATTTTATGCTTTGTAGACTACCCAAATGCTTCTCCAAAGCTCCCCTTTTAGCACATACAAGGGCACACTAAGAAAGGTTGTGGCATTTGGATTTACACTTGTCACTGTATTTTATTGCAGGTTTTTAACGTCTTTTTAACAAACTCTTTGTGGCATATCCTTCAACCACTGTTGTCCTTAGACCATATTTATTTCAAGCATTGTATAATATTTTGCAACATTCCCCTTTATGCCCTGATGAATGTCTAGAACCTGCTCTAAATCTCCCATTGTGGTACAGGCTAGGAAGAAGTTAACAAACTATTGAAGAGAATAGATTTAAAATTATTTAAGGATTTTACTTGATACCTCTAAGGCCTTATGAAAGATCCCACCTTTTGAAAACATATCTACCAACTTACCTACCACTACAAAATCTTGAACAAGGTTCTACCTCATGCGATGATGGATGACCATACACTGTTCCAACATTCACATTTTCACACAAGTTGTGAGAAATCAGTTGGAAAGGGTGCATTTAATGTATTTATCAATGCATCAAATAAACTAACACATGAAGTCGTTCCCTTTCCCTTTAGTGACCATCAAACTTGCTTCTCTCCTCTTTCGGGTTTTTGTCACTGTAATGATCCATTTACTACTCAATTTGCAATGTTAACATGATTTTTAGTGTGGTTATTGCCTATGGGTCTCATTAAATTATTTGCCTTAGTATGCAAGGAAAAACTAACATGTCAACAAATCATTAGGGGTGGCCATGCCTTGTCAGCCCTTTGCCACACACCACCGCCCACTCATGCTATTATTAAAACTCAAGCGCCCCCCACCATCAATTCCCATCTTTTATTTATTTTATTTTTATTTTTAATTTTTAAACGTGGCACTACTTATCCTTGTATTTTGATTCAAATCACCATTTTTAATAGGTAAGCATGATAGTGAGTGAGTTCTACACGGGCTTGAGACGGTTATGAAATAAACTTATAACTTATAACATGAATGAGACTCAATGATATTCAATTTCACCATTTTTAGTCTCTTAGCTCCACCGAGAGGTTCCCTTAACCTTCAATGTAAGTTCTCTCTTTTGGAAAGACCCATGTGCCTTAGCATCTAAAAGTTTTCCACTCTTGATGTTTACAAAACTTTATCTTGAATATTCCATAATTTAGTAAACCTTATAATCTTACTAATGAATTTGATCCAAACTAGTGAAACCATCTAAGTCTTATGAAACCTTCAACCTAATTTGATCTTCCTTTCATGACCGAGAGCACCTTTTCCCCAAAAATGCTAGAGGTGAATGTGTTCCCAAGACTAGTGCAAATTCCCCAAAACCTTTCATAAATCATAATGTCATGAAGTAGATGCGTAGATCTACCTACCACCACTAGAGGCTCCCATAAATTTTCACACCATTTGATCTTGTAAAAGAGACAATTGGACAAATTTGACTAGCTTGACTGAAAAATGACGAAAATTTCATAGAATTTCAAGTAAAATGTGGAGATAATTTACATGCCAACAATGTCTAAGATTGATAATGGAATAGATAATGTAAGAATTCATAAAAAAAATGTTTGTGTCGAGGGAGCTTCACTAGTTGTTTATGAACTTTATCATTGATTATCTTCCCCCATTCTATGAGTTGTTTCCCTTACTAATGGTGGAAATGACCTAAATATTTAAGGCTCATAACCCCATATCACCTTATCTCTTATTACCCAGTTTTAACATTTTATGGCATAAAAATAGCATCATTAAACTCATACCTGTGGAGTCTCTCATAGACTAAGGATCTACCATATTTGGATAACTTGAGCCATCACAAACTAATTTTCTTTAAACACTATTCTTGATGATTTTCCTAGCAAGTAAGTTAACACAACATTGATGCTCATGTCATTGTAAACCTCACAAACATGTATTTTTAAGTACGTATCAATAGAATCTTTTCTCATTTTGCCACAAGAAAATGTGAATCCTTTCCCACTTTCCAACACTTTGTATCATAAATAATTTATGCATGCAAATACTAACTATACACATTTACTAAGATAGGGAAGTCAACCACCTTAATGATACTATTTTTGGCCAATAATTTTAAAAATATGAATGTGTCTAGCATAGTCAAATTGTCCTCAGAATTATGAATTTCAACATGTCTAATTAATAAGTTTTACAACAAGTTAGTCTGCAATGTTGAATATGGCTCAAGTCCATAATATTGTAACCTCATTCTATTTAAAAATGGAAATGATTGAACTTGTATCAGAAAGTAGGTAGAGACTTGAAATATATTTACATTTGAATATTGGGAGCTACTAATGTATTGGATAGATTCCTACCTCTTTGAACAAGAGATCCTTGAATTTTATTATGCCACACACTTTTTTACAAAAAATGATTAGGATGACAGTGAAAATCTACATATGTTGAAGGAACTTAATCCTCTAATTGCCTTATCCATTACTTAAAATACAAGAAGAGATGAGTCCATTGATGCATATGACAATCAACTTCAACAAAAATTCTTCTTTGCAAAAATCAAAAGGTCATGCTTTCCACTAATTTATGGGTTGATACATGTCTTGTTAATGGTGCAACTGGCACTATCATAGAGATTGTCTATTGTATTTCCTAAACACCACCTTCTCTACCTTCATTTGTTGTTAAATTTGATCGATATACTAGCCCTCCTTGGGATCCCAAAAATCCTTCCCATATTCCAATCATGCCATTACAAAGGTATTTGTAGGCAATTAATTACGACTAAAAATGGCTTTTGCTTTATCTATCCAAAAGTCTCAAGTCCTTACTCTATAAGAACCATTATTTCCATTAGCACCACTGAAAGACCAATAATTACTTTAATCTGTAATATCTAGATTCCCTTACTTGAAGGATATTTGTATTTCCCCACCTTTCTCTTTTGACCATTACTCTAAAATGTCCAGAACCCCTCTACGTAAGCTCATAAAAAAATGAACTACACCTTCATTGTCTTCCTCCCTTCTCTCCATCTTAATCCCCTTCTCATTTCCCTTTCCTACGTTTACGGCCATCACTACTCCTCTCCCTCTAGCACTCCCTACTCTTATGTACTATTTCTACCCATGTTTGCATATATTTATCTTTGCTTCTCTTGTAATATATTATTCATATGAGATTCCAAGTTTCTATCTTCTACATCTTCTCCTAATTCCTCTTTTATCTTTCTTTCAATCCTTTTTACATTGTCTCTCTTGCCCCTTTTTGGCATTCACATCGCACTACTCACGTGAAATTGCTAGTCTTATGGCCGCTAAACATATTAGTAGGATTCAAGACACAATTTATAGGAAACACAAGTAGTAAAATGAGGATTACTTAAATAAATGTGGCCCAAATCCTGAAGTTACCATTGGGAATTCCACAATCAACAATGTGAAACATCTACTAACATTACATTCCTCCTCTCTCAATGAAGAGAATAAATAAAGTAAGTACTTACAACAAGTAACAAGGCTCCTCAACAAATTTTAATTACGCACATGTATATGTGCATGTATCAAAGTTTTAGAATTGTATGTATATTGTTATTACATTAATTAAAGAATTTGATGTGTTTAATTGAAAATGTAATATGTTTATACTCTACAATTTTTATTATAAAATAAGATAATTTTGTTAAATCTTTTATTTAATAAAGACTATGTGTCTTGATTTCTCGGTATTATTTTGTTAGAATATTTAGATGTATTTGGGATTTGTAATATTCATGATTTCTTATTGGGTTTAATTTTAAAAACTACTATCATGGCACTCCAAATGTAGCCATGCATCAGTGGGGTTCACTTAGTAAAAGTATGGTATAACACGTGCATTCGAAGGGTATTAAATAATACCCTTAATTCTAGTTTCTACCTCTAATTATTCAATTGATAATATCCCCTCCTATTATATTATTAGAATGAAAATACCCCTATTTTCTTCCATGTACCTTACTTACCCATTTTTCAATTACAATTTTATTTATGCCTTTTTATTTCTATCCTAATATATTAGACAAAAATATATTATATTTCTCACTCATTTTTTTAAAATATGCATTCCTCTCGAAAGATAGTTTGAATCCATTGAAGACATATTACAAATCACCTTATATATGTTAAGATTTAATCATTTATCAATAGTTCTTCAAATAATTAAGATGGTGAAATAATATCACTTGTGTTGAGAAGAATACTCAATCCTAGTTTTCTAGCATCTTATTATTTCTTAGTTAAGAATCTAGATTTCTTTATTAAAAATAGATTATAATTTAATTTATGACCATAATCCTTTTCAATTTTAAGGTATTTACTTTTAAAAACTAGGTTCAAAAGTTTTAGTTTTATATTAAAATTAAACCTCCCTTTCCTTTTCCCACCTCTCCAACCTACCCCCAATACCTAATTCAAAACATTAATAAATTAAACCCTTTCACCCCCTCATGTCTTTGGTATATTATATAAATTTTAATTACCTCAATATGAACCCACGTGCTAGGATATTGCCTAGCTAATGAACACCCCATGCCATACATGTTAATCTTTATTCATAGGGAATTAGTTGATTGTCATATTATTAGTGTATTTATGTAAATATTATTAATTTATTAGTACACAATTAGTTGATTACTATTATTGATTTTTATATATATATGAGCCTATATTATAAAATTTTGAAAAAATGAATATTCATTTATAAAAATTAATTATCATATTCCCAGTGTTTTCAAAAACCTGTTGTTTTCCTAGGACTTGCAATGAATAGAAGATATCATTATCCTCATGAATCATTGACATTGTTTCACCAAATATAGATAAGAGGTGTCCAATTTTATCAGTTCACCTTTGTTAACACACTACTAGCTTGTGAAAAATATGGAGCTTCAAAATAGGGTGTGGGCATCTCTTGAAACATTATAAAGAATGGAATTTTAACATATGTCTTATAAGCACACCCACCAAAGATACCTGATTATATAGATATAGAATAAATACCATGTATTTGAATGTGAATGAAATCAGAGACATGAGAGTGGGATGTTATGTGAGCTTATTGCTTTTCCATGTCAATTAGAAAGAGCCTTATAAGGGCTTTTGCCATTCGAATTAAATGCACACTATTCTTAAAATAGTTATCGATCGATTTGTAATGCTTTGTATATGCATAGTTTTGTAAGTTTGATATTTTTTATTGAATGTAGGTTGGTTTGGGTTTTATATATTATTTAGCTGGTAGGTTATCACTGAAATCGAAATATCTAATCTATTTAATTAAAAAATGACATGGGTAGATAATTCAATATTATTTCTTGGTCTCTTTTCATGTAGCACGTTAGTTTCCTCTCATAAGATCCTTAGGACAATTATCCTTGGGATTAGGATGTTTGGGAATCTAGCATTATTTTGGGTGGTATATTTAATAAGTATACATCATTGTATTTGTAACAAGAACATAAATGTGGAAGCACATGAATTGTTTGAGGAAATGCCTAAAAAATATGTGGTCTCATGGATTGTAATGATTACGAGATATGGAAAAAATGGTTTTGTTTAAAATTCCTCGAGAAACTTTCTAGTAAATGTAATTGCTATTTGTAAATCGAAAGTCCATAAATTTTGTGAACATCCCTCAAAGCATCTACCAAAATGGGATATTTTGAAGAGGGTATTTTCTCTCCTCAACAACCAACATCTTTTTGTGTTATGAAATGCATGGAAACACATAAATATGATCAAAGTGGAGTGTTTGTTTTTTTTGCATCTTAAGGTTTTAGTGGAATCTCATATTGTCTATCTGAAAACCCAATAAATGGAAAACAAAAAGCCCAAAAAAACAACTTTTAAGTATGGCAGAATAGGTTTAGTCAAATATTCAAAAGATAAAATAAAAGTGAAGCCTTAAAATGCATGGGAAACTTCCATGGAGAGGGTACTCTCATGCAACATATAACGGTGTCCAACCTAACCAATTTATCTTTACAACGATACTTCCACAACTTGTGCCAAAATAACAACTTTTGAACAGGGTATGCATATCCATGAAAGCATAATGAAAAGGGGTTTTTGTAAAGTTTTTTTTTTCTTGGTAGACATGTATGCAAAATGTGGAAGCATACACAAGGAGTGTCAAGTTTTAAAAATATTATTATGGGATTTGAGGTCTTTGGGATTAAGAAATATTCATAGTTTTCCTCTTGAGATGAGATTTTCATTCCTTATTTTTCATCTCAATGGACAAAATTTAAAAGACACATTCAAAATCAAATTTAGAATTTTTTTTTTTTTAAATTGATGCTTTATATATATATATATATATATATATATATATATATATATATATATATATATATATATATATATATATATATATATATATATATATATATATATTGTTAGTTGTATTGACAACTTTCCCGATAGACATGTATGTAAAATGTGGATGCCTAGACACACTCTTTCAAGGAAATGTGGTCTCGGGATATTTTCTCATTATATATATATATATATATATATATATATATATTTGTTAGTTGTATTGACAACTTCCCCGATAGACATGTATGAAATGTGGATGCCTAGACACAAACTCTTTCAAGGAAATGTGGTCTCGGGATATTTTTCTTCAATTATTATATGGCATCAAAATGTAATCACAAACTAATTTTTGGTCATGCACTTCCTAAGTTTTGTTAAGCAAGATGTTCCAGCAATAATATAAGGTGTATAAATATGAATTCCAAATATAAAACAAAAATTTGATGCATTAGCAAAAATAGGTACGTCAAATCAAACTTCCTTGAGCTTTGGGTTTTGCCATAATCCTAGTACAAATTGAGTGGGATATTTTCACTCATGCCCCAAATTATTTTTGACTCTAAATCATTATTACAGTCAGTCATTGCTCTTATTTGGAGTTTCGTGTGAAAATTACAATGATAATACATCATGTTAGAGTGTGTAACATGGCTTTGATTTACCTAATCAATTGAATATATATGGGAAATCGAGTGAATTACAAGGTTGGGCATTGTGTACTTACGTAAATATAAAAATATATAATCGACCTTCAAATTTACACCGCGTGTATAATAGGCTACAGATAAGTAGCAATAAATGTGTGTCTAATAAGATTTTATACAACGGTGAAGTATGTTTTAATGGGTAAAAATAAACGGTACGAAATTTAATGCGGAAGCTTCTGGTAAAGTGGTGGACAACTGGAAAGCATTTATGTCGGTCGGAAGATCCATTAATACATGCTCTAGAAAAATAACCCTTTCCCCAATTTATTTATAGTTTGTGTTCTTTTTATGTTTTGTAAGGCCTTGTTCTGCATATAGTCTGTGTTCTGATTTTTGTTTGTATTGCGCTACATTTCAGTGTCTGTGTTTTTTTTTCGTATGATGTCTATGTTGTTTTTTTGTATGTTTTCTGTGTCAATTTATATGTAGTTTTTTTTGTATGAGTATTGTTGGAGTGCCAAACATTACTATTTCGGAAGAGAGTGAGGATAACATTACTATTTTCTCCTTCGTTCTCAAGATAGGGTTGAAACACGCGGATGATATTTGGAGTTTATCCCTTATTTCACAAGGTAAGATTTATTTTAATTTCTTGTTATTTGGAAAAGGATGTTTTTAATAGGGTTTTAGTATTGATTAAGTCTATTTTCTATTGAAATGTCAAAGGGAGAAATTTTTTTATATGTTGTAATTCTCCCTGCAGGTTTTATAACATGAAATATGGTTAAATTTGTAGTTGAGTTTTTTAAATAGGATTAATGGTGATTGTCATTAGATATTATCCTTTGTTACACATGGAGCATGATTCATTTGTTATACAGTTCTTTGTTAAATTTCAGGGTTAAATTGAAGAAATACTATAATAATAAAATAATCTGCTTTATCTTTCAGTTCTCAAGGTTTATTGTGTGCTTTAAATGAGAATAGAGGCGCGTGCTACGATCTTAGGTAAATTCTATGGTGTGTACAGGTTTCCATGCCTTTTTTCAAAACATATGTTTTGCATTTTAAAACCTTAAATGCTGATGAATTATGTTAAACAGGCATTACTAAAATTTTGGACATATTCCTTACATTTGGTAGAAAATGATTGTTTTCTGTTGCATTATTTTTTTGAAATTAATATTTGCTTTTAACTGCAGGGAAGGTGTTTTGTTTATTGTTTTATCAGATTATTTTAGTCATATTTGCAATTTATTTTAGTTATCTATTATTTATTTCAAGCACAATACTAAATGGGGAGGGGGCTAATCAGTTGATATTGATCAAGGATCAAATGCTGATTACAGTGTCAATCAAGGTTCAAATGTTGATAGCAGTTTATATTTAGTGTTCTTTTTTACATGTCACATTATATATTCTATCAATTACCAATCGGGGAAATCCTCTTTCGAAATAATTGTTTACCTAGTATGCATTCCTAGATTTGGAACATCATCTTTACCATTGTATTTACTTTCTATTATCTATGAACATGTTTTTACCCTTTTGATCACTGTGCCCAATTTTCAGTTGGAAGTATGATGGTCTGAATACAATAGTTGATGAGATCCACCTGATTTTGATAATGTTTAGTGAGGTCTGTTGTCTGCATGGCATATTTCTGTTTAACTCTGATTTTGTCTCATTAGGGAACGAGATCTTGTAAATACTCAGATTTGTTGCACCCTTGTTATAATATCTGATAAATTGTAGCTCTAACTTAGTTTTTTAATTCTGGAAGTAAATTTAATTGTATGTGATGTTCATGTTACCAAGCATGTTTGCGCATTGTGCATGGTTTAATTTTTTTATGGATTTAATAAATGAGATTATCAGCCAGTGTGTTTCCTTTCACATGATATTAGCTAGCCATTGGATTTGTGTAGGCAGCTATCAGATTTGTTTAGTTAGAATCCCTGTTTAGTTGTGGTTTACTGGGAATGCGGCTTTGTACAAACTCTGTTTTGTTGCATTCATTTAATAATATCGTAAATTGTGGCTATATCAGTAATTAAATTTGAATCTCATAAATTATGAATTTAGACTGTCACCTGGTTAAAAAGTGTTAATAGGCCATGAGCGATAAATTTTTAAGCCCATTTTATATTTTTGTTCTATTATCATTAAACATGTGTTGACTGACAATCATCCATGCCCTTTTCAAAGTGAGTTTTTTTTAAGTTCTCTGCATAAAAATGCCCTGTACACTTGTTTACTAATTCTACTTTTTTTTCATCACTATTGTTAATGAACATGTTGCCTCTATCCTCAGGATTAGTATCATGTTAATGATAGGATAAGTATGAGGCTTAGTTGTTGCTAATGTTCATAAATGTGGGTTTTAAAACTACATTTTCGTGTTGTCAAGCATAAGTTAAGTTACCTGTGTATAAATTTTGTTTCTATTATTGTTTAGAAGTTTCAAATATTGTGATAGATTATATGCTATTCTAATAATGAATATTGTTATCAGATTGAATCCAATTGTTTGGAAAATATTTTAACCATATATATATATATATATTATATATTTGATATTATATATATTATGCTTTTGTAGCATGCTTTCAGTAAGGTAAAATTAAGGTTACTGATTTGAGCAAATTTATAATTATTGTTATTTATTTTATGGAAGTTCGAAGATTAGCTGCAGTCATTAATTGACATTTATATCCAGTGCATAGCTATGTCCTCTGTAATTCATGTATTTTATTAATGAATATTGATATCGAGTTGAAACCAATTGTTTGGAACAATATTGTAATATATATTTTATGTTTGTTATATATTTTATGTTTTTGTAACATGCTTTCAATAAGGTAAAAAGTAACTAATTAAAGCAAATATCTAGTGATTGATATTTATTTTATGGTAGTTTTAAGATTAACTGCAGTCAATTGACATGTTATTCAATACTAATCTTGTTATACAAATTAATAAAACAAACATAAGTTAATCATTACTTGCACTTTTGATCTAGACAAGTGGTTACATTGTTTTAAAAGAAAATTGATCAACTTAGATTCTTTAACTTATTGGATAGTAATTGATTTAGACAAGTGGTTATGTTTGGCACTTAGAAAGAAAAAATATTTATCAATTTTTAAATAGTTGAGTGGGTACATTATCCATTAATGTAGGAAAAGTGTCTAAAGTATACTACCATGAAATAATGGAATGTCTAAAGTAAACTACCATGAAATAATGGAATATAAAAGATGGTACATGTTTAAAATATAAAGCCAAATTAGAACTTTCAGACCTTATGCTTCTTTTAAAAACATAATTTTGAGAGTTGTGGATTTAAATAGTGCATTGGTTTATAGTTTTATTTTATTTTGTCTAATAATGTCATGATCAGTGATATGTTTGTAAAGAATATTCTTTATTTAAATTCAATGATTTTGAATAAATTGTTCTCTTATTGATGTCATAAGCTATTAATTTTTTTAGTTAAATTCATGGATACACATGTTTTGAGAACTTAGTTTAGTTTATTTACGATTAGATTAATATTTTTGTCTTATTTAATGTTAATTAGATTATAGAGTTTGTTGATTGTAGATTTGATGTCTTAATTTAATGGTTTATTCATGGATACATCTTATTTAATGTTAATGGGATGAGAACTTAGTTTAGTTTATTTAGTCATATTTAAAGTTAGTTGGATGATATATTAGTTGATTTTAATGGGTCTTATTTAATGTTAATTAGATTATTGTAACGAGCAAGATATTGTGTTGATTGTATTATGTTGATTGGATGAGTGAACAAAATAATTTGTTGATTGTGTTGGATCTATAGATATCTTAGTTTAATGATGTACTTAAGGATGTATTCATTAATATTTAATTGGATTGTTGTACTAAAAAAACCATTTTGTTGATTTTTTTTTGGTGATTGTATGATTGTAATGAATAATCTCTTGATATCTTGGTTCAATGAATTATTTAAGGATGTTTTCTTTAATGTTTGATTGGATGAGTGTAAGGAAAAAAAAGATTTCTTTATTGATTGTGTTGGATCTATTAATATCTTGGTTGAATGGTTTTTTTAATGATGTGTGATTGGATAATTCTATTAAACAAAAAATTTTGTTGATTATATGATTGCAACTAAAAATTACAATGAATAATTATTGTATATTTTGGGTGTACACTATAATGAATAAAATAAATTTTTGATTGTGTTGGTCTCTTGATATTTTGCTTGAATGGTTTGTTTAAGGATGTCTTATAATGTTTGATTAGATATTTGTAATAAACAAAACATTTTGTTGATTGTATGATTGTAATGAATAATTAATGTATCTTTTGGGTGGGTGCTTGTTGATTATGTTGGGTCTTTTGATATCTTGGTTTAATGGTTTGTTTTAAGGATGTTTTCTTTTATGTTGATTAGATGATTGTAATGAACAAAATGATGTGTTTTAACTTTTGTTGATTGGATGACTTGGATGACTGTAATAAACAAAACATTTTGTTAATTGTATGACTACAATGAATAATTAATGTATCTTTTGGGTGTGAGCTTGTTAATTATGTTGGGTATTTTGATATTGTGGATTAATGGTTTGTTTAAGGATGTCTTCTTTTATGTTTGATTGGATTACTGTAATGAACAAAATGTCAATTGTGTTTTTGTTGATTGGATGTCTTCCTTTATGTTTTCTTTTATGTTTGATTGGATGACTGTAATGAACAAAATGTAAATTGTGTTTTTGTTGATTGGATAGTTGTATTAAACAAAACATTTTTTGATTATATGACTGTAACTAAAAATTACAATGAATAATTAATGTATCTTTTATGTTGATTAGATGATTGTAATGAACAAAATTTAATTTTGATTTTGTTGATTGGATGACATGTAATGACTAAAATGATTGGATTTATTGATATCTTAGTTTCATGAATAAATTGTAATGAATAATTAATGTATCTTTTGTGTGTGTGCTAGTTGATTGTGTTGGGTTTTTGATACTTGGTTTAATGGTTTGTTTAAGGATGTCTTCTTTTATGTTGATTGGAAAATTACAATGAACCAAATGTCAATTTGTGTTTTTGCTAATTAAGGGAAGACCATATAAACTATAAGCATCTTAAATATAGTGTATAGGTCTAGTTATAAGTAATTAATATAGTGTTAATTTTTAGTGTGCATTGTGACTTTTCAATTGACAACTTTTTTAGTGATTCTTGTCATCGTGGGATTAGAGAAATGCTTGTTACTATGTCATGTCTATAAATAGTGTATTGGTCTAGTTATAAGTAATTAATATATAGTGTTAATTTCTAGTGTGCATTGTGCTTTTTCAATTAACATCTTATTTTAGTGATTCTCGTTGTCATGGGATGAGAGAAATGCTTTTACTATGTTATGTCTATAAATATACTAATATGGTAATGTCTACATGATTTTATGAATTTCTATGGAAGAAAACTAAAATTTATTAGAATTTGAATTTTGAGTCTAGGTTTTATTGTGTATGAGGAAATCTTATTTTAGTTCTTTTGTTTGCATGATGTTGTGGAAGTTTGAATCTATATATGATAATATTATTATTTTAATCTAAGAAATATTCTTCATGATTTCTTGAGTTCTACATGGGCTCTTGAAGTATTTCAAATTTTATTATTTTCTTTGTATGATTTAATGGAAGTTTGAATCTATATATAATGATACTATTATTTTAATTTAAGAAATATTCTTCATGATGTCTTGAGCTCGACATGGGCTCTTGAAGTATCTCAAACTTAAATATTTTCTCGAATGATTTAATGTTTGAGTAATTTAATTAGGTTTAGTGAACTCTAAAGAAGTACATGTCAACTGTTAGTAATTTTGTTATTCTACAAGGTACAAGTGATTGTTAGATTTAAAAATTATGCCAACTATCGATATTCTTGATTTTTAGTTCCAAGTGTATTCCTCGCTTTATTACAAATGGTTGAAATGGTTGATAGAATATTTTATTGTAAACATTTTTATGGTGATATGTTATAGCATGCAGATAGTAGAAAGTTCAACTATTATTGAATGGTTTAATATTGATTAATTAATTAATATGGTCATCATTGTCTTGTCGTTGTTATGGTTTGACTCCTTATGATTTGTATCCACCACCTATTACTTTATGTGATGAACTATGTAAATGATTTGTAAAAAATATTTGATTGTTTCCATTAGTTTATTTTGGAGGGTCAAATATAATAAACCACCAATCAACAATTGATATCTATGTTTATAGTTATTTTCTTCATTCAAGTATATTTTGATAAACAAAATATTTGATTAAGGCATTCATTTGTGACATGTTATCGATAATTGATATCTATGTTTATAGTTATTTTCTTCATTCAAGTATATTTTGATGATCAAAATATTTGATTAAGGCATTCATTCATGAAGTGTTGCATTGGTAAGTGCTTTCAACTATAATTACTTGTTAAGTTGAATTTGTTAAAATCAAATTTGAATAATTCAACTTGATAAGGAAAGTGGTGTTCAAAATAGTTAGTTGAATTATCATTCAACTTTTTTTGTATGTTATTATATTTAATTGTTTTTAGTTGTACCTCTTGATTGTGTTGTTGTAAAAGTCTTCTTTTTCTATGTGAGAATTTAGCTTGAGTTATTGAGAGGAATTTAAATTTTGAGTGATTATCTTGTTGGAGTTAATTTCTTGTGAGAAGTATTTAAATATTACCAATTGTAATACTTCGTCTTTTTAAAAATTCATTCAAGTAAGTGAACATATAAAATGAGCTATTCAAATAACAAACATTTGTACATGATTCAATTTTAAATAGAGTTTTGTTTATTCTTTTTGATAGCACTACTAAATTGCATAGTTCAAAGAAAATTAGTATAAAAGACATTAATGAACTGAATTTAAGGAAAAAATCAAAAATATTTTGAGGTAAAAATTAATAAATTATGAAACTCAAGTTCATAATGAATAATTAAAAATTAAATTAATGATGAAAAATAAATTCAAAATTCAAAATTGAAATTAAAAAGGAAATAGAAAATTAAAAATAATGAAAAATAGTTTTTAAAAAATAAATTTAAAAAAAAAAAATCAAAAGATATACCAATATACATATAAAACAAAAAGTAATGTAAATATTGATAATCATTTGAAAAAAAAAAAAGAAAAAAATTTAAAAAAATAATAAAATCAATAGAAAAGGAAAAAAAAAAAATATTAACATCTTTAGAAATAGTGAAAAAGGTAAAATATTTAATTTTTTAAACAAAAAGGTGATAGTGGAAGATGGAGCATTCACGTCGGATGCTAGAATCCTCATTGGTGTGAACAAGGTTTGAGTGGGAAATGTTAAGAGAGGGCATTCGAGGCCAAACTTAGGAAACAAAGGTGAAGTTGGTAGTGTTTGAATTGATCATAAAATTCGATGCTTGCTTGGTTTCAAATCTCTAGTTTCTTTATTTGGAAATTTGGTGTTGGATAACCTAGCTATGGAAAAAAATGTGTAGTGCTTCAAAGCCCCTTGAGGGAGTGCCTCAAGAGGTACCTTTCAACCTAGTTCCCATGGAGATTTTTGGGCTGAAGTGCTTGAAAGATTTTAAGTTTAGGGGAATCGATTTTAAAATTGTTGTGGAAAGTCTTCAAAGGAGGAGTCAATCGAGAGTGGTTTGGATGCCTCTTTGGTTGGTGATTTATCCCCTCTTTCTTTTTGAAGAAAACATAAGTGGTGCATAATAATTTTGGGAGTTGATATCCCTAATCAAAGAAGGGTTTGAGTAAGGGCAAGCGGAATCTCTAAATTTGCTTCAAACTTGGCTTTGAGATAAAGTTGAGGAAAAAACGTTACAGTCCCTTTCAAGTAGTGGCATTTTGGAGGATGGGGAAATTGAGCCTAATATGTTGGTACCTACTTTGGTTCCTTCAAAATTGACGTCAGTTCAAAAGGGGTTTAAGGAGGCCATTTGTGGTTCGAGATAGTAGGAGAGGCAGAAAATATAAGCAGGAGTTGGCCTTGAAGGAAGTGGATGTGGAGTACAAAGTGTCTTGAACTTTGCCAAAGTTGTGTCTAGGAAGGTGATTTCCCTTCCCTCCCATAATGAAGATCCTCTCTTGGAATGTCAGGGGTCTTAATTACCCTGATAAGCAACACTTTTTCACATGTTATCTCTTTTCTTCGGAGGCAAGTGTGGTGTTGCTTCAAAAACTCAAGATGGATTTCAGTTGGCATTTAGGATGGGTCTATCCTAAGTGTTCTCAATCAGTCTTCTACCTCTTCAATGTGTATGGTTTGAATAGCATAATTGGAAAAAGAGACGTGTGGCATGATATTTCTAAGTCTTTGCTTCCTTTAGAGGAATATCTTCTCCTTGGAGGTGACTTCAATGCTATTTCCTCAGAGAAGGATAAGAAATCAGTTATCCTATGTAGATATTTGTTCCTTAATTAATGATAACTCTTCTAGATATTGAGCCTGAGAAGGGTGGTTCACTTGGAGCAATCATAGGAGGGGTTTCAATAATATTGTTGAGAGGCTTGATAGGTTCTTAGCTGGATCCAATTGGTCTCTGAATAATGTGTGTGCACACTTCCTTTGACACCTTTTTGATACTAATCATGATATTGCTAATTATATTATGGACATGATTATGGACCTTATTATAGTATGATATTAGATGTTAGATCATGGATTATTGTTGACTTGATTCAGTTATGATGCATGATGATTATTAGAGACATTTTAGATATTGATGATGATATATTGTTTGACATGGTTATATTATAGATGTTGTGTGAACTTGTGATATTTGGATATTGTGAGTAGATCTAGAAATAGAAAGTATTTGATGATGATAAGTTGATGTGTAAGTAATGTGTAAGAGATATGTAAGTGATGTGTGAATTGACTTTTGAGTGTGAAACACTCCACTTTCTTAGAAATTTGAATATGTCCTTGAGGTTGATTTTAGATGCTTGTGGGACAAGTTAAACTTGTCTCATAATCTTAAATTTAATCACCAACCATACTTATGGTTGGGGAGTTGAATTATACTTTTATAATGTTTTTTGAGAAGGAAAATTGTAGGTTTTAAATGCACTTTTCTTAAATAATTTAATTTCATTCTTTTGGAGTGGGGTTGTATTTGAGTGTGTAAGTAAAATGTCTTATTATTCACCCACTTATTTATTGTGCATTAGAGAATGAAGTTGACTTTGGGAGTTGGGGTTGAGGATGTGTAATGTGGCATCCTACATGTCATAAAAAAGAAATTAATAGAGTTGTTGGCCATGATTAAAGATGTGTAAGTTAATTTTTGAGTGTGAAACACTCCACCTTCTTGGAAATCAAAATTGTCCTTGGAGGCTGATTTTGGAGGCTTATGGGATAAGTTAAACTTGTCCCATACCTATTAAATTTAATTACCAACCATACCTATGGTTGGAGAGTTGAGATTAGACTTTTGTGATGTTTTTTGAGAAGGCAAATTGTAGGTTTTATTTGTACTTTTCTTCCATGATTTAATTTCATTCCTTTGGGGTAAGGGTTAGATTTGAGTGTGTAAGTAAATTTTCATATTATTCACCCACCTAGTTATTATGCATTGGAGAATGAAGTTGACTTTTGGGTTGGGGTTAAAGATGTGTGATATGACATCTTACGTGGATCTACCTCATCCTCTTCCCTTCCCTCTTTTATAAAATTTGAATGGATTGCCTTGTTTTGGGGTTGCTTTATTTTTGGAGAATTTATTCTTGGGTAAATTCCTTGATGTTTTAGGAGCTCTTGCTTTGAAGAAGTTTTTTGGGAAGATTGTTGCATGCTTGTGCTTGGTTGTTTTTGGATTGATTGCATTGGGATAAAACTTGTTTTCGAACTTGGAATAACTCCATCATGGAGAGAGGATGAATCTTGAAATGCTTCTTCTTTTTATGAAATGCTCTTATTTATATAAATGTTTTGGCATGGTTGTGGGTTGTTGGGTAGATGGCCTAGGAATGGTGTAGAGAATACTATGAGGTTATTTTGTGGGAGGCACAAGTGTGTTTTAGGGAGGTATAAGAGTGGAGGGAGTTGGGATTTGGGTTCCACCTTACAAAAAATAATTTTGCATTTCTTTACTCATTATGGGGTGTCAGAAGAGGTTGGGGAGGCATAAGGAAATGAGGAATAAGGGTACTTGGGAGACATAAGGGCATGTCGGGGGATTTAAAATGATATATATACATATTTTGGTGGTTTTTCTCTCGGTGGTGATACTCATTTTCCTTTTGGGAAGCGTAAGTAGCATCCCCCATAGTTTCTTGCTCATTTGACTTGCTTGAGGAAGCCTTAGTATTGTTTTTCATGTTTTAATGTAGTTTTAGAACTACATTCTATTTTAGACTATGTTCTTATTGTGATTATGTTGCTTGTGTGGTTGTGGAAGCATTGTTGTTGCCATGAGTTAGATCAAATCATTTATTACATTATGGTTGGGGCTCGGGGGCCAATGAAAAAGGATGGATTCTCCTCTTCATTGGATGTCTTGGTTGGGTGGAGAGTGTTTTCTTTCCCCTACTCTTGTTGTGATTAAATTTGAAGAATGAGAAATATGCATGTTGTTGTTCTAGAGTTGAGATATAGACAGTTTGACAGTCCCTTGTGAAATGAAATCTTATTGTAGCCCCTTTCCCACTTGAAGTGGATGATCTTTGTATTCATTATCATGGAAAGATATTATGTATCAGCAATGAAAGTGGAAATTTGAAATGTAAAAGAGTTATACTTTGTATTATGTTGGAAAGAATGAGAAATAATGATACATGTTTTTATCTTGTATTTTGAAATCAAATGGTAAGGAGGTTGTAAGATTTTAGTTTTAATTAATGGAAGTGTTTTCCTTGTTCATATGATATTCTTTCCATTGAAATCTATACTTAACAAGCTCTATGAAATCCCTGTTTAGAAAGTTGAAAAGTGAAACACGTGAAAAGAAAATGTATTATTCTATCA
This sequence comes from Taxus wallichiana var. yunnanensis, assembly GCA_018340775.1. Taxonomy (NCBI): domain Eukaryota; kingdom Viridiplantae; phylum Streptophyta; class Pinopsida; order Cupressales; family Taxaceae; genus Taxus; species Taxus wallichiana. The sequence continues at coordinate 300,670,620 of CM031234.1, forward strand.
TATATATAATATATGTTTTTGGAAAGAATAAAATAAGGAAGTTGTAAATTTGTCTTTTGGACTATCTAAAGGATTGCATAATCTTCCTCAAATTGTATCATTGTGTTGAATTTAATCATTTAGATGCGAGTTGTAATATCTGTTTGAAAGGAAGTGTAATACTCTATTTCTTTGAAATATGTGAAAGTTAGAAATCAGAGATGTATCTTAATTTTGAATAGTTGGATTGAATCAACTAAATGCATTAGATTAGGTTTGGAGCACATTATAATACTAGGAAGAAGACAATGGAAAATACAACTTTTTAAAAATAAAAAAATTAAACTTCGTCTTGTATTTCCTATTAATAATTATTTAATCCCAAATGCTTAGGAACAAATATGCATCAAAGGAATAACAAATGAAACATTAATATGGTCATAATAATATCTAATCTAATTCATCTAGATATTAACACTTAAGGAAATTCTTATAAAAACTTAGCAAAATGAGCTCAACTATTTTGCGGTCATCTTCTCTTGTCAAGAAATGTAAATTTTCAAATTGTAAATCAATCAATCAAATTAAATCTTGAAATATCTCTTAAATACACCTAAGAACAATTTTTCATGTCTATTTGATATGTTGAGAGAGACAAGAACAAATTTAACAATTTAACAAGTTAAAATTTACCAATTTGTACTTGTATAAAAGTCTGCAAAACGCATTTTCACAAAATTGACCCCTTAAACTTTGTCAAAATCAAAAATTAATGATCTCTCTATAAAGAGGACATTGAGAATTTCCAAAAAGTCTTCGTTTGCCTAAAATCGAGCCCTCTATCAAATGTTATGGCCTTTTAAAGTTTTTCCTTCATTTGGTGTCAAAGAAAATGGGAAACATTTCCTTAGCGGAGCTGCGGGCCCAAATTTTCCCTTAGAATTTCTAAAAATTTTGGAATTTTTTCCTAATTTCCCTGTTGACCCGCAACCTAATCAAGAGGCTACCACGCATCACCACGAGGTGTCGGCGGAGGGGCGGACCCCTTTTTAAGCTTAGCGCTCCCAAAAATTTTGGGAAACTTTTCTAAATTTTCCTTATCACCCCACTGGGCTACAACTAATTAGGTGATGCCACATGGCATCATGAGGCATCGGCATGGAGTGGGTCCCTTTTTCCCTTGTACGTTTAAAAAATTTTGGAATTTTTTTCAAATTTTCCCGTCGCCTACTCAGCCCTGCAACCAATCAAGAGCCACCACATGGCATCACGAGGTTCGGCTGAGGCACGGTGAATGCTACCCTCTTAGCCCTTTAGGACATTAAACTAATTTTCTCCCCATCGCCCCACCTTCCCCGCGTTGGCTTAGGAGGCGCCATGTGTCCCTAATGGACTTGCGGACCCGAGGGTGTGCGGGCACAAAGTTTTTTATCTTGCCCCGCATAGGAAAATTTCCAAAAGTCTCCCCACGGCCCGCCGACCTACTCTTGGGGTAAATTTTCACCCTTGGGCCCATAGGCCCACTCTTGGGAAAATTTTCACCCCAAGGTCCGCCACCCATAACTCAAAAAATATGAGGAGTTAGGAGGACTTCTTTATATCACTGGAAAGGTGAGGAAATTTCCTATCCAATGGAAGTAATTTAGGAAAATTTTGAATGTGTTAAGTTTGAGAAAAATCAAGTTGAACCTTTAAGCCGGTTAGAGAGTGGGTATGGTGAGGAATTACCCTCTGAACCTTATTGAACCTTCTAACCCTAAAATTTGGACCTTATGACCTCTAATAATTGTTAATAAAAGAAAATCATGTTCTAGTGAATTAGAATTGTTCTGGAACTTGTTAGTGACAGTTTTTGCCTTGTAATCTAGTTGTAGACTCTTTTAAAAAGAAAAAATATTATTCCATAATTTTCCTAATTAATCCTAGGTTGTTCTTGGGTCTCAAGTGAATTGTTTTAGCGGGCGTTACATGTTGTTTTAGAATGTTAGGTTTTTCCTTGGTCTAGTTTAGATCAGTTTCCGGTGTCTCTCTCGGTTAATATCGATTATGCTCCTCGTAAATCCCTTTTTATGCTTGAGCTTATGTGGTTGAGGGATGTTTCTCTAGAAAATAATATAAAGTAGTGGTTGAATTCCTATAAGATTAAAGGATCAAAGATGTTTGTGCCTTGCTCAAAAACTTAAATTTCTCAAAGGGGACCTGAGGAATTGGAATAAGTTTTGTTTTAAAAATATTTTCTAGGGAAAGGCTAGAGTGCAAGCGGATTTGAAAGCCTTGAATGATAAATTTTTTGTTTCTAGTATGGGGCAGGCGGAGTAATTACAGGAGAAATATTTTTTGGCCGAGCTCGGTGAGCTCTTTGTTGAGAGAGGAACAATAGTGGAAAAAACAAATCGAGGGAACAATGGCTCAAGTGAGGTGACAGGAATTCCAAATTCTTTCATTCAGTGGTCAAAGCTAGGAGGAGCTCAAATTTCATCTCTGAAATCAGGAATAGTGAAGGTATGGTCCTTTCTAATCAAGTAAAAATTTCAGATGAAGGGGTTTGGTTCTTCACCTCCCTTTTAGGAGGTGGTATTACTTCCTTTGAAGTTGATAAATCTTCTTTCCCAGATAAAAATACCATCATTGATCACTGAAACTCAAAATGAGGCCCTACTTAAACCTTTTTCTATGAGTGAAGTGGAGAAAGTGGTGTTTTCTATGGCCAAGAATAAAGCTCCATGCCGGATGGATTTTAGAAATTTTAGATCTGAAATTCTTTGTAGCTTATGATTAATGGGCGGTTATGGAAGAATTCCGAAGATCTAGATCAGTGCTTAAATATTTGAATTGCACCTTTATAAGTATTTTTCCGAAATTGTCTCAACCTTCTTCATTTACAGATTTTAGGTTTGTTTCCCTGTGCAATACATCATATAAAATCATCTCGAAAGCCATTGCTTCCAAACTTAAAGGGTGTTGGATCCTCTTGTTTCTCCGGAGCAAACTGGGTTTATGTCGGGGAGGTCAATTTTTTATGGTATTTTTCTATCTCATGAACTTATTCATTCTCTTTCCAGTAATAAGTCTCTCGGGTATGTTGCTAAAATTGGATATCAGCAAGGCATATGATAAGATCAATTGGCATTTTCTAATTAGGGTGCTTAGGAAGTTTGGTTTTTCGGAACAATTTTGTAACTGGGTGTTTAGTTGCATCGTTGGGCCTTCTTTCTTTGTGTTGATCAATGGTAATGCAGAAGGTTTCTTTGAAGGAAATTGGGGTCTAAGGGAGGGGACCCTCTGCCTCCTTTTTATTTATTTTAGTGGCGAGATTCTCTAGGTAGGGTCATTTGCAATAGAATTCGCGATGACAAATTGTAGGGACTGAGAATTATCGGGGGTAAATCATATTTCACATCAGCAATTTGTGGATAATACATTCTTATTTGGTAAAGCCAGTATTGAAGAGGCCAAAGAATTGAAGGGGATTTTGGATGTGTATGTAGTTGCTACTGGACAAAAGGTGAGCCTTGTTAAATCTGTCATCTTCTTCTTTAATGTTCCCCCTCCTTTGAAGGCTAGAATTTTAAGAATTTTTTTCTTCAAAAAAGGCTCCCTTCTAGTCAAATATCTTGGTGTGCCCATGTTTGGGGCTTGGGTAGTTCTCAATGTGGAATTATCTCCTTTCTTCGGTTAATTCGAAGTTAAATTATTGGAAGGAGAAATGGTTATCACTGGCAGGGAGATTGGTTCTCATCAAATATGTTCTTAGTGCCTCCCCTCTATATATGCTTTCCATTCTTAAAATCCCCAAAGGTGTTCTAGAAAAGCTGATTGGGATCATGAGAAGGTTCTTTGGCAAGGTTCTTCTGCGGAAAGGAAAATTCCTTTGATTAGCTAGGAAACTTTGTCTAAACCCAAAGAATTGGGTGGGGTTGGAATCCTCAATTTGGGTCTTCAAAATTTGGCCCTGGGTGCCAAGTTGGTCTGGAATCTCCTCTTGAAACCGTTGAGTCTTTGTAGTCAAGTGGTGGAAAAGAAATATTTGGGGGCTCATCTTCCGGAATCTATTCTCTGAATAGCTAACCCTCCTCGTGGTTCTCATATTTGGAATTTCTTGGTGGAATGTAGAGAGGTTTTTTTATATAATGTGGCCTGGAAAGTAGAAAAAGGTGACAGGGTGCTATTCTAGGATGATCCTTGGAATGGTTTTCTTGTGCTTGGGGATAATCCTGAGTTTGGGGAAATTAAGAGGCTTTTGGTGGAAGAATGGGGTCCATTTGTTTCCAACTATGGGCAAACTCGAAAATACCCCTGCATTGATGGAATGGAAAAGTATTGATCACCTGAATATCTCAGTGGAAGCTAAGGAAAGTTTCCATTCGGCCTTGCAGAGCAGCAAATCATGCTTTCTGGGGGAAAGGATGAAATTGTTTGGACAACGACCTCTCGGGAAATACTCCCCAAACTATGGTTACAAGTTGCATGCAGAGAAGGAAGTAGAGAATCTGATTTGGAATGCCTGTTGGTCCTCCTCTTGCCCCCCTAAAGCTAGCATTTTTCCCTGGATGGCATTTAAAGGCAAAATACTCACTCAAAAAGAAGGAAAAGATATGGAATTCATGGGCCCTAAATTTTATTTTTGTGTGAGAAGTGTGAGGAGGATTGAGACCACCTATTTCCGCATTGCCCCTTCGCAGTGGAATGTTGGAGTTGGTTGTGTGCCAGGCTCAATCTTCCTTGGGTCCAACCTTCTACCCTTCCTGAGGCCATTTTGGCATGGCCAGTTAAATTACATAATGACACTCTCTCCTCGATTTGGTTGTGTAGTATCGTTCTTCTCCTATGGCATATTTGGTGGGAGCGAAACAAGAGAATCTTTGGGAGGAAAAGAATCAAGTGGAAAGGGTTATTCTTAGGATGGAATGGGCTATTTCTAAGGCGGTATCTTCTAATTGGTCCGCTTTCAACACTTCTCTAATTTCGATAGAGAAATAGAGAAGCGGTGGCCTAAAATTGTCAAACCGAGGCGAATGCTTAGCGTCCTGTGAATTCTTCTACCTCACTTCGAAGGTTGGCTAGGTGGTATCCTCTTGTCCGAGGTTCCACAAACTAAACTTTGATGGATCGGCAGAGGAAATCCAGGTGCCTTGGATGTTGGTTGCATTGTAAGAAATGAAAGGGGCCTTGTGGTTGGAGTTGCTTCCTTCAAACTTAGGGATGAATACTGTTGTCCTAATTTCGCCCCCCCCCGATAAAATTGATCAAACACGGCCCTTCACAAAAGGAAATCCAAGGTTGGCTATGTCTTGCGAGCTAACATTCATATCCAACCTTCAAAGGGCAAGTGAGCTCTGATGGAGGAGTAAGGTTAAAAAATGGGGCTGAACGACATCAAAGGAGATCAAAGCTCGATAGAAGAAGATTGAATCAAACGGCTCGAAGTTTTGGGCTTCACATATGATTCAACTTGAGGCCCAAACCACCCAAGTATAAATGGAATCATAAAAGTGCAATGAGTCAACTCGGCACAATTCAAGGAAGAATCCAAAACAGAGACCCCAAATGAGTGCAATCTCGCCATGTAGCCAAGAGTTAAAAGGTGGGCATAATAGAAAGTTGAACCGCCAAATCGACTAAGTATAGAAGAACTGGTAGAAGCCTCCACATGTCTCAACGACACACCTTCAAGGGGTGAAGAAAAAGGTGGTCCCTCAAACAAGTGCAGAGCTTCCGCATGTCCCAAGTTTGAAAAGGAGATAGAGTTAGCGGTTGAAGTGTCAAAATGGGGCGGTTCTGGCGGAAGGTACAATGCGTCGGCTCGGCAGCATCTTCAAAGATCAACTCCAAAGGTGGTACCCCAAACTAGTGCAAGCCCTCCACATGTCTAGAGCCCCAAAAGTTGCATCGGCCATTGAAAATTCTTTGAGCTAGGAAGATGCCACGTGTCTCTTCCATGTAACTTCAAAGGTAAATCCAAAAGTGGGTCTTTAAACAAGCACGGAGCTTCCACGTGTCCTAGAAATTGACGAGGCAATGTTCACTCAAGGCCCTAAATCGGCTAAGTATTAGAGCATCGACTAAGGCCTCCACGCATCTCATCGGTGCAACACCAAGGTTGGGTCCAAAGATCGGAGACTCAAACATGCGCCAGCCCGCCACATAGTCAGGGATCGAGAAAGGCAGCAGGCCCAAATCAGCTAAGTATAAAAGAAACAGAGCTAAACTACGAAGGAGCCACGTGTCTCATCGACACATCTTCAAAGGTCAAACCCAAAGGCTAGTTCCAAACAAGCGCAGGCTCGCCATGTGTCCTATAGTAAAAAAAAGAGACAAAGTCGACCGTTTAAATTGACTAAGTATGGAAAGGTTAGCAGAAGCGTCCATGTGCCTCATCCACGCAACTTCAAAGGGAAAATCCATAGGTAGGTCCCAATTATGCACTAAGCCTCCACGTGTTCAAGATCAAACATATGACCCCGCCAAACAAAAGGGACACGCGACCATGTTTCAAGTCAAAGTGGGAAGGTGGGTCGCTGAAGGCAGTTTGAATTTTTTAGCTTTTGTTTCGAAAAGGCATAAAGTATAAAAGTGAGCCGCACCTCTTCCGATGCCTAGAGAAGCCATGTGTCGGGCCTAAATTACATGCGAGGAGGTGAGCCTTGGAAGGATTTTTTTACAAAGTGGGCGGTGGACACAGGGAGGACTTTTCGCCAAAGGAGAAAATGCGGGAAGGCGGGTCCGGGATGATTTATTTTGCTAAGGTGTCTGCAGAGCCGTGGAGGAAATTTTGCCAAAAGTGAATTTTGGACTTGTAGGGCTGTAAGGAATTTTGTGATTTTCACTTTTTTTGTGTAAGGCGAAAAATGAATTTCAAGCCCAAGAACCCGTTCTACAAAACTAGTTTTTTGCCATTTTTGTACGGATTCGATTGGAGCATTCAAATGGACATATCTTTCAATCTAGTGCTTGAAATTCAAAAATTTGGTACCATTAGAAAGGTCTCGACCCCTTCTAAGCCATGGGAGCTTGAAACTTTAATTTTTACGAGGGTATGTGGGTGAAAATAGGAAAATGTCTTCATGTCATTAATATACCGATCTGATTGCTTCAAAACCAAGATAAGATTTGATTTGATTCATCGTCTTCCTTCTTTAACATGCCAAACAGAAATCAAGGCAGATTTGACAAATTGTGGGCGGATTCGTAGGGGCATTGATGGCGTAGTAGAAGAGCTCCAAATTAGGTTTCCCACCTCTTTTCTTCTCCTCTCTTCACTTCATCTATAAAGGTAAGAGCTTACTTCATTGTAAAGGGTTGGACATTTTTGGTTTTGCGCCCTCCCTTCTTCTCTAGTCTGCAGACTAATTCGTGGAGTTTGAACCTTTTATTGAGACTGTAATGAATTTTTTTGCCTTTTGGCCATTGTAATGCTCTGTATCAATTTGTGAAGCAATAATACATGTTTGTGGATGATTTCAACCCTCTCTTGTGTTCATTTCCTTTATCTAATCTTTCATTGCAATATTGGTTATCTGTGCATGGTAGTTGCATTACATTTTAATAGTATGTGTTTGATAGAAAAGTTGGTGTTTCAACATTCCTTTTGTACATCACCTATGTTAGTTTAGGTTTAATTTTCTTGCATCTTCTTAACCCTCGACAAGTTAGAATAGATTTTAGAATAGATCCTCTGCAAAATTTATGTGTGCACCTAAATAGAGGAATAGGAACTAGCCTTCATCCAGAGAGCTCTCTCGATTTCAAAGCCCCACACTTTGAGAGATGCTCCATGTTATGCAATCACATTGAGAGTCTCAACCTCATTGAGTTGTAGACATTCAGGGGTGCTTTGTTTTTGCACTAATAGGTACTTGTAATTTAGTAGAATTACAGGCCTTGAGCAAGGGCCTGAAGTTGACAGCCTCTTTGAAGGTGGATAAATTTGAAATTGAAGGGGATTCGTTAGTAATAGTGAATGCAATCATTAAGAGGAAAGCTTTGTTTTGGAAATTGGACTTAGGAATCAAAAAGGTCCTTTGGAAACTCGAGAAATTTAGTGCCTGGAACATTAAGCAAGTGTTTTGAGAATGCAATCATTACGTGAATAAGCTGACGAATGTGGGGATCGATCAAGTACAAATGGATAAAGTGGCCTTGTTAGTGTAGAATCACAGCACCCCGAATGGCTCGGTTGTGAGGTGGGGAATCCAATGTGATTGCACAATATAAGACCATCTCTCAAGTTGTAGGACATTGCAAAACTTGAGATGGACCTCCGAGAGAAAGTCAGTTCTTGGTTCCTAATCTACCTCTCACAAGATACTCCAGTGTAGGAAGAATCTAACTAACCTAATCTAACTATTCCAAGGGGACAGGGAGAAAGAGAAAGAGGGTGAAAGAGCCTACACTAAGCACAACGATACACCAAAAAAGGAAGTCATTGAATCATAGACTGACCACTTGAAGTGGAGAGAGGTGAGTAGAGGAGAGGGTGGACAAGATGCACCATAGACCAGAGATAGATTTCACACAGACACCACTTTGAAACCCATTAAACACAACTCCCAGGACCTGCAACAAACATCAGAATATGCACAATATACCCTGCAACGATGAGAGGTAAGAAGAGACAACAAAATAAGCCAAGGATGGACAAATGCATCACGAAACAAATTTTATTGCTCCAAAATGTTACATGGTACATCATCAGTGGGCAAGAGGCAAGAAAACACCATTATAGAGCCATGGGAGGAGGCTTAGACTCCACATTCAACCCTAAGGAAGAAAGAGAGAGGGGGCAGAAGAGGGAAGATCAACAACCTTTGAATATGCCCCTTCATTACAATAAATAAGAAGAATAAGAGAGAAGAGGGAAGAATTCAAATCCTTCTTCAACCACCTCCGCAACACATTGAATCCTGCTCATGAAAGCTCAACCACTGTCCCTTAATGCCCGTGGTGGATCTTCCCATAATATTTCGATTCTAGTTCCCTATGTCTACTCGGTGTGCCAAGGAAGAAGAATGGCGGATCAAATCAAACCTCGATCCGGTTGTTGGAGCAAATAGATTCGCATTAATGGCTTGAAAGATGCTTTCTCATTTTCACCCACTAAATCCTCTTAAGAATGATATTTTATGTTTCCATGGCGTAGAGGGTGTTGAGATGTTTCCAAAAAGTCTTCTCCCACCCAAATCTGAGTTCCTAGTCAAAATATATGGCCATTTGAAGATTAGGGTCTCGAGCACGCAAATTTGAAAGAGTCTTTCCGTACCAGGTCCATGTGGCAGCCTCGCACATCTTGGAGATTTGACCCTTGCCTTTCGATTCTAAAATAACGCCAGACTGACATGTGGAGCCTTTCGCAAGCTCCACAATGTTCCCTGTATTTTTCCTGAGTCCTTTGTTTGGTGGGGCCAAAATTCTAACCCTAGACACGTGGAGGCTTGCCGCTTGTTTGGAGACCCGCCCCAAATTTTACTCTTGAAACAGTGTCGTGCGACACTTGGCACCTTCTGCTAGCCTGCTTCTGTCTTGACTATTCAACCCCGACTTTGTCCCTTTTTGGACTTTGGGTCACGTGGAAGGCTCACGCTCATTTGAAAACTCGCTCAAGATTTTACCTTTGAAGGAGCGTCATTAAGACATGTGGTGCCTTCTGCCTACACTCTATACTCAGTCGTTTTGGGCCTGCTCTCCTTTTTTACCATTGGCATTATGTGGAGGGATGCGCAAGTTTGAGTCTCCGCCCTTGGGACTCCCATCTTGGAATTGCGTCGAGCCGAAACTTGGCACCTTCCATTGAGTCGAAGAATTTTCAACACTGTACAACTTTTGGGGTTCCGAACGTGTTGAGCCCTAGCGTTTGTCTAGGTTCTTGCTTTTGGATTCAATCTTTGGAAGTACGTCAATTGGAAACTTGGCATATCTCTGATGTCTCCTCCATACTTAGCTTTTTTTTTAGGCCCGTTCGAACCATTTGTAGAGCCCAAAGACTTTGAGCCTTTTCTATTTCTTATCCTTTTAGCCTCTGGTTTCTTTGACATTGTTTCTTCCTTCCTCGACCCTGCTACTCCATTGTAGAAGTCTCCTGTAACTTTTCTACTAGATTTAAAGCATGAAATAAAACAACGGAACTATTTCTTGAATTTCTTTCTTGCATCGGGTTGTGTTTGATCAATTTTTTCGGGGGTAAAAATTGAGATAGCGAGACTTAAATGCCAATGCATGGGAAGGATAGGAGATGATGGTTTTGCATGAGATGACTTTAAGTGAATCTACCACCTGAATGTGTGCTTGTGTGAAGCATTTGGTCTATTTAAAGCGGGTGTTAAGGGTCTCTCCTTGCATCTTTTCCTTCTTTTTGCTTGTTATGGTTGCCTTGTGTCTTTCACGTATTGCCTTGAGTGGGATTTGAGGGAGATGGTGTTTTGGTCTAGGATTACGAATAACCAATTGAAGAGGATTTTTCTAATTACCAACGTGGAAGAGATGGAAGCCATCAAAGCCATTTTGGGTGGTTTTTTTGGAAGATAATTTGGAGTTTCACATTGTGCAAAGAGTTCGAAGATTCATAGTTTCTTTGCATTTGCAACTTTCCATCAATGAGGATCAACGGACTTTATCGGCGACATCTCCACTTCTTCTTCTCTCTCTCTCTCTCTCCTCTTCCCCAAATTTCTCTCACTTTCAAATGTTCTAATTCTTCGTTGGGGTTTGCACTTTTTGATATGCCTTTAAATCACTTAAAAGTGACTTTAGGAACATAATGTGTATTAAGTCGCCTTGATTTTATAAAAGGGACTTGATAATTCACCTTTCCTTCTATAAATTGTAATGTCATTCCCATTTCAAAGGGTTGGTGATCGATTTTGTAAGCTCAAGAGTGTATTGAGAGAACAAAGGAGATATCCAAATTCTTCCATTCCCCTCATTCTCAAATTTCCTCTATTTCTCCACTATGTACAACTTTGGTTTGAGAAATCAATACAAGAAGAAGGATTTTCTAGCTTTCTTTGACTAAGGGATTTCTTGATACTTTGTGGTCGATAAATTATATTACAAATAGAAATTTGGTCTTGTTGCTTTATTTGCAAGGTTGTTTCTTCTCATGAATGTATGTGATGAAGTTTCCAACTAGTGTGTGTGTAGGAATCTTATTTTCTACCTGTGACATTAGTTCTCCTACCTCTTTCCTAACTCCCCTTTCCCACTCTTGAACAAAGTCTTTCCTAGCATGAGATTACTAGCTTTGCCACGGGGTCAGTGGAGTTCCCCTGTTGGATCTCTAATCAAAAGGCCATCACATAAATCCACCTTTTCATGCACATGCACATATGACAAATTCTGCACTTGCTAGGTTAAGTAGAAGGACTTAGATTGCAGTGTTGGCAAAAAATCCACAAGTTTTTCCACCTGAAAATTTTTCTTGCCAACAAGTTCACACCCATATCGATGTATAACCCCTCCTCCCCCTCCCCCTCTATATAAATCTTCTCTTATCTCTACCCCCATTATAGATGAGGGTGATATCTATAGATATTTAAAGGTGGCCTTTTTAAACTATTCTATGGGGCCTTGACCCGCCACTCATATATATTTTGATCTATCTAGCTCCCAATATTGATATAAAGAGGGAAATGCCACTATTTATTATCTGATTCGATCCAGCCACAAGATCCCTATGGTTACCTTGTTACAACCTCACCCAAGTCAAAGAACCTACCTTGGTATGTGTTCATAGGACCAAACCTTAGTGGGATACACTAGTTGAACACAAAGCATAAAATAAATGCAATATATATGTATATATGGGCCCCTAAATATAAATAGGCCCCATATCTAGATAGGGGCAATAATAAATAGATGGGGATGAGAGCCATATATATCTATAGGTCTGCCCATATAGAGTTCAAGGACAACACCCTCCCCCCTCTATATATATCTTATCTTATCATCTCTATCTAGGGACTATGCGGATTGGTGATTCTTGGTCCGATGCTTCGGGCGAAACCAATTCCCAGGGTGTGACGGGCGGTGTGTACAGGGCCCGGGTACATATTCACCGCGGCATGCTGATCCGCGATTACTAGCGATTCCAACTTCATGTTCTCGAGTTGCAGAGAACAATCCGAACTGAGGCAACCTTTCTGGATTTGCTCCGCCTTACGGCCTTCCCATTGTCATTGCCATTGTAGCACGTGTGTGGCCCAGCCCATAAGGGCCATGCGGACTTGACGTCATCCCCACCTTCCTCCAGCATATCACTGGCAGTCTCTTATGAGTGCCTAACTTAGAGGGGTACGACCGATTGGAGTGTCATCAATCGCGCCACCTAGTCCCTAACCATACATAGCGAATAGGGCCCTTTCCTCCTCTCCCCTCACTATATTAATAGTTATAGTAATAGAAATATATATGATTCGGGTCCATAAATCATATATTTAGCCTCGATGGATGATCCATCCCATACATCATATATCTGGGAGGCCTCTTGATGAGGCCTCCTTCATATTAATATGGGAGATAGGGAAATCCCTCACCCCTATATTAATATAGAGAGGGGTGATCGGGCTAGTGTCGCTCACACGATATATATAGGTGTGATTTCACCTTTGTTGGTGACATTTATCTTCACTTAGATCAATCCCCTGAATAAATATAGAGATAACTACTCTCCCATATAGAGAACTCTAGACTAGGCTAGGCTATATAGAGTCGGGAGTCAGCCCTATCTAGAATTCTTAATAGCCCCCTATCTAATCTAAATATGAACTCTGGGGGACCTAGAATCTATATAGAGTGAGAAATTTGACCCCAATATCCATATATGGGATCCAGGTAGAGTTTTATATATGAGGAGTGATAGAGACTAACAACACAAGATGAGGGTTTTAATTGTTATAGGACTTAACCAAACATATCATGACACAACTTGGAGCCAGTCATGCAACACTTATATGAACCATACACTGCACATCATCCCATTAGGTACAGGCACATGTCATTCATATGTTAAGGGATAGTAAGGTTTTACATGTTGTATCAAATTAAACCAGATGCCCCATCACTTGTGCAGGATGCCATCAATTGCTTTGAGTTTTAGTCTTATGATTGTACACCCTAGTTGGATTGTTTATTGCATTTTGTTGCACCCCTTTTCCAGATCCACTATAAACTAATATATTGGTAGACTAAGGACGAACACTCATCGTTTATGGAATGGACACTAGGTATTTGATCCTATTTCTTTACCCATGTTTTCGCACCCCAATGTCAGTGTATACCCAAAGAGATGCCTTCACTTTTCGCGTTCTTTCATATCTCTCTAGATTTTATCCCTCCACACAAAATTCCATCCTCCCCTATCTCACATAAGTGAATTGATTCTTAAAGCACCTGCTAATTGTTGGTGACTTTCACTTCCAACCCGATTCATCGCCTATATGCCCTTTATGCCTAGTCATTACGAATAATAGTTTCCCCCATATTATCATGGCTTAGGCATGGAGTTAGCTTAGGCTTCTTCCTCAAGTCTTATCGACAAAAGAGATTTACAAGAGAAATCACCTTTCTTCACCCACACAATATTGTTGGTTTGGTCTTTTGCCCATTGTTCAAGATTCCCCATTGCTGCCCCTTGTGAGATTTTATGTTGTGTCTCAGTCCCAGTGTGGTTGATCATCTAAAAATACCAACTAAGCATCATCGGCTTGGTCAAACTTTACCTAACCAACTAACTAATACTACACGGGCTCATCGAACAACACCTATATATGCTCTCTAAATATTGGAGAAACTTTCATTACATTCAACACCATATATATAGATATAAAAACAAGGAAAGGCCACATATGGATCTATATGGCAAGCAATATCTCCTCTTATTTATATATGGGTGTGAATGGTGAATGGAATTCAATATTTGGCCCAAATTGTTTGGAAAATTTCCACGCGTTATGCACCCGTTTGCCACTTTGTTCTAAATTATCGACTCATCTATCTAAACTCGGGTTCCAATCCTAATTAAAGTTCAAGAGGTTTGGTTGAAGCCCCGAGCTATCTATATGGTCGGAAGCATGGAAGCAACATTCAAATTACATGTTTTGAGCATGTAGCTAGAGTATGTTCTGAGCCAGGATCAAACTCAATTTTTGAGTATGATTATTTCTAATACTATAAGAAATGAACCTACCAAAACAATATTGATATGAATATAGAGACTATATATTGGGTTGGGAGAAGGAAGAGAAAGATATTGGGAGACGAAAGAGGACACTCCCACCTCATATAGAAATAAAAATAAAATAGAGGTTGGAATGCTATCTGATTTAATCTATATTCTATATTTAATACAAATGTACATGGAGATGGAGATGGATACACCAAGATCTAGATGTTATATATGGTAGGTGACCCAAATACAACATACGATCAAGCCCATGCCGAGACCCCAACCCCGACTAGATAGATGGATAAGGCTATATAGATAAATAGAATAGATGATGTCCCTATCCCTCTATATTTATATATGATAGGGTCATTCCCATCCAAATTTATAAAAGAAGATGGATAACATAAGATCTTAGATCTATATTATATATGTAATCCAAACATAACTATCAGTCAAGATCCTTTAGATTTAGATGGATAGAAGACTAAACTCTATTTCCATCCATTCCAAATCGCCACATATCATATAGAGACGCAATTGGGTCCAAAATATTAGATCTTAGATCTCTCGCGCCCATATTTTTATTCTCTATGTCGATCTTTGCCCTACCCTAATTCTATAGTTTCATCTATCTAGCCGCTAATCTAGCTAGTCTAGATCTAGATGTATAGAAGACTCTCATCCCATATTAATAGATATAGGATTGATCTATATATATTTCCATTCCAAATATCCACGATTCCAAACCCTCGGATCTAACGATCCATATTCTATATGCCCTCTTTATCTATTTGGTAAATGAAATGTCCAGATTCAAGATCTAGATGGATAACGAGACTAGACTCCCATCCCATCCTTTGGTAATGGAGTTGTGGGTTGTTGTATTCAATAGGCACGAATACAATTTGTATATTGCCAAGAGTAGTAGGGATATATGGTCTAATAAAAATCTCCCCCAAATCCCCAACTAGAAGGGCCCCCTTTCCCCACCCCTTATAGATATGATCTGAATTCTATACTCCTTATATATTGACTTGGCCAATGAACGCACACATACATATATCACATCTCATATCGCCCTACCTAGATCTCTTCTCTATACCATTTTGTCCTATTTGTATTAAGTAATAATAAAGGGGCGGATATTAAGAATAGAGGGGTGATGTATTAAGGCCTATTTATATATGGGTTGGTGTATAAATTATGTACTCTTTGTAACAAACTTTATTTGGTGTATCAAGGTCTATCTATAGATGTGAGTTTTTGTATCAACTCTTCTTTCGCCCTATTTCTATCTAGCCTATATATAGTTGTGGACCCCATTGCCATATCTATATAGGGCTAGATATGGGCACATAAAGAGTTGGAAGTGTTTATTCGATGGAGGAAGGCCTACCTATACATAAGGGTGGCCCTCTCTTTATATTTGGATCCAATCATCTAACTATGTGGGTGGTAGTTGGATCTCCTATACATAGATATGACACTCCTCATATGAAGTATTTAGCCTATAGATATATATGGCCCGCCCTCTATATAGAACTTCACGTACCTACATCCCTATATAAATCTATATGGTTTGACCTCTATATATAACTTCACGTATATAATATGAAGTGTTCCCCTCCCCATATAAAGAACCTACATCCCTATATAGATCTATATAAGTTTCCCTCTATATAGAAATTCATGTATAAAGTATGAAGTTTTCATATGACTATTTAGTCTTCAATACACAACCCCTCAACTAAACTATCTATAATCTATTCAACACCCTCTCCCCTATATAGTTCTATATGGCTTCCATGCTGGGAACTATAACTATATAGTTCAAGTATCATATTACCGGTTATTCTCTATATGAATCTTTTCCCTACCCTAACCCTATAGTTTCATCTATCTAGCCATTAGTCTAGCTAGTCTAGATCTAGATGGATAGAAGACTCTCATCCCGTATAAATAGATATATGATTGAACTATATATATTTCCATTCCAAATATCCCGATTCCAAACTCTCAGATCTAACGATCCATATTCTATATGCTCTCTTTATCTATCTGGTAAATGAAATGTCCAGATTCCAGATCTAGATGTATAACAGACTAGACTCCCATCTCATCCTTTAGTATTGGTATTGTGGGTAGTGTGGTATGCGGTAGGCACGACTACAATTTGTACATTGTCAAGGTAGTAGAGACATATGGTCCAAGTAAAAATCTCCCCGAATCCCCAACTAGAAGGGCCCCCTTGCCCCACCCCTTATAGATCTGATCTAAATTCTATACTCCTTATACATTGACTTGGCCACTATGAACACACACAGACATATATCATGACTCATCTTGCCCTACCTAGATCTCTTCTCTATACCAACTTGTCCTACTTGTATTAAGTAATAATAAAGGGCAGATATTAAGAATAACGGGGTGATATATCAAGGCCTATCTATATATAGATTGGTGTATAAATTATGCACTATTTGTAACAAGCTTTATTCGGCGTATCAAGGTCTATCTATAGATGTGAGTTGGTGTATCAACTCTTCTTTCACCCTCTCTCTATCTAACCTATATATAGATATGGCCCCCATTGTCATATCTATATAGGGCTAGATAGGGCAAATAAAGAGTTGGAAGTGTTTATTCGATGGAGGAAGGCCTACCTATACATTGATATGACACTCCTTGTATGAAGTATTTAGCCTATAGATATTCATGGCCCGCCCTCTATAAAGAACTTCACATATATAATATGAAGTGCTCCTCCTCTCCATATAGATATATATGGTTTTACCTCTATATAAAACTTCACGTATATAATATGAAGTGTTCCCCTCCCATATAGAGAACCTACATGCCTATATAGATCTATATGGCTTACCCTCTATATAGAAATTCATGTATAAAGTATAAAGTGTTCATACGACTAATCGTATTCAGTACATAGCCCCCAACTAAACTATTTATAGTCTATTCGAAACGCTCTCCCCCTATATAGCTCTATATGGCTTCGGGTGCATCCAGGTTGGGAACTATAACTATATAGTTCAGTCTCATATTACCGGTTAGGCATCCTTCATGTCATCAGGAATTCAAAGAGTTGAAAGATATAGTAAGAATTTTAATCCCTGCTACATTCATCTTCTATCCTAATTCATCCAACCAATCAACTATATAATCCTCTGTCCCTTTTGTCATCCTCTACCTGACATCACTTATGGCTATGTCGCACTATATCTCTATGGCCTGCTATATTAAAATGAATTAGACATGGACCCTTCACATTTATATATATAGTGCCACCCCACCCAATGGATCAATATTGGCTCATAAACAAGAAATTAGGAGGGTAAAGGATTCCTTCCAAATAGATTAGAGAGCTGAGCTAGATATTTGAGAGATACAAGTTGACACAATTACGACAATGAATAATTGGTAAGTGTGTCCATTGAATTGGATGGAATACCCGATCGTATATCTATATACTAATAGATAGGGCCAGGAGAGAAAACACCCCCTCCATGAGAGTATAGGTCATAGATATTGTGACTCTACCCTACCCACACCCTCCTAAACTTTCTTATCTAATCTGATCTATTTGGCTATCTAGAGGTTAAGGGCCCCAAATCAATGCAATGACAGCGGTTGGGGAGCCTCATATCTAGATAGGAGGACGAAGGTTCTTTGGATCCCCCTTAACGATAGAGGTTCTTTAGATCTCCCCCATTATAAAATGGGAGGGGTAATGCCTCGCCCCACAAAGAATAACGATATCTATATAATAGATTTTCATATCTATCTATATAAGATTCTAACACCGCCCTCTCATATATAAATGGGGATTCTCTTGATCGATACTAGAACCTAATCGTTAAAGTAGAACCCTATATAGAAATATATGACCGTATAGTAGGCACCCATCAATCAATCCATATAAATAGAGAGGAGAGGGTGACACCCTCATCACACATCCCAACTATATACCTAGATAGTCCCTCTCCTAACTATCTAGAATCTATATAGTAGGTTGTTGGGATGGAGCATAAGTTATAATCAATGGGTACAATGGAATAGAAACTACACGAAACTAATAGATACACCTTATAAAGTATAGTATAGATAAGGGGCAGTGAACCTAACCAATTGAATTCCTGAGTAGATAGATAGATATGGTACTAATAGTTCGAGGTTCAAGTATTTCAATAGTGGAGGAAGCCACACAATATTTGGATATGGGGCATTGGAGGGCCCCATGTCGTAATAAAAAGCATCTGATCCGTTCTCTTTAGATGGGGATGGGGATGAGGTTAGGGATTTGAGTATAGGGGTGGAATGTCTATCTCTCATATAAAGATAGCCCCCTCCCCCTTGGCCTCCCTCTAGATAGAGTAGGCCATCGGGTTGGGAGTCCCTAACCGCACTCACCCTCCAGATAGATATTTGGGGGTAGGCCCCTTGGCCCTCACCCTTCAAATAAATATCTAGGGGTGAATGAGCGCGGATATATAAAAATGGGGTCTCCACCCTCTAGATGAACAATACGAGAGCATATTCGCTTTCATCATACAATATGAGAGCATAGAAGAAATGCCTCATACCACCATACCATATAGTAGGCCATTAGGAGAGAGCTTTAAAGAGTCTACCACGTGATTTGATCATCTCACCTTATAATACAATATTAACAATTTCTCTCACTAGTCACCCATCCAATTGCTCGTTTAATGCCAACACATTCTCCGTATATAGGTGAGGTTGGAATGGAGGTTATGCTCAATGGTTTTAAAGTTGTCTTACATATGTACTACAAAAAAAGAACCAAGAAATTTAGACAAAGGATCGGGTTATGTTATTCATATTAAATTCCCTACCATACCATACCATGCATATTTAGCTTAGCCAACCCCATCGGATCAACCACACAAAATCAATTCATTACAAACTATGGTCTATATGGATAAGGCTCCATCTATATAATATAGAGTATAGTAGGCCATTTAGGCATCCTATCTATACTCCTCCAAGCTATATAGAATAGAATAAGATATCTACAGTAAGAGGTCGAGCCATATAAACTCTAAATTGGTAGGCCCTCATGCCAACCACCTCACATATATCTCTAGGGTCTTAAATTTCTAGCATAAGATGGTTGGGAGATCAAACTATATACATAGGCCCTCATGTGACCCTCTATAGTGATCTGGTATGCCGAGGAGGGGAAGGACAAGGAATATTGAACTATCTATAGTCCAATCAACACCCCTCCCTAAAAATTGATAGGTCAATATGCAATAGATCGAGGAAAAGTCTTTGCACTTAATCAATAAATCGAGACTATCTATATCCATTTATAGTTAGCACCTTGGACTATATGACAAACTAAGGGCTCCACACACCACACCCTATATAAATATATGAAGATAACCTTTTTTTTTTTTTTTATTTGCAAATTATTTTACTTCGAGTTGTTTCCACACGGCTCGATGAGTCTAGCTTATACGAGTATCACCAATCAAGGTCATAACAGTCATACCACTCCTAGCGAGCTGGTCAAATAAATTCGGTGCGCTTTATTGGAGACCAAGCTATTCCACACAACTCGGCGAGTTATAATTACATTGGGCGAGTTCGCATACAGGCTTGAAAACCACCACAGTCACGATGATGTTTCAAGGTTAAGGATATTTAAATTCATCTCGTTCGACGTTTCACTAAAGTTGAAATGGGTCGTCCTTCGAGTTGAAAGTCTGAGGGTGAAATATCGAATAATGGCATCTCCGGATGTTAATCCTTAGGGTAAGGTATAATTTGTTATGAAATGAATACAATCTCTACTCGATTTTTATTTTTGGTTTAATATCCATTTATATTACATATATCACGATTTAATACATTATAATATATATATGTATAATAATTATACATTAAGATGTTTATATGTATAATAATTATAATTTGTTTACTTTATTTGCTTTATACAATGCATGACTTTATGTATTAGATATACAAATCACTATGTTTACATTTAGTATAATATTATATGAAAATATGCTATGTGTCATACTACTACTATACTATGTAGTATATAATACTTAAGTAATCCTAAGTAGATATCCGGATAAACATATAACAAAAGAGGAAACCAAGAGACAAGAGTCCTTGGCGAGTCTAGCATTTCAAACTTGAGTTTAAATGTTGTGGTTGGGGCGGTCGATAGCTCACCAACACCTGACAAACCCATTTACTGCTCCTCCTTATGCGTGCACGCCACACGGAAAACACTGAGCCGCCTGTTTGATATACTTTCAATTACTACACTCAGATTTTGCAAAATGCAATCCTCACACAGCCGACCTGTTGCGTTGGGTGCTGTGCTGGCCCCATGGGTTCAATACGGTGGTTGAGGATGGAGTTACGGTGAGTGGGACAGGCGACGCAACAACCAAGTCTCCCTTCTCTTTTCTGAGCGCTAAAACAAGCAGGCTGCCAACTATGTTGTTATCTGTTCAGTATCGAATGCAACTTCCAATCGATTGCGGGCAGAGAAGAAGGTGAAGGCGACTGAACCAGTGTTTCACCATGGTTTCTACTACTGCAAAACATGCTCAGTCATCGGTTTAGGTGAGGATCTCACAGAGATGGATCCGTTTCATATCAGAATATTCATGAAGTCCAATGGGTTTTGCATTTGCGTGAGCATTTCGGAGTGTACGTTGTTACAGCCTAACAACACGATGAAAACAGAGAAGTTATTTGATTGATACGATGCAAGGGACAGAGGAGGTGACTTGAGACAGTATAAGACTTTTTGCAAAAAACATTTGTCACGATTTAGGCTTAAGACTGCCATTATCCACAAAATCGGGAGTCCCTTTATTTGGATTGGCAACTCTGTTGGACCTGGAGGACGTGTTTGACGAAAACAAGGAATCTCGTTTCCATAAAAATCTCTTCTGTAACTGATTTCTACTTAGCGACCACAAAACTCGCTTTTGCAAGCATTGCAACAATTTAGATATTCTCTGTGACGATCGAGTGCTTTGTGTATCAAGTTGTCATGAAAGGCATATCTACTCAAACGTATCATCTTTTTTTTTTTATATTAGCAGTTATTCTCTTAGACATGATTTAAGGGTGATTGACGGTCTTGATTTTGAGACTAACTTTACATTTGTTTGGCAAGTTGTTAGGCTGCCATGCAGCTTGATATTTGTGAAGCTAAGACCACTCGCAGTTGTCCTAATCTAAAAAAAAAACGTTAAAATATTTGTAGGCATTGCAAAAATTTAAATATTCTCTCGTGGCGATATGCTTTGTGTATCAAGTTGTCTATCAAGCATATCTACCAAACGTATCATCATTTTTTTATATTATATTAATAGCTATTCTCTTAGACACGATTTAAGGGTGATTGACTGGTCTTGATTTTGAGACTAACTTTACATTTGTTTGGGCGATTATGCGAGGCCTGCCATGCAGCTTGATATTTGTGAAGCTAAGACCACTGCGGTTGTCCTAATCTAAAAAAAAAAAACGAATTTAAAAATATGGTACCAAAAGGAAATTTTGTAGGAATCATTTTTTTTTTTTTCTTCAATAGAAGATGGAAAATTTTGAAACTATAATGGTAAAAAGAGTAAGTTAACATGTATTGATGTAGGATGGAAAAGTAATTAAATTTTCAAGGGGAAAATGAAAATCAAAATTAAAATATTGTACATAAAAGAAGCATGAATAAAATATTTGTTATGTATGCAACCAATCATTTATAAACTACTTTTATCTATTTTACAAGGATAAAGATTGCACCAATATTCCCACTTTTCATTATATATCCTTCAAGTAATTAAGACAAAATTTAATATGTATTTTTGTAAAATTTCCCAACACCCTTCAAGAGGGTTCCAAAATTACTTCCATTAAGTTTTAAAGCAAGAACTACTAACATGTAAACAAGATTAACATACTCATGAGAGGTTCCAAGTCAAGTAAGAAGGAGAATAGATAGATTGTCATCCTTTCAACTTTTGATTCCATTTATATTACATGCTTATTATTGGAATTAAAAAAAAAAAAACAACTTTCATTCAACATTTGTTACAACACTTTCTATTTCATGTGGAAATAAATTTGCAATAATGTAAGCTAAAATACAAAGTAATATTACATTCTTCCTCCACTCAAGGTGGTAAATACATGGTGGTTTTACATTGTCAACAACAAGGTTCCAAAGCTCCAAGGTGTTCTTCATCCATGCTCCAAGTTCCAAGTATTTCAAATCACAACCAAGATAGGGGGAGAGGCAACACTCTCCTCCCAACCAAAACTCAATGGAGAAGAGAAGCAATCTCCTCCATTGACCCCCGAGCCCCAAACACAACACAATGAAGGGTGGTCTCCAACTCAAGGCAACAATACTTGCTTCCACAATACAATTTTCTTCACAACATTCAAGGTTAAAAAAGAAGAAACAAAAGGAAACACAAATAACACAATACTTTTCACAACAAGGCTTTCATCCAAGCCAACAAGAGAAGGAACTATGGGAAAGTTTTCCTTATGCCTCCCAATTGAGATGAGATGCCCATCCAAACCCTCCACAATAAAACTCAAGCCCCTATGACTCTTATGCCTCCCTCAAGTACCCCTTTTTCCTCCCATACTCTTATGCCTCCCTCCTCTTATGGCTCCCTCAAGGACAAGGTAAGAATGTGAACATTCTTACCCAAGATGGGCATCCCTCTCAAACTCCCTCCACAATTTCCTATTCTACTCTTATGCCTCCCTCATGAGTTTTCCCATAGACCTCTCCTACACTACACATTAAGCATTCTATCCATTTTTCACAATACACAAAAGTAAACATACATTATCCACAAATTTAGCATAGAAGCAACAACAATATGAAAGCAAAAAAAGAGAAGGTTTCCTACCTCTCCATTGGAGAAGCCTAAACCAAGAAGCTTTGTCCAAGCTCCCTCCAAAACAATCCAAGCATGCAAGTCCAAGCTCCTTTTTTCTCTTTCTCCCAATTCTTTCCTCTCCCAAAAAAAATAAAAGAAAAGAACTCCTCAACAAAAACCTCCAACCCCCTCAACAAGAGAGGAAGTTTCTATAAATAGACAAAAAGGAAAGAGTGAGGGTGATGTGGCTCCTTGTAGGATGCCACATCACACATCCTCAAGACCACCTCCCTTAGTCAACTCAAATCCCAAAACACCATAAATGGGTGGTTGGGTTGAATGACATCTCTTTTCCACATCCATCCCTTCCCATGTGTCTTAAGGCACAATTAAATGCAAAAGGAAGACAAGTGCACTCCAAAGTCACATTTCCCTTCCCAAAACAATAAATAATCCCCTTTTTGGATTCCCAACCCATAGATATGGTTGGTAAGGGGTTTTGGGAAGTGTGGGACAAGTTCAACTTGTCCCACAAGTCCCCCAAAATTGCCCTAAATCTCAAATTCGAGATTCAAAGGATTTGGAGTGGTCAACACTCAAAACCAAGCATTCAATACATGAGGAAACACAAGGCTCAAGGAGCCAACCATCAAAATTAATTACATCCACTAGACTTCCCTCCAAAACTTAAAATTTAAAACAAGGTGTTAAATTAATTCTAAACATACTTAGCAAAAGAAATTTTAAAAAGATATCACAAATAAAATCACCTACTAAAGTAAGTTAAAACAAGTAAATAAAATTCTTACCCCCTTGGTCACATTAGAAAATTTCCCCCTCATGGAAATTTTTCTTAACACATAAAAGAACAAAGGTAACACAATACAATTCACTAGTTGCCTTGACGACCAAATGTTGTAACCACCCGACATCCTGTTGTGTTTGGTTCCCAATCCCCCTCATGGTTGTGATCATGTTGTGTTTCCTGCAAAATACAAAATACCTCCTTCGGCCTTGCGGCCATGTCAAAATATCCAAAATAACCATATGCATGAAATTTATTAACATCTATACGTAATTCAATCAATCATTATTTCTAGGTCTAAATCACAACTTAATTATGCATTTCATCATTATCCAAAATTATAGTAATGTAAATTCAACAACTACATTCTACTTATCATGGCGAAGAAATCCAATGTTAGAACACATGCAATATATCCATATAAAAATAATATCGGTATCCAATAGTCTGTCCATGAGTCAGTGTAGATCATACTAAAAAACAAAATCCAATCATAATCCAAATGCATCTAGTCACAAAACATCATGCTAATCAACGTAAGTCTAAGTCATGTCCATATCCAAAAGTCTGCATAACTCAAAATGATAATCAACTAAGTGTCGTAGGGAAGTGGGCATTACATCCCCCTCCCCTTAGACTAGACTTCCTCCTGGAAGTCACTGAAATAAGTGTGGAAACTGAGCTCGCAATGATGTAGCATCCTCCCAAGTAGCAGCAGTCTCATCGCACTGTCCCATCGACCCGAACTCCGATCAATCTCTCTCGCCGCGAAGGCCCGTGGTCCTCGCGATCTAAAATGCGCATGGCTCCACCATCACCTACCCCCGATCCGCACTCCGCAATGCAGTCCAATCTAGCACATGAGAAGGATCAGAAACATATCTCCTAAGCATAGAAACGTGAAATACATCATGGACGCGCGATAAGCTAGGTGGCAATGCTAGACGATAGGCTAAGGGACCGAGGCGCTCCAAGATCTCAAAGGGACCCACAAATCTAGGAGCAAGCTTAGAACCTTTTCCATAACGGATAGGGCTCTTATGCGGTCTGACACGAAGAAACACCTTCGTGCTACTACCTACCTCAAACTCGCGATTTGTCCTATGCTGGTCTGCGTATACTTCTTCTGTCTATCCTGCGCCTCCCCGTAATCTCGTCTCGATCAAGTAACTTGCTGCTCCATGTCCTGTAATAATGCTGGCCCAAGAGAAACCCTATCCTCAATCCTATCCCAGCTAAGAGGTGTCCTGCACTCTCTACCATATAATGCCTGAAAAGGAGCCATGCCTATAGAACTGAAAACTATTATTGTAGGCAAACTCCACCAAATACAGATACTCCTCCCATCTCGACTGATGATCCATCACGTACATCCTGAGCATATCCTCCAAAATCTGATTCACCCTCTCTGTCTGTCCATCGGTCTCAGGGTGATAAGTTGTGCTGAAATTAATCCTCGTCCCGAGGGCATACTGCATGGTGGTCAGAAATGGGAGGTGTACAAAGGGTCGCGGTCGCAAATGATCTTCCGCGGAATCCCATGTAGTCTGACAATCTCATCAAGATATACTCGTGCTACTGCAGCCGTGTAGGTAGTCTTCACTGGGGAAAAATGAGCTACCTTCATCAATTTATCCACTGTGACCATGATGGCGTCGTGGTGGTATCTCGACGTCGGCAACCCAACAATGAAATCCATAGAAATGGTGTCCCACTTCCACTCTGGTATGGCGTGAGGATAGAGGAGGCCAGCTGGATGCTGATGTTCGGCCTTTACCCTCTGGCACTCTAAACAGTGGGATACAAATGAAGCTATGTCTCTCCGAAGTCCTCTCCAAAAATACAACTGTCTCAAGGTGGCGTGCATCTTCTTCACCCCGGGATGGGCTGAGTAAGGTGCACGATGGGCCTCTGTCAAAATATCATGTCTCAAGCCTCCATCTCTAGGAACATAAATCTGGCCTCTGTGTCTGAGAAGACCATCTGCCTCTAATGAAAATCCATCAAATCTCCCTTCAAGGGGTCTCTGAGACTCAATCTCTCGCCTCGGCAAGGTAGAAACTATCCCGAGGAAGCCGCGCAAGATCCTACTCCGCAAATCTGTGCCCACTGAGGTGGCCATAGCCACATGTCTCGCCTACTCAAGGCATCTAGCAACCACATTCTCCTTTCCCTTCACATGCTCTATCTCCATGTCATACTCACAGAGTAACTCCATCCAACGCCGCTGACGAGCGTTGAGATTGGGCTGCGTGAAGAGGTGGCGAAGACTCAAGTGATTTGTCTTGAGTGTAAATCTCCGGCCAAGAAGAAAATGTCTCCACCGCACTAAGGCATGTACCACTGCTGCAAGCTCAAGGTCATGGGTTGGATAATTGAGCTCATAATCTTTGAGTTTGCGGGACTCAAAGGCAACTACTACCTACCCCCGCATTAACACTCCTCCAAGTCCCGCCAAGGAAGCATCTCATGCATACGAAAAACTCTCCATGAGGATCTCGGCACCGCAAGGATAGGTGCTCTTGTAAGGCATTCCTTCAAAGCAGTATCAAGGCCTCGCTCACATCTATCTCGACCATAAAAACTTCTTCCCTTTCCGTGAAGAGAAGTGATGGGGGGTGTAATCCGGGAAAAATCCTCGAACAAACCTCCCGTAGTATCCTGCTAGACCCATGAAACTACGCACCTGGTCACACTAGTGGGTTTGGCCAATCCATGATGGCTCGAATCTTGGAAGGATCGATCGCGATACCTTCCCTAGAAATAACGTGGCCCAAATATCGCACCTCAAAGTGAAAGAACGCACACTTCTCCAAGTTCCCGTAAAGGCGCTGCTCGCGAAGACACTGAAGAACCTGGCGAAGGTGCTCCTCGTGCTCCTCACGTGTGCGTGAGTAAATCAGAATGTCATCAAGGAAGATAAGCACGAAGCGATCAAGGAAGGTCCTGAATACCCCATTCATCAAACTCATAAACACTACGGGGGCATTCGTCAAACCGAAAGGTACCACTGTGAACTCGTAGTGGCCATATCTCGT
Source organism: Taxus wallichiana var. yunnanensis (assembly GCA_018340775.1). Classification (NCBI taxonomy): domain Eukaryota; kingdom Viridiplantae; phylum Streptophyta; class Pinopsida; order Cupressales; family Taxaceae; genus Taxus; species Taxus wallichiana. The sequence goes on from CM031234.1 coordinate 300,697,503, forward strand.
GCGGAAAGCTGTCTTGTGAATATCTGTCTCCGCAATCCTGAGCTGATGGTATCCTGACTTAAGATCTATCTTAGAGAAAACTGTAGCCCCCTTCATCTGATCAAATAAATCATCAATGCGTGGAAGGGGGTAACGATTCTTGATCGTTACTTTATTCAACTGACGATAGTCAATACACAACCGAAGAGATCCATCTTTCTTCTTCACGAAGATAACTGGTGCACCCCAAGGGGATACGCTAGGATGGATTAGGCCTTTCTCCAGAAGGTCCTCAAGCTGCAACTTGAGCTCACATAACTCAGGAGTAGTCATCCGATAGGGTGCTCGTGAGATAGGCTCTGCGCCTGGAACTAGATCTATATGGAAATCGATCTCACATGGGGGAGGTAATCCTGGTAGCTCCCCTGGGAACACATCGGCAAAACTCTGACAAGATAGGATGATCATCGAGGGAAGGTCCTCTCGACTCATCCTCTGATCTGTCACTGACCGTAATAGCAAACATCTGACAACCCTGTCGCGCACACCGCTTAAGCTGCATAGCGGAGATGGTGCGAATGGATACGCCTCCTAACTCCTGATATCACTGACTCTACTCCAAGATCATCTATGCAAGCAATAGTCTTATGGTAACAATCCACTCTAGCTCTGTGAGCGGACAACCAATCCATGCCTAAAATGATGCCATAAGATCCTAATGGAAGGATCCGAAGATCAGAAGTAGTGGTGAAGGGTCCCAAATCCACTACACACTCCTTAACTAAGGAGTCTACAGAAATTTTGGCTCCATAAGCCATCTCAACGTCCCAACTACGGCCCTGCCTAACTGCCACCAGCCTACAACGCTCTACTAAGGATGGTGCAATAAAAGAATCAGAAGAACCAGAATCAAATAATATAGAGGTGGAAATACCACCAACTACTACCTGTCGTCTCAATCACAGTACTCTGATGCTTAGCCTGGCGGTTCTCGACCGCTGCGTAGATCCGATGACTCCGTGCCATATCTCCAAAGAGGCTCGAACTCGTGTCTTACCCTTGGTAGGGTTATGTGGGCAATCTCTCCAAAGATGTCCAACAACACCACAACCATAACAGCTGCCTGGTCCTCTCCAGTGGGAAGCAGCTCCAGCTGGTACTCTAGATGACTGAGATACAGATCCTGACGATCCGGCTATGGACTGCTGAGGTCTCTGCTGACGAGCTCCTACTGACTGAGCTCTCGGTGCACCCTGTGTCCGATGGGACCCCAGGAGGAGGCCCATACTACGCCCTCTCTGTGCATCAAATCTCCGAGGAGGTCGGTAAGGTGGGCGGGTCTCGCTCGCCGCGCTGGTGGTGGCCTAAATGAAGCTTGCCCTCGAAACTCGCCCACCCCGTGGAGGAGGAATCGACCCCTTCGACCTACTATCTCGTGCATCTGCTGGATACGGCTCCGAACTCGTCTCTAGCCTCGCGTGTCTTCCCCGTGTCTCCTCTCGCAATATAGGCCTTCTCCACGGCCTCTCGCTAATGTCTCTGTGGGCGGTGAATGCGCACCGCGCCACCTAGATCCAAGTTCAGCCCCGGATGAACCCGTGAACTGCACCGCTCATCCCGCATATAGTCGACGATCTTGGAGTAGGTCCAGAAATCGACTCTCATACTCGCCATCGTCATCGATGCCCGACGGAGGTCATGAAACTCATCTATACGCGCGTGAATAAATCTCCGGGTAAATACCGCTCCTGAAACGCTCCTCAAACAGCTCCCTGTAATCATCTCCGAGTCAACATGGAGCTTATGCTCCTCTGGTCCTCCACTGACTCCCGCTCCATCCTTCGAAGATGGATCGCAACACGAGCTTTTGTGTTGCTACTATAAGGACAGAGCTTCAAGCATCCGCTCAAGCTCACCAACCAGCCTCTCGCCCGAAAACCCCATGTATCACCCGAATAGTGAGATGGTCGTAGCTTTAGGATCTCCCGATATGGTCTCAGCAACTGATGTATGACGAATCCTAGATCTCTCGTATGCTCCTCCCTCTGCCTAGGGCTCCGAGACTGTCCCTATGTCCCGAGATCCCGTCCCCATGTCCTCTCGTGGTGACTTTCGCCCTAGCCGACTCGCACGGAAATTCTCTACCCGTGCTCCTCGCCGTGTCGAGGGATGCCTCGAGCATCTACCGATGGCTCCAAACTATGTCTAGCAAGTCGTCCTCCCAAGGGCTCTCCGCGTATAGCGGCATTGACATCCTGGAGTGTCTGCAAGATCTGAGGCAGAAGGGCTGCTACGGCCTGCTCTGGCGGTGGTATGTCTAGGTCTATGTGAAGAGACCCCTCGCCCAATCCGCACCGCCCCGCATGATCAAGGCGAGAGTTAGTTCATCGTTCTAGGTCTTGTGCTAGTTTTCAAAATTTGTTGTTTACTATAATTATCAACATTATGGTTTTATATTTTAAAAGAATAATGTTCTGCACTAAGTTAAGTGTTCCTGTTTCATGTTTTTCTGCGTGTGCCCAAGGGTCCCAGCTTCGAACCCCTGGCTCTGATACCAAAATGTAACGCCGTAAAAAGACGACGCCACGCTCACGACGCCGACGACGCGCCACAACCATGCAACCCGAAAATGCGACAAACCTTTTTTTTTTTTAATTTGCAAATTATTTTACTTGAGTTGTTTCACACGGCTCGATGAGTCATAGCTTATACGAGTATCACCAATCAAGGTCATTGGTCATCATACCACTCCTAAGTGAGCTGGTCAAATAAATTCGGTGCGCTTTATTGGAGACCAAGCTATTCCACACAACTCGGCGAGCTATCATTACATTGGGCGAGTTCGCATACAGGCTTGAAAACCACCACAGTCACGATGATGCTTCAAGGTTAAGGATATTTAAATTCATCTCGTTCGACGTTTCACTAAAGTTGAAATGGGTCGTCCTTCGAGTTGAAAGTCTGAGGGCTGAAATATCGAATAACGGCATCTCCAGATGTTAATCCTTAGGGTAAGGTATAATTTGTTATGAAATGAAAACACTCTCTACTCGATTTTTTTATTTTTGGTTTAATATCCATTTATATTACATATATCACGATTTAATACATATATATATATATATATGTATAATAATTATACATTAAGATGTTTACTTGGCCCTAATTTGCTTTATTTACAATGCATGACTTTATGTATTAGATATACAAATCACTATGTTTACATTTAGTATAATATTATATGAAAATATGCTATGTGTCATACTACTACTATACTATGTAGTATATAATACTTAAGTAATCCTAAGTAGATATCCGGATAAACATATAACAAAAGAGGAAACCAAGAGACAAGAGTTCTTTGTGAGTCTAGCATTTCAAACTTGAGTTTAAATGTTGTGGTTGGGGCGGTCGATAGCTCACCAACACTGACACAAACCCATTTACTTTTAGGGACTCCTCCTTATGCGTGCACGCCACACGGAAAAACACCGAGCCGCATTTGCTGTTTGATATACTTTCAATTACTACACTCGATTTTTGCAAAAACAATCCTCACACACACCCGACCTATTTGCGTTGGGTGCATGCTGGCCCCATGGGTTCAATACGGTGGTTGAGGATGGAGTTACGGCGAGTGGGACAGGTGATGCAACAACCAAGTGTCCCCCTCTTTTTCGAGCGCTAAATTAATAGTGCTTCCAACTATGTTGTTATCTCTTCAAGTGATCGAATGCAACTTCCAATCGATTCGGAAATGCAAAGAGAAGAAGGTGAAGGTTCCGAACCAAAGTGTATCCACCACGGTTACTACTACTGCAAAACATGAAAAATGATCATGGTTTAGGCGAGGATCTCACAGAGATGGATCCGTTTCATATCAGAATATTCATGAAGTCCAATGGGTTTTGCATTTGCGTGAGCATTTCGGAGTGTACGTTGTTACAGTCTAACAACACGATGAAAACAGAGAAGTTCTTTGATTGATACGATGCAAGGGATAGAGGAGGCAACTTGAGACAGTATAAGACTTTTTGCAAGAAAACATTTGTCACGATTTAGGCTTAAGACCTGCCATTGCAGCTGGGGAGTCCCTTTATTTGGATTGGCAACTCTGTTGGACCTGGAGGACGTGTTTGACGAAAACAAGGAATCTCGTTTCTATAAAAATCTCTTTCAGAATCTTATTTCTACTTAGCGACCACAAAATCACTTTTGCAAGCATTGCAACAATTTAGATATTCTCTGTGATGATCAAAGTGCTTTGTGTATCAAGTTGTCTATCGTGCATATCTACTAAAACGTATCATCATTTTTTTTTTTATATTAGCAGATTATTCTCTTAGACACGATTTAAGGGTGATTGATGGTCTTGATTTTGAGACTAACTTTACATTTGTTTGGGCAGTTGTGAGGCTGCCATGCAATTTTGATATTTGTGAAGCTAAGACCACTCGCATGTTGTCCTAATCAGTAAAAAAAAATGTTTAAAAATATGGTACCAAAAGGAAATTTTGTAGGAATCATTTTTTTTTTTTTTTTTCAATAGAAGATGGAAAATTTTGAAACTATAATGGTAAAAAAGAGTAAGTTAACATGTATTGATGTAGGATGGAAAGGTAATTAAATTTTCAAGGGAAAATGAAAATCAAAATCAAAATATTGTACATAAAAGAAGCATGAATAAAATATTTGTTATGTATGCAACCAATTATTTATAAACTACTTTTATTTATTTTACAAGAATAAAGATTGCACCATTATTCCCACCTTTCAATATATATCCTTCAAGTAATAAGACAAAATTTAATATGTATTTTTGTAAAATTTCCCAACACCCTTCAAGAGGGTTCCAAAATTACTTCCATTAAGTTTTAAAGCAAGATCTACTAACATGTAAACCAGATTGACATACTCATGAAAGGTTCCAAGTCAAGTAAGAAGGAGAATAGATAGATTGTCATCCTTTCAACTTTTGATTCCATCTATATTACATGCTTATTATTGGAATTAAAAAAACAACTTTCATTCAACATTTGTTACAACACTTTCTATTTCATGTGGAAATAAATTTGCAATAATGTAAGCTAAAATACAAAGTAATATTACATTCTTCCTCCACTCAAGGTGGTAAATACATGGTGGTTTTACATTTCAACAACAAGGTTCAAAGCTCCAAGGTGTTCTTCATCCATGCTCCAAGTTCCAAGTATTTCAAATCACAACCAAGATAGGGGGAGAGGCAACACTCTCCTCCCAACCAAAACTCAATGGAGAAGAGAAGCAATCTCCTCCATTGACCCCCGAGCCCCAAACACAACACAATGAAGGGTGGTCTCCAACTCAAGGCAACAATACTTGCTTCCACAATACAATTTTCTTCACAACATTCAAGGTTAAAAAGAAGAACAAAAAGGAAACACAAACAACACAATACTTTTCACAACAAGGCTTTCATCCAAGCCAACAAGAGAAGGAACTATGGGAAAGTTTTCCTTATGCCTCCCAATTGAGATGAGATGCCCATCCAAACCCTCCACAATAAAACTCAAGCCCCTATGACTCTTATGCCTCCCTCAAGTACCCCTTTTTCCTCCCATACTCTTATGCCTCCCTCCTCTTATGGCTCCCTCAAGGACAAGGTAAGAATGTGAACATTCTTACCCAAGATGGACATCCCTCTCAAACTCCCTCCACAATTTCCTATTCTACTCTTATGCCTCCCTCATGAGTTTTCCCATAGACCTCTCCTACACTACACATTAAGCATTCTATCCATTTTTCACAATACACAAAAGTAAACATACATTATTCACAAATTTAGCATAGAAGCAACAACAATATGAAAGCAAAAAAAAGAGAAGGTTTCCTACCTCTCCATTAGAGAAGCCTAAACCAAGAAGCTTTTTCCAAGCTCCCTCCAAAACAATCCAAGCATGCAAGTCCAAGCTCCTTCTTTTTTTTTTCTCTTTCTCCCAATTCTTTCCTCTCCCAAAAAAAAATAAAAGAAAAGAACTCCTCAACAAAAACCTCCAACCCCCTCAACAAGAGAGGAAGTTTCTATAAATAGACAAAAAGAAAGAGTGAGGGTGATGTGGCTCCTTGTAGGATGCCACATCACACATCCTCAAGACCACCCCCCCTTAGTCAACTCAAATCCCAAAACACCATAAATGGGTGGTTGGGTTGAATGACATCTCTTTCCACATCCATCCCTTCCCATGTGTCCTAAGGCACAATTAAATGCAAAAGGAAGACAAGTGCACTCCAAAGTCACATTTCCCATCCCAAAACAATAAATAATCCCCTTTTTGGATTCCCAACCCATAGATATGGTTGGTAAGGGGTTTTGGGAAGTGTGGGACAAGTTCAACTTGTCCCACAAGTCCCCCAAAATTGCCCTAAATCTCAAATTCGAGATTCAAAGGATTTGGAGTGGTCAACACTCAAAACCAAGCATTCAATACATGAGGAAACACAAGGCTCAAGGAGCCAACCATCAAAATTAATTACATCCACTAGACTTCCCTCCAAAACTTAAAATTTAAAACAAGGTGTTAAATTAATTCTAAACATACTTAGCAAAAGAAATTTTAAAAAGATATCACAAATAAAATCACCTACTAAAGTAAGTTAAAACAAGTAAATAAAATTCTTACCCCCTTGGTCACATTAGAAAATTTCCCCCTCATGGAAATTTTTCTTAACACATAAAAGAACAAAGGTAACACAATACAATTCACTAGTTGCCTTGACGACCAAATGTTGTAACCACCCGACATCCTGTTGTGTTTGGTTCCCAATCCCCCTCATGGTTGTGATCATGCTGTGTTTCCTGCAAAATACAAAATACCTCCTTCGGCCTTGCGGCCATGTCAAAATATCCAAAATAACCATATGCATGAAATTTATTAACATCTATACGTAATTCAATCAATCATTATTTCTAGGTCTAAATCACAACTTAATTATGCATTTCATCATTATCCAAAATTATAGTAATGTAAATTCAACAACTACATTCTACTTATCATGGCGAAGAAATCCAATGTTAGAACACATGCAATATATCCATATAAAAATAATATCGGTATCCAATAGTCTGTCCATGAGTCAGTGTAGATCATACTGAAAACAAAATCCAATCATAACCCAAATGCATCTAGTCACAAAACATCATGCTAATCAACGTAAGTATAAGTCATGTCCATATCAACACCTTATATAGATAGATATATGGGAATGCCCAACTGTTCACAATATATTGTTGTGCCCTATATCTATATATTATGAGATTAACTTCGCCCTCCACTCGCACCTGAACTCTAGAGTCGATTGTCGGGAGTGTCACATATAGAGAGAAGGACACTATATATAAGTGCAGATGTAGATGGGGTCCAAGGAAGGTCGGTCATTTATGGACTCCTATCACTATATATATGTCGACGAAGAGGGGCTTATATATATCTATGGGGAGGTCGAGGGCTACCTTGATAAATAAGGGCCCAATGAAATTAATATAAATAGTCCTCACCCTCTATATAGAGTTAAAGAACAAAGTGCCAACCTACATAGATAGATTCTTTACATCGCTAATCGAAATGTATCCAATCTATCTATTCGTGAGGGTCATTTATGTTATGCGCTCAATCGCATTTCTACACTATATAGATATAGAAGAGATTGGTGTCAAGGTCATTTATGTTATGCGATCGACAATTTATAAGGAGGTAATTTATGTTACAATTTATAAGGAGGTAATTTATGTTATGAGCTCCTATTAAACCGGATTGAATAGATAGATAAAGAGGTCGAGGTCCCCTATCTAATATGAATCTCTCTATATGGGTGCTTGATAAAACCATATTATGTGTATTAACATACCATATTATGTCCATTAACATACCACACGTCACAATATAATACTAATAAAATCTCAAACAAAATTTGATATCCCAAATATATCACTAATGAACTCTACCATATAACAATTAGATAAATTATCGAAATATAATATTAAGAAACCCTCAAACACATTTTCCATCCTAAAACAAATTCTTTATTATAATTTACACATTCTATATTTTCATTATTGTCATTTCTTTTCGTGATTATTTCAATTTATTTTTAATTAATTTTTTTTTGTAATATTTGATTGTTTCAATTTATTTTTATTTAATTTTTTATGTAACAATATTTTATGTAAATTGTTTGAAAGCTAGGGAAAAAGAGTTCACATGTTTCTTTATGTTAATTTAAAATTAAAATTATATAAATTATCATGTTGCCATATACCATAAAACAACATACCACATACCATTAACAATATGCCACATGTCACCACATAACACTTAACATCTTAAACTAATTTACCCTTCCATTAACATACCACATGTCACAATATAATACTAATACAATCTCAAACGAAATTTGATATCCCAAATATATCAAGTAATGAACTCTACCATATAACAATTAGATAAATTATCTAAATATAATATTAAGAAACTCTCAAACAAATTTTCCATCCTATCACAACATATATCAAAAATCAAACTCTACCATACAACAATTAAATAAATTATCCTCCACAAAGGCCTAAACCTCAACTACTAAAGACAAAATTCTATTACTTAAATTTAACACAATCGAAATGCATGACAACTAGGGTTATGCAAACAATTAACAATTTATTCCCACGCACATAGGGTCGCCTAATATAATATATTAAACTAAGAAAAATTTCCTACCTACCTGTAACAAAACCTAATGGAAATCTTTAAAAAATTAAATTTTATTTTTTAACTAGATTATCTAGATTATATTCACGATCTGAGTACCCTGTTTACAATCTCAATCCCCAATTTACAATAATCACGGTAATACTATTAAACTCTGCATTTTTAATTAGATTAAATTTAATTGAAACTTAATGAAAACCAACTAAATTTGAACCCAGAGGAAAACTTTTACTACTTTCTTCTTCAAAATAAAAGAAAACTAAAATCCATTATTAAAGTACAACAATTCACAACAAAAGATAATACATTCACACCTAAAAGACAAAATTGACTCGAGTATTTCATCATCTACCATTATAAAATCACGACTACTCTTTCATCTTTGGCAAAAGAGTCTTTAGACCGTCAAATTATTTAAGAATCTCTTCCCGTACATACCCGTGTATTCAACAAAAGAAACTCAATATTCTATTTACTAAATTCCTTTTTTTTAAGAGAAACATTGTATATAGCATTAAAAACAAAAACAACTATATCCTCCAAAGTTTTTTTCCAATAAATAAAAACCAAGCTAATAACAGTATCCTCTGTTTACTCATGTTGACTAATGAGTTCTACTTATTTAATTATATAAAAGAAATTCAATATTTTCTTTATGGGAGTTTATTTTTCCAGAAAAACATCCAATTCAATTCAACCAATTTTATTCTATATAGCATGAAAACAGAAACAACTACATCCTCCAAAGATTCCTTTTTCCAATAAATAAAAAAACAAGCTAATAACAGTATCCAGACCTAAACCTAATTTCCTCGGTTTACTCATGTTGACTAATGAGTAGTCCTATAATTATATAAAGTGCTAGCATTGGATGAAACAAACAAAACCACTCTGTTAAAGAGCACCCCCAAATTTGGGGGTGAATTTCGTCCAAAACATTATACCCAATCCTAAGCTAAGTGCAGAACAGTACGCCCAAGGTCCAAAATTAATAAAAACTAAACCGTAATCGTCAACATTAAATCAGCAATTTTTTTGTAAATCTTTCATTACATTTTCTCAAAAAAATAGAATAGATCTAAACATTATTGAGAAAAAATAGAATAGATCTAAACATTATACCTAATCCTAAGTTTACTATAACTTTAAACAAAACACTAAAGAACTAAACCAATCATCAACATTAAATCATCAATTCTGAAAAAAATAGAACAGATCTAAACATTGTACCTAATCCTAAGCTTACTATAACTTTAAACAAAACACTAAAGAACTAAACCGCAATCATCAACATTAAATCAACAATTCTGTAAATGTTTACCTTGCAATTAATGTCAGCGATCAAAGTAGGACAGATCTGAACCTTCACATTAAAAAAATAACCATGAATCTAGAGTACTTTCTGCAAGTTTAGGAAAACCAATTTTTGCACAAACAGTTCAAATAAATTTTGAAGATGCGTCCTTTGATGTTGTGCTACAACAATGTTTTTTTACTGAGCCGCTCACAAAAATACATGCAGAAGCTGCTCAATCACCTAAAATAGTCCTTATAATACTGGCAATAAAATTTAACAAAAAATATATCTTGTGATTGACCAAGAAAATTCTCTTTCAAAAAGCAGTGTAAGACTACACAACTAAGAAACTATTGAATGTGAGAACTTATCTGTACATTGTACAACAGAACTTATCATATTTGTTTTGATTGAATTTTAGTTTGCAAGTTAAGCAGCTATACATTTAAAATAACATTAAACATGAAATCCAATAGTTAATCATATTCCACCAATAACACCAAATTCGAAAATAAAAATTTAAAGATGTTATAAAATGAAATCCTAAACCCACTTTGAAAACACAACACTTTTTCAATCAATAAAATCTTAAATTAATAAATAAAAACTTTGAAATTATATTAAACATTTAAATGATTTTATTAGGCAGTAGGAAGAAAGATTTGAGAGCAACACATTATTTATAGAATAAACACGAGTGCCTTATGAAACTCGTTTGTTATTTGGTTGATTAGGTCTTTCATTTAAACTAGTTTGCTTCTGTTACGACTGAACATCTTATTAATAAAGATAAAAGACCTCAAGAAAAAAAGTCCAAAAATATTTTACTACAAATATCTCGTTAGAAGATGAGTTACATTTTAATAGTTTTTGTTGATTACTATGTGTAATGTAAATGGGGCAACAAATGATGTAGATTCCTTACCTGCCGCATTTCTGCTTCTATGCCATTTGAATGATCTGGGCAACTACCTTCACTAGTTTTCTCCCTGCGGCTCTGTTTTCCAAACACAGAATAGAAAAAGAGAGAATACCCAATCACATCCGAGGGTCACCAGAACTGCATTTGCATCAAAGTCTATATGAAAAAGAGATTAAAACTAAACCACTAGAGGATTTTCTGGAATTTTAGGAAAAACAATTTTAGATACACCCTTTCATACTTTGCTGCTTGTGATAACAATGTTTTTAACTAATACAGAGAAAATAAATTTTAAAAAAGAAAAACTAGGAAACAACTAAATACAGCCCAACAATAAAAATGCATACAGAAGCTGCTAAAATCACCAAAAAATAGAGATAGAACAATTCAGAACATATAAAAGATAAGGTTTATGTACCCTAGGTTTCAACTGAACCGATAAGGTTATGTACCCTAGGTGTCTAAGAGAACTGTTTCTCCATCCGAAGAGAGGTGGAGAGTTTTTAGTTGAGCTCAGAAGGAATATAATACAGAATACACATAATACTGAATGCAAGTACATACCATAATAAGTTATGAAACAACCACCTCTTTGTCATCAAGATAAGGTCTAGTACAAACTTCTTTAGTTCATGGAAGCAATAATACAAGCGCACTTTCGTAGCATGACCATAGATTAATAAAACACCAAAAACAGGGGAAAATACAGAAATTTTCAAAATGACACCTAAAATACTTGGGAATAATTATTTTGGCACCAACAGTTGAAAATATTTTAGAGTATTGCAGCTTGTGACTTCTGTCTTTCTGAGAAGGAGGACACAGAAAAACAAAAACAAAAAACCAGCCCAACCACAAAAACATACAGTAACGTATAGGTTGAAACAACACCGAAAACAGGGGAACATACAGAAATAATGCAAAATTTATTCATAGAAAAAAGGAAAACAGTTATTCATATAAAAAGGAAAACAGAGGAACATATAGAAACAATGCGTAAAAACAGCCCAACCACAAAAAACATACAGTAACATATAGGTTGAAACAACACCGAAAACGGGGGAACATATAGAAATAGTGCAAAATTTATTCATATAAAAAGGAAAACATGGGAGCATATAGAAACAATGCATAATTTATTCATATAAATAGTAATCCCATTGGCCAAAATTTATTCATATAAATAGTAATCCCATTGGGCAAAACATCCAGATCTGCAGAACCCTAAGCGAAGTAACGATTCTAAATCCTAAGCAGAAATAAACTTCAGTAAATCCTAGGCGTAATGCAAGTAAGATATAAAACGTAAGTAACAACACTAACCCCTAATTATTTACTTTCAGCAATTATCTGTAAACTAAACCCTAGTCGGACATCAGAAGGAACAGGCGTGTCTATTTATTTTTTAAAAACCAGATGTAAAATTGCATTTACAAAATTATACCTGTGCATTTTCCCAAATAAAATTCATTAACCAAAACCAACCATATCAGATGGACTAATTAAACAGAGGCACCGAGAACCCTCTACATTTACACAATAAAAAATTAAAAACATCCGGCTGAAAATTTTCAGAATAACTCCTAAAACACTGCGGATAATCGACAATTTGGATAAAAATAATTTTAGCACTAAAAGTTGGAAAAGATTTTACAGACCTCAAACATTGTTTTGTTGTTCTGCTACCTTGCTGCTGTTCTGCGGCTTGCGACTGCTGTTTTCCAGAGAAGGAAGACACACAAAAACACACAGAAGAAACAACCCAGGGCGAGATCGCTTCATTCACATCATACTTGCATGTGTCTTTTCATTCTGTGTTGCCTGTGTTCTAGATTGTGGTGCCTCTCCTCCTGTACACTATCCATGCAGGGCACCATCTCCCCCTGTACTTCTACGCCTGTCGGATTAGGTCGTATTGGATAAAGAGGCGTGGATCGTGGTACCTATTGTTTAGGGCAAAATGGTTGCGTGTTTGGGTGCTGCAGCGATGTTGCTGTTTCGTGAGATCTGTGTCGTTGGAAATCCCTGAGGGCAAGGGTTAATGTTATTCAAAGCAATGGGAAGAAAATCTTTAAAATTATAGTGAAAAATGCTTGAAAATACCTTGTCGGCGGTGGAAACCTCTGAAACGAAGAAAAAGATGCGGTAGTTAGGGTTTACTAGAAGCCGTCTGCTCTGTAAAGATCGAGCGATTAATGCATGAATATTGTCGAACAGTTCACGGAGGAGAATTTTTTTTTGCGCATAATCCTGTGTTTGAATTTGAGCCTGATTTAAAATGGCAAAGGCACTATATTTTGGTTCTCTGGTTGTATTGTTAGTTTGTGCTGTGCAGGGCGATAAAAGAGGATAAACACAGAGGTGATTCTAACAACATCACATCCTACCAAAAAGTGACAAATAAGGTCAAAGCACAAGCTTTTCATTGCTCGGTCTTGACTAGGGCTCCAGTTTGACACTCACAGTTGCTTTCACCTTACAGTAATTACTTAAATTTAGTTCGCACACATTTTTTTTTACTGTTTTCTAAGACCATCAAGTCGCCTCAATAGGACTGCAATTCACTGGTGAAATTTAATTGTCAGTCATACAACTCATTAGGTTTCTTTGAGGATGGCTAATAGTCACATAGAGCAGTCTCTGTTAATAGTCACACAGAGCAGTCTGTTGACCATAAGGACAATTCTGATGAGTTGAGAACATTAAACAAGGGTTTAGTTTGCATATATTTTCTTGAAAAGAAATGCAGCAATCAGACCAAACTGAGTCTCATGTATAACAAAATCACGTGTTATTCGTTCAAACAGTTCATGTGCATCAGGTATGCTTCCACATTCTTTATGTCTACTAGAGCACTTGCAACTACATCTAAGAAACCATTAGGCAGTCTTAACAAGACTTTCAAATTAAATTTTTTTTTGGAGCTATCCATATCCTTTTCCGAAGCTCCTATTTTGCCGCAAGCTGGGAGTATGTTCGCACATTTTAATTGATCGAGTTGATGACCTGTTTCTTGCATAATGGTGGAACAGTGTCTTTTCACATAGTGCAGACCTGTATTTTCAATTGTTACATATCTTCAATTAGTGCAGACCTGTATTTTCATGAGCATGGTTTCACAAGGAAAGACAGTCCAGTCTTTCATTGCTCATAGGCGATACAATTATTCCAGCATACAAAAGACATGGTTATCCTCATGAGGCAGTCATATTGTTTCACCATTTGCAACAAACAGGCCTTCAACCCAATCAGTTTACATTTTCCAATATACTCCCAGCGTGTGCCAAAATGGGAGCTTTGGAACAAGGTATGGATATCCATCAAAGCATAAAGGATAGAGGAATTTTGTCAGATGTGGTTGCAAATGTGCTGCTAGACATGTATGCAAAATGTGAAACCGTAGACAAGGCACGTGAACTGTTCGACACAATGCCTCACAAAAATGTAGCATCGTGGACAGTCATGATTGCAAGATATGCCCAAAATGGATTTGTTAAAAATGTGTTATAATTACTTAGAAACATTCATGCAATTGCAATTGGCAGATGTAAAGCCAAATTCCACAAATTTTGTCAGCATCCTCCCTGCCTGTGCCAAAATGGGAGCTTTGGAACAGGGTATGGACATCCATGAAAGCATAATGGATAGAGGAATTTCGACCGATGTAGTTGCAACTGCCTGGTAGACATGTATACAAAATGTGGAAGCATAGACAAGGCACATGGACTGTTTTAGTACGTCAAAGAGTGCAGCAATCAGACCAAACCGAGTCTCATGTAAAACAAAATCGCGCGTTATTCGTTCAAGCAGTTCATGTGCATCAGGTATGCTTCCACATTCTGTATGTCTACTAGAGCACTTGCAACTACATCTAAGAAACCATTAGGCAGTCTTAACAAGACTTTCAAATTAAATTTTTTTGGAGCTATCCATATCCTTTTCCGAAGCTCCTATTTTGCCGCAGGCTGGGAGTATGTTCGCACATTTTAATTGATCGAGTTGATGACCTGTTCCTTGCATAATGGTGGAACAGTGTCCTTTCACATAGAGCAGACCTGTATTTTCAATTATTACATATCTTCAATTAGTGCAGACCTGTATTTTCATGAGCATGGTTTCACAAGGAAAGACAGTCCAGTCTTTCATTGCTCATAGGCGATACAATTATTCCAGCATACAAAAGACATGGTTATCCTCATGAGGCAGTCATATTGTTTCACCATTTGCAACAAACAGGCCTTCAACTCAATCAGTTTACATTTTCCAATATACTCCCAGCGTGTGCCAAAATGGGAGCTTTGGAACAGGGTATTGATATCCATCAAAGCATAAAGGATAGAGGAATTTTGTCAGATGTGGGTGCAAATGTGCTGCTAGACATGTATGCAAAATGTGAAACCGTAGACAAGGCACGTGAACTGTTCGACACAATGCCTCACAAAAATGTAGCATCGTGGACAGTCATGATTGCAAGATATGCCCAAAATGGATTTGTTAAAAATGTGTTATAATTACTTAGAAACATTCATGCAATTGCAATTGGCAGATGTAAAGCCAAATTCCACAAATTTTGTCAGCATCCTCCCTGCCTGTGCCAAAATGGGAGCTTTGGAACAGGGTATGGACATCCATGAAAGCATAATGGATAGAGGAATTTCGACCGATGTAGTTGCAACTGCCTGGTAGACATGTATACAAAATGTGGAAGCATAGACAAGGCACATGGACTGTTTTAGTACGTCAAAGAGTGAGAGCATCCCTGCAAAATGCATCTGGTACATATACTGCAATCATGGCAATCCCTAATACGACATCTTTTTCAGGCATTGTTTCGAACAGTTCATGTGCATCAGGTATGCTTCCACATTCTGTATGTCTACTAGAGCACTTGCAACTACATCTAAGAAACCATTAGGCAGTCTTAACAAGACTTTCAAATTAAATTTTTTTTTGGAGCTATCCATATCCTTTTCCGAAGCTCCTATTTTGCCACAGGCTGGGAGTATGTCCGCACATTCAAATACTCCGTCTTCTGCAAAGCTTCCTCTGCTTGTGATAATATCAGTCTGTCTTTAGTAGGCAGAGCCTTCATATCTTCAAATCGTTTAGCCTCCATTTTCAACAAAATGGATTTGTTGAAAATGTGTTATAATTACTTAGAAACATTCATGCAAATGCAATTAGCAGATGTAAAGCCAAATTCCACAACCTTTGTCAGCATCCTCCCTGCCTGTGCCAAAATGGGAGCTTTGGAACAGGGTATGGACATCCATCAAAGCATAATGGATAGAGGAATTTTAACTGATGTAGTTGTAACTGCCTGGTAGACATGTATGCACAATGTTGAAGCATAGACAAGGCGCATGAACTGTTTGATAAAATGCCTCAAAGAAATGTGGGCTCATGGAATACCATGATTGCGGGATATGCACAATATGAATTTGTTGAAAATGCACGTGAACTGTTTGATAGAATGCCTCAAAAGAGATGTAGTCTCAAAGAGTTCCTGAAAGCCTGTGGAAATAGTGTGAAAAAAACAGCAAACCAGCTGAGGGCGTGCCTCACATGGCGAGGCAAAGCATTCCCATTGGTATTTTATTTTTGTCCATATTTTTAATCTTAAATTGAAAGATGCGATTCACATTTCCACTTTTTCCAATCACTTTATAAAATCCTCAGTGCAAAATAAGAATGCTACCCTGTAGACATTGATAGCTTGAGCTTTCTATGGCATTGTTTTTGTCTCATCCAAATGCTGACAGCTAAATTACAAATAATGTTCAATCCTAGCGCGTTCGTTGAAAATTGAAATTCCACAGTACAAAAATGGAGTGTTTTTAGTCATTTTACATCCAAAGATTTGACTGATTATTTCCCTGACTTAGCCTAAACCAGAAAAGGGATGATGCATACTCTGATCCATGTACAAATTAAAGTTCTGGACAGAATTTGGGGTTCCATTACAGCTTTTAGTAACATTTTTATTTGTCTCGTCTCAAGTTATACAACTAATTTCTGGAAGCTTGATCAAACATTAGACGTGCTAAAATTTCAACCTCATTTTTGATAAAATGCAGAGCATTTGATAGCAGACGAGTTCTCTGCAGAACTTGCAGAGGGAATAGCCTTTGTTGCGGGTAGAGATGAGGAGGCTCGGCCAGTTATTGTAAGTAAAAGCCTGGATTACCGTTTCCTTCACACTATTTTTGTTTAAAATTTCAAAATATGTGAACATATTAGACTTTCAGTGCACCGGCTGACTGGTCTCATGCCATACTGTCACAGTGAAAAGTACATTCCATTACAAATTTCCCTTAGACAAAGTAATTTTTTATGTTGTTATGCATGCAGATTGTGAGAATGAAGCAGTCTTACCAAAAATTTCAGTCCCAAAAACTGTAAGATCCTTTGCATTTGCAATTGCGACGTTCAGCCACGTCAATGCCTTCCACATACTCTGTTCACCACTGTAAATGTCGACAAATATCAATACTAGCACTGTTCAACAATCATTATATTATGAGTCGACACTGCTGACAAAGATTGTGGAATTTGGCTTCATAGCTGCCAATTGTAAGTGCATGAATGTTTGTAAGTAATTATAACGCATTTTCCAAAAACCATTTTTCACAAACTCTGACAAAGTTCATGCTGTAAAAGCCTTAAACAGACTCGGTCTGGAAGATTGTTTTGAAGGTTTCATATGCTTTGAGACTCTCAATCCCTCTTCATCTACCTTTTATAGTATTAATGATTCGGAAAATTCCATGCTGTCTCCTGGAGAACTTGCTGATAATAATGCCTCAAAATCTACCGATCTGTGCTCAGTCCAAAGCAATGATAATACTGATGGCGTGGAAGCTTTTCCTTGTGATTCACCAATGTCGAAGTCACCCGTGTCTCAAATCGGGAATCGTATTCTTTGCAAGCCTTCCTTGGAGGCAATAGAGTCTGCTCTCAAAATAGCAAATGCAGACCCCAAACGAACAGTGAGTAATTAGTCTTTATTTATCCCTATTTCTTTTGAAAGGCATGTAATTAGTTCTCAACTTGTGAAGTTCAAGGGATCTAATGTAACAGTTTACCTGCAGATTTTCTTTGATGACAGTACGCGTAACATAGCTGTTGGCAAAGCTGCGGGTTTGCATACTCTATGGGTGAGCATAAAGGGCGTTTGATATTTTTTGGGATTCTATGAAAA
This sequence comes from Taxus wallichiana var. yunnanensis, assembly GCA_018340775.1. Taxonomy (NCBI): domain Eukaryota; kingdom Viridiplantae; phylum Streptophyta; class Pinopsida; order Cupressales; family Taxaceae; genus Taxus; species Taxus wallichiana. Next base: position 300,715,643 of record CM031234.1, read on the forward strand.
GCTCTGGATGTTAGCTCATATTTGATTTAAAATAATAGCATTGAAGCTTTCTGTTTGAAATTTTGTTACAATCTGCAGGTGGGCAGTTCAGTGCGGACAGAAGGAGCAGATTTTGCTCTTAGAAGTATTCACAATATAAAGGAAGCACTGCCTGAGATATGGGAAGATGGAGAGAAATCCGAAGTCCAAAGCCCATCAATTGCCATAGAAACTGTGGTTGTTGCATAAAACGTATCTATGCAACATGATGAAATGTTATGGGAGGTTATATTAACAATATCTCCGAGTTGCGGATGAAGCATATCAATTGCCTTTATGTTTTCATTTGACAATGAAAACTTAACTTTTACCGTTCATCTCCACATTGTGGAAGTGTTACCTACTTAACTGTTTCTCATGTCTTCAAATGTGTTTTAAAATGATCTTTACATATATTCATATTGTTTCTGTTAGGAATAATCGGTAGTACACACATTGTTGGTCACGTGTGAGTTACTATTGTTGTAATAATTATGAAAATAATGTTCTTCTCAGTGTTCTACTATTGTTGTAAAACTTATACATGTAATGTTTGTGTTGAATGGAGTAATGAAGCAAAGTTTATTAAGTGTGAATCTCTAAATTTCTAACCAGTCATATAATTGTTATCAGAGCAGGTTGTTTTTTAATCAAATGGTGATTTATCATATGCCGTTGTGAATTTCTTTTCAAATTTAGTAGAACATTTCATTCTCGAATGTACACGTGTATCTTAACATAACCATATTTTGTTCCGTCAGAAGACGCGCTCATATCTCACTGGCATATCATTTTTCCATTCGTTGGTGTGAAATCAAAGCTGTGACTTGTTCACCTTCTCATCGTTATTTTTGAGCAATGGTGCGCCTTCGAAATTTTCTTTTAAGATTTAAGGTGGGCTTCATTATATTATTCATTGATTTTTTAAAAGATTTTTCGCATATCATGTAATCATTACTGTTCATGACACCACCATTTTGGCCATTAATGTTTCTAAGTGATTATATAAGGCATTCTGTCAAACAATTTACGTGCCTTGTCTATGGTTCCACATTTTGCATACATGTCTACCAGGACATTTGCAACCACATATGACAAAATTCCTCTTATCCTTTATGCTTCGATGGATGTCCATATCCTATTCCGAAGCTCCTATTTTGCCACAGGTTGGGAGTATGTTTGCAAATGTAAACTGATCGGGTTGAAGACCTGTTTCTTGCATATGGTGAAACAATGTGAGTGCCTTGTGACAATAACCATGTTTTTGTATGCTGCGATAATTGTATTCCATGACAAACTGTCTCGTCGTTTCACTTGGTCAAACTCTTTACGTACACCTATCAAAACTCTGCACTGGACATACATTTAAATATGTTCTTTACGAAAACCATGCTCATGAAAATACAAGTCTGCAATAATTTAAAATATGTAATCTTTAGAGACGTTGTGTGCACCTGCCTCTGGCAGTGTACTATTGTTTTCGGCTATTCGTATTAGTTTGAAGTGGTGGGGCGTTGAGCTGCCTCTTTTACGGATTAAATTGGCATGTCATTATTTCTCCAAAGTCAGATTGCATGTTCCCGCAATCTATAATGTATGTTGCCCACATTTTTAATTTCCTTTGCTTTTCATTGGTCCTTCCTTTTCCCTTCATTGCCCGTCGTATATTTTATTGTTAGTTTATTTGTTTTGACAGACTCATGTTTGTCTTTGCTATCAACACTTGGATACATGCATTTCTCAATTTTTGTTTCTACAAAAGATAAGTCGGTTCATATGAGACCATTTGCAAATATCTCTGTTTGTATTTTAAATTCTCAAAACAAACAAAGCATAAAGGATAGAGGAATTTTGTCAGATGTGGTTGCAAATGTCCTTGTAGACATGTATGCAAAATGTGGAACCGTAGACAAGGCACGTGAACTGTTCAACACAATGCCTCAAAAAAATGTAGTATCATGGACAGTCATGATTGCAAGATATGCCCAAAATGGATTTGTTAAAAATGTGTTATAATTACTTAGAAACATTCATACAATTGCAATTGGCAGATGTAATGCCAAATTCCACAACCTTTGTTAGCATCCTCCATCCCTGTGCCAAAATGGGAGCTTTGGAATAGGGTATGGACATCCATGAAAGCATAATGGATAGAGGAATTTTGACTGATGTAGTTGCAACTGCCTGGTAGACATGTATGCAAAATGTGAAAGCATAGACAAGGTACATGAACTGTCTTAGTACGTCAAAGAGTGAGAGCATCCCTGCAAAATCCATCTGGTACATATACTGCAATCGTGGCAATCCCTGATACGCCATCTTTTTCAGGCATTGTTTCAAATAGTTCATGTGCATTAGGTATGCTAATGGATAGAGGAATTTTGACTGATGTAGTTGCAACTGCCTGGTAGACATGTATGCAAAATGTGGAAGCATAGACAAGGCGGTGAGTTCATTGATTACACAAAGCAATAAGAAAGTGACATTACTTTTAACCCCATTTTTTTTGTCAAGGCATGTATCAACACTCACATTACCTTTTAAATTTCTTTGTAGTTTCCTAGACTACATATACATTTAAGATTTAGAAAATAGTACATCCGATATTGATGTACTGAGATTTAAATAGCTAAAGTCGTTGAAAAAAAATAAGTAGAATTGTGAATAACTTATGCCTCGTATTTCTATTTCTTTTATCTTGTTCATTAAACTAAGTTGATCTACGTTATTTTTCTCGTACTTTCTCTTTACTGATGATGATTACATTGAATTTGACCCTACCACTTAAGATAGTTTTTAAAAAAAATTTAAGATGTTTTAATACGTCTCTTACGAAGTAATTTTATGAAGATGTTTTTAGTAAAAGATATTCGATTTATAATAAAGTCATGAAAATTGGTTAGTATTTATTAGCAAGTGCATTTGGAGCGGGATTTATAGTTACGATGAGTGAATTTGAACCAAAAATAAATAAATATTATTTGGGTTCTAAATAAATTTGGCACTTATTAGTACACTGCCGTCGGCAGATATTATTGTTTTTGCTTTGACTCCATTAGATGGAAAGCGGTGGCGGTGCACCTTTGGTAGATAAAATTGGCATGCCATTATTTCTCCAAGGTATATATTGTGATATTTAAAGAATGTGATTTTAAAAATAAATAATCATTTTAAAATCTTAAAAACAATTATAAGAGGCACCCAATAGAAACTTCAATATTATGTATATTGTAATAGTTGTTGTGTAATGTATATATTGATGTTCTTTTGATTTGTATGTTGCGGTGGATATGGTTGAATATTTGTGAATTATGAATGTAAAAGATGAAAATATCATGGAAGAACCAATTAATTGTAAAAAATCATTTAGACTTCACTCTCATAGTTCATCCATAGTGTAGATTATTACCTTCTCTTCTCTCGGTAGTCAAGATTCTCATTCTCTCTGGGATGTCCTTGAGTCAAACCAAACTTATCTTTTCATACATCTTTTACAAGTTATATTCAACCACACCCAAAGACAATTTCAACCCTTTTCTAAATTGTATTCTCTCCATTTTGTTATAGGTTTTGTGCATATTTATACCGTGAAATTCAAGGATTTAACACATGTCAATACACCTTTAATTATGGCACACGAGACTCAATGATATCTTGTATGACAAAGGTCATTTGAGTGTCATAACCTGATAATAGATAACAATTCAAATGCAATCACCAACTTCTCACAAGTCGAAGTGGCAGAGGAATAATTCTTTTCCTCATCCACATCACTCAACAAATTTTAAAAATATCTTATTGCATTCATCTCCCAAGTCATTTTCTCTAGCTATACATAGATCTCTTGTATAAACAAACATGCAACACTTTATGGAATTTAATTGAAATACATTCAAAGGTATTTTTTAAAATCCTTTATCCTCTATCAACCTCCTTAACATTTGAATCTCAAATCACCTACACACTTCTTTGTAGATGCTTGACAAAAGAACATAATTTGCAACATTTTGAGGATCAAACTCAAAATGAAGAGTTAATATAAATAATCCTAACCCCACAATGTACACTTATTATGTGCTATATAGGCACCAAGAAAACACAATCGCTATATGAATGATTGACATGTTGATGATAAAGTATTATAGCTCTCATCTTAGACTCCCTAATTCAAAACCAAGCAACCTTCCAAACCAATGAGATATCTCCACCAAGGAGACCTATTAAGTCCTTATTTATTCATAATATTAGGATAACTCTAGAACTAGACATCTTGTTATAAAAACTAAAAAATCCATCATTGTTTTCACAAATATAAATATAACCACAAGAATTGAGATTCTCCGACTTCCTAAATTTCAAGACAACAACTTACCCATGAGATATTTTGGTTATCTACTACATAATGATGTGATAGATGTCCACACATTGTTTCAAAGCTGCTATTTTGAACAAGTTAGGAGTATGTTAACAAAGATGAATTGATGAGATTGGAAAATGAAAGCATAACACGTTATTTGAATGAAACTCATAACATTCTAAATGTCCTTTATTAATGTTTTAATCAAACAAAAAAACTCTAGAAATAAGGGCTTTTCAACAAACCCATTTTTTCGTGTATCCTACAATATTTTCAATCCATGAAATGACATACCTTTTAGGAATTTTGTCAAATAGTTCACTTTCTCAAGAACATTTTCAGATACATATTTTCCAAGAAACTTGAACTAAAACATATAACAAATTCCTCTTCTCCATGATGCTTTAGTGGATGTCCACACCCTGTTTCAAAGCTCCTATTTTGATATGGGATGGGACCATGCTAGCAAAGATGAATTGATCATGTTGGATAAATGTTAGTTACATTTGGTGAACTAATGTGATTGCTTTGTGAAGAAGTCCATGACTTTTGTTTGCTACGATTATGATATTCCATACTATAAATACATGAGAGAAAAATAATACCCCCGACCTTCTATATTACTATAGGAATGACAAAATGCACCTTGATATAGTGGAAGCCTATGGTTAGAAATTGTTTCACATAGAATCACCCATAATATTTCACACAAATTGATATGTAAACTAACACTTACCTCGTGTATTAATTTTTTTACTAAAACAAAAATAATCATTTTCCGATTTTAATGAGTTGGAATTGATTAAAATTTTTATCCAAATTGATTCAAATCTTTTTCAAAATGAATCGAAACTAATTATAAACTCAATCGCTTCATGGGTTGCACATTCAAATTGATCAAATATGATTTCCCGTAAATGTTGTTAAAGTGTGATTATTGCATCAAAATAAATTAAATACTAATTTAAATATGCACTAAAATCAGAATAATATTGATGTAAAAGTGAACACACAACACCAATATGATAATGGAGTTCACACATTGGTTAGGTTACGTCTCTAGGATTGCTTATAACACAATTTGATCCATTAAAATTTAATTTGTAAATACAAATAATAATCTCACAAACAAAAATGGACCTTAAACCTACACATGGAGAGAAATACGAATCGAAACAGCTTTGTAGTAGATAGAAACTCTTCAATCTGCATGTCCGCTTCTCCACAAGGCTTCTAACGAGGATCAATGTCAAATTGAGAGAAAAAGTATCTTTAAATGAGAAAAAACATCAAATCTTGGAATAATTACAATAACCTCAGATTAATGATCTTATAACTCGAACAACTTTCTAAACCTTTCAAAATCCCGAAAATGGCTCCAAATAGGCTATAAATGCCTAAATATACAAATTTCCCTTTCAAAAATAATACACAGTCATTTTTACCCTTGTTCAAATACCAATTACCCCATTTTATATTGTTTGTATCTCGTAGAATGGTTGGTTAAATATCTTATCGTTTTACCAAACGTTACAGGTTCAAATCCTTGTGAAGAGTCTTTGTTTCGACACTTGAGGATGTGGTTCATCCCACATTTGGTGTGTGGGTGATCCATAGGGATCTCAAAAGAACAACAATTCATCAAAACAACCCGATCTTGGAAGGAAAAGTTAGAAAAATGCAGAGCATACTGTAAAGTTACGTAATCACCTCTCTATGTAGAGATGTGGTTATGTAATCCCTCATCGATTATGTAACCACCCTCGCATGACGTAATGACGATTGCGCAACCGCCGATCTGCAAAGACCGGTGGTTCCATCACTAACGGATGAAAAATTAAAAAAACCACGAATAGTCACAAATTTAGAGCATTGATATTGTGTCTCTTCCTCTGTATAACCCTTCTCATTCTCTAGTGCACAGGAGGACATGAGAAGCAACTATAAATACATGGAGAGCAAGTGGAGTTGGATATCGATTCATGGGAGAAGTAAGAAAGAAGAATTCAGTGTTGGAATTGAATTGTAGGAGCAAGGTGTGTGAGAACAAAGCAAACAAGTATAGAGGGGAAGTGTTTACATTGTTTACTTTCCTTCATCTTATTGTAATCTGTATCTTTTGAATTGGCCAATACATATAAGTGGGAAGAAAGAGCAATTGCCCTTCCCGATTGGTTTTCCCTCAAATTGGGGGTTTCTAGGATAAAAATCTGGTTGTCTTGTTGGTTTAATTTCTTTTCCTTTCATTGTAAATAATTCTAAGCACAAAGATATTTTCACTAACTTTAAACAATCTGTCATTTTCAAAATTGAAAGTAGAACAATAATTTCTTGTGTGGTCTTGTAAATTTCCAAAGTTTGAGGTTTACATATCATTTTGGTATCAAAGCGTATAATAAGTATCCAGGACTATGGTATTTATTCTTGTGATTTGTATGATAGTGACAAGGTCTAAAGGTGAAGAATTTTTACCTTGTGATCTAGACATATCTACGAAGAAGTGGAAACAAAGAATTCAAGATAAAATGGAGGAAGAGAACTTGGTCCATAGAATTGAGATGCTAGAGACCATGATGGATAGGATATAGACACCAACAAGAACTCTAATATCTGCAAAAGACAGCTTTAGTCAAACAAGATAACATGGACTTAGTGGTTCACATTTTTCCCGAAAAGTTTGCCATAGGAAAGAGCCATGATGAGGAAGATGTAGAAGAGCATGAAGAAGAAACTCCAGTTGTAAAAGAGAAGGTAAAATCTGATCATGCTCCTTTTAAATTTGAAACTAAGGTTGAAATTAAGAGATTTGAAGGACAAGTAGATGAAGAGTTATTAGATAAATGGTTAAAGAAACTAGAAGTTTACTTTAGTGTGCATAATGTCATTGTTGAGTATGGAGCTAAATTACTCATGTTTTAGCATGCAAATAGAACTTGCTGGAAGTTGATAGTAACCAACATTGGTTAGAGTGTGACCGGCATCAGTTAGGGCAAGTTGGAACCGGTGATGGTTGGGCGTAGAACCGACATCGGTTACCTGTGCGATGAGTTTTAATTAACTCTCGGGATTTATTTCTATTTTTAGCATTGGAATAGATTTAATGAATGTAATTGCATGGCTAAGTGCCCTAAAGTCTTAAACGACTATTTAAAGCATAAAGCTAGGGTTTAGAATGAGAGGATTGATCATAATTACAAGATAATTATGTGAGAGAGAATTCTTTGTGAAGAATCAAAAAGCTTGAAGGAAGAAAGTACTGAACATCTGAGAAGTGTAGAAGATTGTAAATCTTCATTGTATATCTTGTCAAAGCTTTGGATAATAGATTGGCTTGTTTCTTGGTGGACGTAGCCCACACTGGGTGAACCACGTTAAATATGGTGTTGATTTATGTCTCTTATTTTGTATAATTTTTCTAGTAGAATATTCACTTTTATTTGTATGTATGCTTAGATCGATATATTGTCTGCGTACAATCGGTGCAAAGCTAACCCCAACAACTAGTATCGAACTTTATTTGAGGGTTTTGTGTGTTGTGATTTACTCACAGAGGGTTTTTAATTGAGTGGGAGCTACAAAGAAGGAAAGAAGATAATAAATACAAGATAGAGAAGTCGATGGCTGAAATTATCAATTATGGAAGATATAGATTGAGGATTATCTGTATCAGAGAGATTTGTACTTACCGTTGGATGAGAAGTCTAGACCTACAAAGATGACTGATGAAGAATGGAAGATTCTTGATAGAAAGGCTTTGGGATCTATAAGATTGAGCCTGGTGGCATCCGTGGCTTCCAATATTACAGAAGTGGCTTCTATGGTAGATTTAATAAAATCTCTTGCTAATTTATATGAAAAACCTAGTGCTTCAAATAAAGTTTATTTGATGAAGAAAATTTTTAGTTCTAAGATGCATGAAGGTGAATATGTCTCTAGTCATTTGAATGATTTTTGATCTATTGTAAATCAGTTAAAATCAGTTTCAATACCGTTTGATGATGAAGTAAAAGAACTTTTATTCTTATGTTCTTTGCCTGATAGTTGGGACAACTTGGTAATGGTTGTCATTAATACAACATCTCTGCTAATAATATTTTGAAGTTTGATGATGTGGTTAGTATAATCTTGAATGAAGAAATTTGAGGAAAAGTACAGAGGAAACATCATCCTGGAAATGCTTTGAATGTAGAAAGTAGGGGAAAAAGGAGAGATCCAAGAGTAAGAGTTATGGGAAATCAAAGTCAAGGGATAGTATATCTAAATCCAAAAGTAAGGGAATTACTTGTTAGAAATGTGGAAAGAAAGGACATGCAAAGAAAGATTGTTGGTCAAAGAATAAAGAGAACTAACAACCGGATAAAGGTAAATAGGCAAATCTTCTGCATCAAAGGTAATGCAAGATGCTCTTATTCTTTCTTTAGATAGTAGAATTAAATCATGGGTTTTAGATTCAGGAGCTTCTTTCCATGCAACCCCTAATAAGGGTTATTTGAAATTATGTCTAGGGAAATTTTGGGCATGTCTATTTGGGTGATGATGAACCTTGCAGTATTACTGGTAAAGGGAAGTTCATCTAAAATTACAAAATGGAAATACATGGGTATTGAAAGATGTGAGGCATGTGCCAAGCCTCGGGAGGAATCTTATTTCTACAGGGAAACTAGGTGAATCTGGTTGCATGGTTACTTTTATAGGAGACTCTTGGAAAGTCACCAAGGGTGCTTTTGTTGTGGTAAGAGGTAAGAAGGTAGGAACGTTATATTTATCTACTTGTATTATTGATTCCTTTTCTGCATTATCTACTTCAGATTCAGATGTATGCATGTGGCATAATCGGTTGGGTCATATGAGTCAAAAAGGAATGCAGATCTTAAAGGCTAAGGGTAAGTTATCAGATTTGAAAGATTTAGATCTTGATTTCTGTGAGCATTGTATCTTTGGAAAGCAAAAGAGAGTGAGATTTCTCAAAGTTGGGGCAACTAAGAAGGAACATAAATTGGAGCTTGTACACTCAGATGTGTGGGGACCAGCTCAGGTAGCTTCTCATGGTGGATCCCAGTATTATATTACTTTCATTGATGATGTTATAAAAAGGTATGGGTTTATTGTATTAAACACAAATCTAATGTTTTTGAAACTTTTAAAAGATGGAAAGCCCTTGTTGAGAATGAATCAAATTCTAAGTTAAAGTGCCTTAGATCTGACAATGGTGGTGAATATTGTAGTAAGGCTTTCAATGATTATTGTTCAGTGAATGGAATACGTAGAGAAAGAACGGTTCCTAGAACACCACAGGAGAATGGTGTTGTAGAAAGAATGAACAAGACAATCATGAAACATGCTAGAAGTATGAGGATACATTCTAGATTGCCCTTGCATTTTGGGCGATAAAGAAGTTGATCTGATGGTTTATTTGATTAACCATGGCCCTTCAAGTTCACTAGATGGAGGAATACCGGAGGAAGCATGGACTTGAAAAGAGGTAGCTCTTTATTTTCTTAAATTTTTTGGTTGAAGATTTTGTGCATGTTGAGAGAAAATAGAAAAATTTGGATGCAAAATCGAAGAGGTGCACTTTCATTGGTTATGGATCTGGTGATTTTAGTTTTTTTTTTGGGATTTAGAAATCTAAAATTGTTAGGAGTCGTGATGTTGAATGGAATGAAAAGAGAATGTATAAGGATCAAATTTTGGTACCCAAGGATGAGAAAATTGAGAAGTTTATTGATGAAAATGAACTCTCGGGTTTTAAAGAAACACCTTCAGAAATACACAATAACCGTGGTTGGTTAGGCCTTGAATGGCATTGGTCAGATGAACCGAAATGACGGTTATAGAGAGATCAACCAGACATCGGTTAGCTGAACTGACGTCGGTTAGAGGTGACTAGTGTCGGTCACTGTCAAAAGTTGATACTAATGTCCAGGAGGTCTAGATTGAGCCTCCGGTACCCCAAACTCCTATGAGAAGGTCACAAAGGGTAAGTAAACTTCCAGAAATATTTTCACCTTCTCTATTTTATCTATTATTGACTGATAGTGGTGAACCAGAAAGCTTTGAAGAAGCAATGCAGGATAAAACTCACATTTAGTGGGAGCATGACATGGATGAGGAGATGAACTCTTTGGAACAGAACCAGACTTGGGATTTGGTTAAATTTCCAGTAGGAAAGAGAACATTACTAGAACAAGTGGGTTTATAGAATTAAGGAAGAAGAGGGTGGATAGAAAAGGTACAAGGAAAGGCTTGTAGTAAAGGGATTTGCACAAAAGGTAGGTATTGACTTTGGTGAAATATTTTCTCCTATTGTTAAGATGACTTCTATTCGTATTGTATTGAGTTTAGTTGCAGTAGAAGATTTGCATTTAGAGTAACTAGATGTGAAGATGACTTTCCTTCATGGTGATTTGGATGAAGAGATTTATATGCAGCAGCCGTTTGGGTATGAAGTCAAGGGTAAGAAGAAATTAGTGTGTAGGTTGAAAAAGACCCTATATGGGCTCAAACAAGCTCCAAGGAAATGGTACATGAAGTTTAATAGTTTTATGCATGAGCATGGTTACTTGAGATGTGAATTTGACCATTTTTTATTTCAAGAAACTTGAAAATGGGAGCTATATTATTTTGTTATTGTATGTGGATGATATGCTTATTACAGGATCTAGTATGCAGGACATTGGTGAGCTTAAGAGAAAGCTAGCTCACATGTTTGCAATGAAGGATTTGGGAGCTGTAAAAAGAATCCTTGGCATGTAAATACATAGAGACAAGAAAAACAAGAAATTGTATTTGTCTCAGGAGGATTATATCTATAAGGTGTTAGAAAGGTTCAACATGTAGAATGCAAAACCTATTAGCACACCTATGGTTGGACACTTCAAATTGAGTAAAGATCAATGTCCTTCATCACAAGAGGAGGTCAAATACATGACATGAGTGCCATATGCTTCAGCAGTTGGAAGTCTCATGTATGCTATGGTTTGTACAAGACCAGACATTGCACAGGAAGTGGGAGTTGTGAGTAGATATATGGCTAATCCGAGGGTAAAGAGCATTGGAAAGTAGTCAATAGATACTAGGTATTTGAAAGGGACATCTAGCATGCGGTTATGCTATGGAGGTTTGGATATTTCATTATGTGGATATGTTGATTCGGATATGGGTGGAGATCTGGATGGTAGGAGGAGTACTACTTTGGATATATTTTCACAGTAGGTGAACGATATTTAGCTAGATTTCAAGATTGTAGAAGGTTGTGGCTTTGTCTACTACTAGAGGTAGAGTATGTTGCAGCTACAGAGGCTAGTAAGGAGATGATATGGATGAGTAGGTTCATGGAGGAGTTGGGAAAGGAGTAGGATGATTGCAAGTTGTTCGTGTGATCAGTGTAATCCATTTGGAAAAGCACTCAAGCATTTCATTCCAGAATGAAACACATTCAGTTGAGGTATCACTTCATACGATAGGTATTGGAGGATGGACAGTTGAATTTGGAAAAGATTCATACAAGCAAGAACCCTACGGATATGCTAACAAAGGCATTAGTAAAGGAGAAGTTAGAACTACACTTCAATTCTATTGGTCTTCAAGCTATGGATTTATTATGGCTTCTTGATTTAGCATGCTAGTAGATATTATAGACATTGAACTGTTATTGATTTGATCTTTATATGATGCATATGGTTTACTGGTGGACATTTGATGATGATATTTGTATACTTTTGACAGGGTTATTTATCTTAATTATGACATGTGATATATTTAATCATATTGAGTAGAACTTGATAATTGGACTAATGTGATGATCGTTTTGATATAAATGATATGTGGAATAGAAATGTGCTAGGAAGTGTTAGTGATATCATACTTGCATAGATGATAGTAAATCATGTGTCGTTTATTTTAGATTATATTGTATATTTGGCATGAATGTTTTAATGCGGCCCAAGAGCCGAAGGAGGTATTTTCTGCTCTGTAGGTATATTATATTCACAACAATATTGGGGAGTGGAGACCAACCACATCGGAATTCGAGAAGAATCCAGCTAAGGTCACCATGGCAACAAGTAATTGTGTGTGTGTTAGAATTATCTGGTAAAGGGAAAATTGTGACCTAGGGATCATGTGTTGTTTTGTTTTAATTTTTCCTTTTATTATGTTAGTATGTGTTGCTCTTAGTAAGTGAAATTTTACTTGTGTTATTATTCATATTCTTTGGATTGGAGTTTACCCCTTTGTTAGCCATGGGTTGTAGTGGGTTAATTAAGTTAATTTGAAATTGTCCTAAACTAATTAAAAGATGTGACCTAAGAGAGTTCATTTATTAGGATTTGATTTACTTGGGATTTTGTGTGGATTGATGTGTGTTTGAGTTTGAGTGTAGCACACTCTACCCCACATGGGAAACTCGAATTTGGCCTTGGAGGCCAAATTTCAAAGCTTGTGGGACAAGTCAAACTTGTCCCACACCTCTTAAAACCCCATGCCAACCCTACCTATGGGTTGGAAGGCCAAATTTAGGGTCTTTTAGGTGTTTTGGGGGGATAAAAGGGTAAAATATTAATTGCACTTTCTTTCAAAATTTAATTTTGTCCTTTGAGGGAGTGGGCTTAGTTGGAGTGTGTAAGGTGCTTGCCTTTCTTTCAACCACTTATTAATGGTGCATTGGAATTTGATGTTGACCAAATGATGTGGAGTGGAGGGAAAAGGAGGTGGCATCCTACTTGGAGCCACATCATCCCTCCCTCTCTTTTCTCTATTTATTTGATCCTCTTGTTTGTTTTGGGGGTTGGAAGTTTCATTTTTAGTCTTTTGTATTTTGGAGAGGAGAGGATTTGGAAGGAGTTTGTGGATTTTTGGAGCTTGTGGATACTTGTGAGAACTTTGTTGGAGCTTGTGGATGCTTGCTTGATCCTTGGAGGGATTTGAGACTTCATACTTGGAGCAAGCTCTACCATGGAAAGGTAGGAGCTTCACCTTTGTTTGCATTATGTTCTCTTTTTGTTATATGAATGAGTACATATGTTGTGTTGAATTTTGTTGTTGTAATGCTTGTTGGGAATGGGTAGAATGCCTAAGTTGGGAGTGGGAGGAGACTATGGGGAGTTTAATTGAGGGAGGCATAAGAGATCATGTTCTTGAGGAGGGAGTTTGGGTTGGGTGCCCACCTTGTAAGAGAAATGCTTGCATTTTCTTCTTGTTTTACTTTGAGGGAGCCATAAGAGTTGAGGGAGGCATAAGAGTGAATGGAGGGATAAGGGGTACTTGAGGGAGGCATAAGAGTTGTTAGGGGTATTGTGTTTTGCATTGGAGGCTTTTAGGTGGCACCCATTCCCATTGGGAGGCATAAGTGGCCTCCCCATATGTCTTACTCTTGTGGCTTTCTTGATAAGCCTTGTGACTTGTTGTTGTGATTGTTTTCCCTCTTGTTGTGTTGTGAATCTTGTTTTGAAGGATTATGGAATGAATGTGAAATGTTATGTTTAGTTATGTGGAAGCTAGTAGTTGCCATGAGTTGGATTTTCTCTCATTGTGATGTGGTTGGGGCTCGGGGGCCAATGGAGAGGATGGCTTCTCTTCTCCATTGGGTATTTTGGTTGGGAGGAGAGCGTTGCCTCTCCCCTTATTTTGTTGTGAATCAAGAAAACTATGGAGGAGCCACCTTGTTGATATTTGGAGCATTGGAACCTTGTTGATGACAATGTGAAACCACCATGTATTTTACCCACCTTGAGTGGAGGAAAAAAAAATGTAATATTGCTTTGTATTTTAGCTTCCATTATTGTAAATTTGTTTCCACATGAAGTAGAAAGTGTTGTAACAAAATGTTGAAGGAAAGTTGTTTTGAACTTCATTAGTAAGCTTGTAATGGGGATGGAATTAAAAGTTGCAAGAAAGACAATCCATTCATTCTCCTTTAACTTGGCTTGGAGAACCTCTTATGAATGTTGATCTTGTTGAAATGTTAGTAGTTCTTGCTTTAAAACTTAATGGAAAATATTGTTGGACTCTTTTGTGGAATGTTAGGAAAAAAATATATATATATATAAAATATATATACATACTAGATTTCATTTTGTTGCTTAAAAAAAAAGGTATTGAAAAGTGAGAACATTAATGCATATTCTCTTCTTGTATTATGGAGAAAAGACTAAAATTTTAAATGGCTTCCAATATGCAAATGAAGTAAATTGTGTCCTAACTCTATTATGTGTTTCCTCATTTATGAATTTCTTATATATCCATTGCATATTGTAGAAGGGAAATGAAACCGAATCCTTTTGAAAACCCATGCTATGTTGATTAAATTGTGTAGAAGAAATTCTAATGCAAAGGCTATAAGCTTATTAAGTTTAATACCCAATGTTCCTTAATACATAATAAGGAATTAATATTTTCAAATAACCCATATCTATGTAATATTACAACTAATGGATTTACTATTTTGGATTCTAAAGATAACAATATACCATTTATATCTATTTGTATTAATTAAGTAATCTAATAAGAACTGTAGCCTAGAAAACTAATAGTAAACATATAATCAAACATACGTAGGAGGCATCCATAGAATTGTAAAGGAAAATAAGCTACCCAAAAAAATACTTATAAAATCTCACATTTATAGTAATAAACAACAAAAAATAATGATGGTCTCTGTATAATTATCATGTTGTAAGACTGTAACTTATTACACTCAGAAAGGCTCATATAATTGCAAAACAAATTGGGCTTCATGAATATTCGATATGAAACGGATCCACCTCTGTGAGATTCTCCCTACACCGTGACCCTGAGCACGTTTTTTAGTAGAAAATCGTGGTAATAAATCTGAATCGAGTCACCTCTTACCACTCACACTGAAACACCCTCAATCATTTTTGATAAGAATAATCTAAAAGTTATGTAACTCGAATTTGAAGGTGCCACGACTATTTATCTCCCTGGCGTAAGCCGCGATTTTGAATAGATACATACATAATTGGACAACTTTGCTTGTTACTAAGGCGCTCAAATGGGGGGTGTTTGTGTTACTCTCTTAATTTGGCTGATATTTATCCTCATTAAGCCGCAGCGCAGGACTCACGCCTTTTGTGAGCACTCCCGCCAGGGCCGTTCTAGAAATTTCCTTGCGAAGCACCCAATTAAAGTGGAGGTAACTCACCTAACCACCATTTGTAATCTTCTTTAAAAAACGTGCCTGTAGCTTCTCTCGTGCCTGTAGCTCCTTCCATACCACCATTCCCTGCTATCCACTCTAGGCACATCGACGGGTAACATCATTTACAAACTTCCATCTTCCCACTTGCGCTAAATTTGGGCCAAATAAACGGTGGCAAATAAAACTAGGGAGGAAGCTTGAGATTTGCAGATCAAGTGAGTAAATGTAGGATGCGACCCAGTGTAGCTTCTTCTCCTCCAACCACCGCAATGAATCCACATGGCTGTTGGACAGCATGCAAACATTTACCCTTTAGGTTATAGACTTGCTTTTCAAATGTAATAAATAGCAAAAGAAAATCAAATTCCCGGTGGTGTAACTTACGCCTTAGAATGGAATGTCAATGAATTAAGTGGAGGCCATAAGAATGCCAACCCTTTGTAATCCATAATTTCAAATTTAGGTTAATCTTATGGTTCATATAATGTAATTTTTGATGAAGTAAACTATGTTTAACCATGGCCATAACTCAAGCATTTTCGTGGACAATGATTTTGTGTGAAAATTTAAATCTCTCTAATTTTTTGCAATGCAATGGAGGAGTATTCCTATTAGCCAATAAAATAAGTAGCCTTAAAATTCTCGCATCTTTTACATTGCATGTTGTTGGTTGGGTGTGAGTTCCATAAACAAATATGATAATAGTTCATATAAAAATGTGTATGTAACATAAAGTTGTCATTTATAGAATCCATACTTAATGTAATGTTCGTTATAAATTACGATCTTGTCACGAGAAAAATTTTCTCCCACGCATGCTCTTAACGTTATTTAGCACCAAGATTAAATGACTCCTTGGATAACTTGCGGCTCATGGCATAGCTCATTCGATGCTAGTGTCGAGAAGAACGTTGGGGAGGCTATTTGACCTAACTAGAATGTATTTTTTTTCAGCATCCATCGTCTCGAACACTATAGCAAAGTGCCCCGATTTAAATATATTGCATTTCTAATCTGGTTCTCTTAATCTGATCAAAAAAAAAATGTCACATTTTTGGTATGTTGCTTGGTTGTGGCGCGTCATTCGTCGTCGTGAGCATCGTTTCAAGCATGCGTTACATTTGTATCGAGTTAGGGGTTCAAGCTTGGACCCTTGAGCACACGGAGAGAAACAAAATAAAACATTTAACATTAGTAAACTGAAGAGTGCATTCTTTTAAATATAAAACCACAATGTTGATAATGCTATAGGAACGGACAACAAATATAAAAAGCGCACAAGACCTAGAACGATGAACTAACTCTATGAGCCTCTTTGTAGACACGCAAAGCGGGAGGGTGTCTTACGATTTTCTTGTGACTCCGCATCTCATTTCGCCCTAACCTCACCACCTAAACCTTATGCCACAATTATTTGATTAATTGCCCTCAATTGATAAATCCACATCACCTTACCCGCCACCTCACTTTGCTCACCTCAGGACATGCCTAAAAGCCCTAACCCTGAAACTGCTAATTAAGACCCATGACTTGGTCTAGACTCACATCCATAACTAATGCCTCCCTTACTCGCACCCAAAGCCGACCTTAGCCACTTGACCAAGCCCGTGGCCTCGATCTAGGGAGCCTTAAATTGGGGAAGGTGGGCTATTTTTTTACTAAAAATAGCCTACTTTTTCCTAACCGATGCTGTGGCATCCCTTCAACTCGTCCCGTGGTCAGGGGAGGTGGCGGTTACGTAAATGCCCCATCGGTTCCCCCTCGGTGTAAATGGGCTCCCAAACCAAAACAACGGATTGGAATTTCATTTTGGAGATCGGTCGAATGGAGATTTTGAATCAAAGGAGATTTCCCAGCGACCATTATTATGAGTCATAGACTTCACTATGACCAAGTAGAACAGTGACCATCTCAAAAGCAAAATTCCCTCATTCTAGGAGATTCAATTTTGGCATCTTCGTTTAAAAGTCAATGTAAAAATCATCCAATGTCCTCCATTATAACATTTATTATGCTTTTGGAATTAGAAATCCTCCCAAATCCGTTCCTCGAATCCATTATCAATGTATAATTGCCTCTAACTATCATTCCTTAGCTAAGATAACCATCCCATTTCCCAATACCATCCAAAAATCAGCCATTACAAACTCCACAATGAGCCCGATAAGATCCTAGAACCCACCGGTATGCAGTTATCGCAATGCAAAAATAAAGCCATCGGTTATAGGTAAAACTAAATAGGAGCATCGGTTCCTTAATAATTTATCCAATCAAACAATTTTAGGAAAAACAACCTTTCCCCTACTTTAGATTTTGATTAAGCAATTTGATTGATATGAGAACAAGATTTGTGTTAATTCATGTAATTCCAAGCTGGGAAACTCGACCACCTTCTAAAGGAAATTTCTTACATTTCGGGTTATATTTTCATTTATTATCTGATTTCAAAATCTTGTGGTCTTGCAAAGTTCTTATTTTGCAGTATCCGAGCCATGGGTTCAAAAGGACCCTTCGCACGCATAAAATGTGAAACAGAACGCGATCTTTCTCTGGTGATTCTTTTAAAATATAAAACCACTCGATGTTGATAATCCTATAACCCTAACAACAAATTTACATTTCTATAAGGCACAAGCATAGAACAATGAACTAACTCTTGCCTTGATCTCATGCGGGAGGCGCGGATTGGGCGAGGGGTCTCTTCATATAGACCTAGATATACCACCACCGAGCGAGGCCGTAGCAGCCCATCCTACCTCGAGATCTTGCAGACACTCCAGGATGTCAATGCCGCGATATGTGGAGAGCCCTTGGGAGGATGACTTGCTAGACATAGTTTGGAGCCATCAGTAGATGCCAGGCATCCCCTCGACACAGCGAGGAGCACAGGGCAGAGAACTTCCATGCGGAGTCGGCTAGGGCAGAGTCACCATAGAGAGGACATGGGGACAGGATCTCAGGACATAGGGACAGGTCTCGGAGCCCTAGACAAAGGGAGGAGCATAGAGAGACCTAGGATTCATCATACGTCAGCTGCAGACCATATCAGGGAGATCCTGAAGCTACGACCATCTCACTATTCGGGTGATACAGGTGGTTTTCAGGCAGAGGCTTGGTTGGTGAGCTTGAGTGGATGCTTCAAGCTCTGCCCTTGTACTAGCAACATGAAAGCTCGTGTTGCAATCCATCTTCTGAAGGATGGAGCAGGAGTCTGGTGGAGGACCGAGGAGTAGAAGCTCCATGTTGACTCAGAGACGATTACCTGGGAGCTATTTGAGGAGCGTTTCAGGAGCAGGTATTTACCCAGGAGATTTATTCAGCAGCGGATAGACGAGTTTCATGACCTCCGTCAGGCATCGATGATAGTAGCTGAGTATGAGAGTCGATTTCTGGACCTACTCCAGTACGTCGACTATATGCAGGATGAGCAGGTACGGATTCACAGGTTCATCCGGGGCCTGAACTTGGATTTAGGTGGTGCAGTGCGCATTCACTGCCCACAGACATTAGCAGAGGCCGTGGAGAAGGCCTATATTGCAGAGGAGACACGGGAAAGACGCAGTAGGCTAGAGACAGAGTTCGGAGCCGTATCCAGCAGATGTAGGATGGTAGGTCGAAGGGGTCAGTTCCTCCTCCATGGGGTGGACAGAGTTCAGGGCAAGCTTCATTTAGGCCACCACAACAAGCAGCAGCTAACAGCAGAAAAGCACCGCCCACCTTACCGACCTCCTCGAGAGATTTGATGCACGAGAGAGGACGTAGTATGGGCCTCCTCCTAGGGGTCCCATCAGACACAGGTGCACCGAGAGCTCGGGCCGCCAGGAGCTCGTCACAGAGAGACCTCAGCATCCATGCCGGATCGTCAGATCTCATATCTCAGTCATCTAGAGTACTAGCTGGAGCTGCTTCCCACTGGAGAGGACCAGGTAGTTGTTATGGTTGTGGTGTTGTTGGACATCATTGGAGAGATTGCCCACATAACCCTAACAAGGGTAAGACGCAGAGCTCAGAGCCTACTGTTGGAGATATGGCACGGAGTCATCGGATCTACGCAGTGGTCGAGAACCGCCAGGCTGAGCACTAGAGTACCGTGATTGAGACGACAGGTAGTATTGGTGGTATTTCCACCTCTATATTATTTGATTCTGGTTCTTCTAATTCTTTTATTGCACCATCCTTAGTAGAGCGTTACAGGCTGGTGGCAAGTTAGGCAAGGCCGTAGTTGGGACGTTGAGATGGCTTCTGAGCCAAAATTTCTGAGACTCCTTATTAAGGAGTGTGTAGTGGATTTGGGACCCTTCACCACTACTTCGATCTTCGGATCCTTCCATTAGGATCTTATGGCATCATTTTAGGCATGGATTGGTTGTCCGCTCATGAGCTAGAGTGGATTGTTACCATAAGACTATTTCTTGCATAGATGATCTTGGAGTAGAGTCAGTGATATCAGGAGTTAGGAGGGCCGTATCCATTCGCACCATCTCCGCTATGCAGCTTAAGCGTGTGCGCGCTGTGACGGGGTTGTCGATTGTTTGCTATTATGGTCGGTGTGATGATCGAGGATGAGTCCAGAGGACCTTCCCTCGATGACCATCCCATCTTATCAGAGTTTGCTGATGTGTTCCCAGGGGAGCTACCGGGGTTACCTCCCCCACGTGAGATCGACTTCCATATAGATCTAGTTCCGGGCGCAGAGCCTATCTCACGAGCACCCTATCGGATGACTACTCCTGAGTTATGTGAGCTCAAGTTGCAGCTTGAGGACCTTCTAGAGAAAGGCCTAATCCATCCTAGTGTATCCCCTTGGGGTGCACCAGTGATCTTCGTGAAGAAGAAGGATGGATCTCTTCGGTTGTGTATCGACTACCGTCAGCTGAATAAAGTAACGATCAAGAATCGTTACCCCTTCCACGCATTGATGATTTATTTGATCAGATGAAGGGGGCTATAGTTTTCTCTAAGATAGATCTTAAGTCAGGGTACCATCAGCTCAGGATTGCAGAGATGGATATTCACAAGACAACATTCCGTACGAGATATGGCCACTACGAGTTCACAGTGGTACCTTTCGGTTTGACGAATGCCCCCGCAGTGTTTATGAGTTTGATGAATGGGGTATTCAGGACCTTCCTTGATCGCTTCATGCTCATCTTCCTTGATGACATTCGATTTACTCACGCACACGTGAGGAGCACGAGGAGCACCTTCGCCAGGTTCTTCAGTGTCTTCGCGAACAGCGCCTTTACGGGAACTTGGAGAAGTGTGCGTTCTTTCAGCCTGAGGTGCAGTATTTGGGCCACATCATTTCTGGGGAAGGTATCGCAGTCGATCCTTCCAAGATTCGAGCCATCATGGATTGGCCAGCACCCACTAGTGTGACCGAGGTGCGTAGTTTCATGGGTCTAGCAGGGTATTACAGGAGGTTTGTTCAGGACTTTTCTCGGATTGCGCACCCTATCACTTCTCTTCAGCGGAAAGGGAAGAAGTTTTTATGGTCAGATAGATGTGAGCAAGCTTCAGTACACTGAAGGAATGCCTCACGAGAGCACCTATTCTTGCAGTGCCAAATCCTCAGGGTGAGTTCTACGTTTGCACAGATGCTTCCTTGGCAGGACTTGGAGGTGTGTTAATGCAGGAGGGTAGAGTAGTTGCCTTTGAGTCTCGCAAACTCAAAGATTATGAGCTCAATTATCCGACCCATGACCTTGAGCTTGCAGCAGTGTAGTACATGCCTTAGTGCGGTGGAGACATTTTCTTCTTGGCCGGAGATTTACACTCAGGACTGATCACTTGAGTCTTCGCCACCTCTTCACGCAGCCCAATCTCAACGCTCGTCAGCGGCGTTGGATGGAGTTACTCTGTGAGTATGACATGGAGATAGAGCATGTGAAAGGGAAGGAGAATGTGGTTGCAGATGCCTTGAGTAGGTAGAGACATGTGGCTATGGCCACCTCAGTGGGCATAGATTTGGAGTAGGATCTTGCAGCAGCTTCCTCAGGATAGTTTCTACCTTGCAGCCAGAGCAGAGATTGAGTCTCAGAGACCCCTTGAGGGGAGATTTGATGGATTTTCATTAGAGGCAGATGGTCTTCTCAGACACAGAGGTCGGATATATGTTCCTAGAGATGGAGGCTTGAGACATGACATTTTGACAGAGGCTCATCGTGCACCTTATTCAGCCCATCCCGGGGTGAAGAAGATGCATGCCACCTTGAGACAGTTGTATTTTTGGAGAGGACTTGAGAGACGTGGCTTCATTTGTGTCATGCTGTTTAGAGTGCCAGAGGGTGAAGGCCGAGCATCAGCATCCAGCTGGCCTTCTCTATCCTCACGCCATACCGGAGTGGAAGTGGGACACCATTTCCATGGACTTCATCGTTGGGTTACCTACATCGAGATACCATCACGACGCCATCATGGTCACGGTGGATAAATTGACGAAGGTAGCTCATTTTTCTCCAGTAAAGACCACCTATACAGCAAGTGCTGTGGCACGAGTATACCTTGATGAGATTGTCAGATTACATGGGATTCCGCATGGAAGATCATTTGTGACCGCGACCCTTTGTACACTTCCCATTTCTGGACCACCATGCAGTATGCCCTCGGGACGAGGATTAATTTCAGCACAGCTTATCACCCTGAGACAGATGGACAGACAGAGAGGGTGAATCAGATTTTGGAGGATATGCTCAGGATGTACGTGATGGATCATCAGTCGAGATGGGAGGAGTATCTGTATTTGGTGGAGTTTTCCTACAATAATAGTTTCCAGAGTTCTATAGGCATGGCTCCTTTTCAGGCATTATATGGTAGAGAGTGCAGGACACCTCTTAGTTGGGATAGGATTGAGGACAGGGTTTCCCTTGGGCCAGCATTATTACAGGATATGGAGCAGCAGGTTACCTTGATCAGACAGAGATTGCAGGAGGCGCAGGATAGACAGAAGAAGTATGCAGACCAGCATAGGACAGAATCAGTTTTGAGGTAGGCACGAAGGTGTTTCTTCGTGTCAGACCGCATAAGAGCCCTATCCGTTATGGAAAAGGTTCTAAGCTTTCTCCTAGGTTTGTGGGTCCCTTTGAGATCTTGGAGCGCCTCGGCCCCTTGGCCTATCGTCTAGCATTGCCACCTAGCTTATCTCACGTCCATGATGTGTTTCACATTTATGTGCTTAGGAGATATATTTTGATCCTTCTCATGTGCTAGATTGGACCGCATTGCAGGTGCAGGATCAAGGGCAGGTGATGGTGGAGCCCGTGCGCATTATAGATCGCAGGACCTTGGGCCTTCGCGGCAGAGAGATTGATCAGGTTTGGGTCCAATGGGACAGGTATGATGAGACTGCAGCTACTTGGGAGGATGCTACTTTGCTACGAGGACAGTTTCCACACCTTTTCCAGTGACTTCCAGGAGGAAGTCGAGTCTAAGGGGAGGGGGATGTAGTGCCCACTTCCCTTTGACACCATTTTGTTTTGTTGTTTTTGAGACTGATTACTTCACTTATGGATTTATTATGGCTTCTTGATTTAGCATGCTAGTAGATATCATAGACATTGAACCGTTATTGATTTGATCTTTATATGATGCATATGGTTTCTTGGTGGACATTTGATGACGATATTTGTATACTTTTGACAGGGTTATTTATCTTAATTATGACATGTGATATATTTAATCATATTGAGTAGAACTTGATAATTGGACTAATGTGATGATCGTTTTGATATAAATGATATGTGGAATAGAAATGTGCTAGGAAGTGTTAGTGATATCATACTTGCATAGATGATAGTAAATCATGTGTCGTTTATTTTAGATTATATTGTATATTTGGCATGAATGTTTTAATGCGGCCAACAGGCCGAAGGAGGTATTTTCTGCTCTGCAGGTATATTATATTCACAACAATATTGGGGAGTGGAGACCAACCACATCGGAATTCGAGAAGAATCCAGCTAAGGTCACCATGGCAACAAGTAATTGTGTGTGTGTTAGAATTATCTGGTAAAGGGAAAATTGTGACCTAGGGATCATGTGTTGTTTTGTTTTAATTTTTCCTTTTTATTATGTTAGTATGTGTTGCTCTTAGTAAGTGAAATTTTACTTGTGTTATTATTCATATTTCTTGGATTGGAGTTTACCCCTTTGTTAGCCATGGGTTGTAGTGGGTTAATTAAGTTAATTTGAAATTGTCCTAAACTAATTAAAAGATGTGACCTAAGAGAGTTCATTTATTAGGATTTGATTTACTTGGGATTTTGTGTGGATTGATGTGTGTTTGAGTTTGAGTGTAGCACACTCTACCCCACATGGGAAACTCGAATTTTGCCTTGGAGGCCAAATTTCAAAGCTTGTGGGACAAGTCAAACTTGTCCCACACCTCTTAAAACCCCATGCCAA
Source organism: Taxus wallichiana var. yunnanensis (assembly GCA_018340775.1). NCBI lineage: Eukaryota > Viridiplantae > Streptophyta > Pinopsida > Cupressales > Taxaceae > Taxus > Taxus wallichiana. Next base: position 300,739,582 of record CM031234.1, read on the forward strand.
CCCTACCTATGGGTTGGAAGGCCAAATTTAGGGTCTTTTAGGTGTTTTGGGGGGATAAAAGGGTAAAATATTAATTGCACTTTCTTTCAAAATTTAATTTTGTCCTTTGAGGGAGTGGGCTTAGTTGGAGTGTGTAAGGTGCTTGCCTTTCTTTCAACCACTTATTAATGGTGCATTGGAATTTGATGTTGACCAAATGATGTGGAGTGGAGGGAAAAGGAGGTGGCATCCTACTTGGAGCCACATCATCCCTCCCTCTATTTTCTCTATTTATTTGATCCTCTTGTTTGTTTTGGGGGTTGGAAGTTTCATTTTGAGTCTTTTGTATTTTGGAGAGGAGAGGATTTGGAAGGAGTTGTGGATTTTTGGAGCTTGTGGATACTTGTGAGAACTTTGTTGGAGCTTGTGGATACTTGTGAGAACTTTGTTGGAGCTTGTGGATGCTTGCTTGATCCTTGGAGGGATTTGAGACTTCATACTTGGAGCAAGCTCTACCATGGAAAGGTAGGAGCTTCACCTTTGTTTGCATTATGTTTTCTTCTTTTGTTATATGAATGAGTACATATGTTGTGTTGAATTTTGTTGTTGCAATGCTTGTTGGGAATGGGTAGAATGCCTAAGTTGGGAGTGGGAGGAGACTATGGGGAGTTTAATTGAGGGAGGCATAAGAGATCATGTTCTTGAGGAGGGAGTTTGGGTTGGGTGCCCACCTTGTAAGAGAAATGCTTGCATTTTCTTCTTGTTTTACTTTGAGGGAGCCATAAGAGTTGAGGGAGGCATAAGAGTGAATGGAGGGATAAGGGGTACTTGAGGGAGGCATAAGAGTTGTTAGGGGTATTGTGTTTTGCATTGGAGGATTTTAGGTGGCACCCATTCCCATTGGGAGGCATAAGTGGCCTCCCCATATGTCTTACTCTTGTGGCTTTCTTGATAAAGCCTTGTGACTTGTTGTTGTGATTGTTTTCCTCTTGTTGTGTGGTGAATCTTGTTTTGAAGGATTATGGAATGAATGTGAAATGTTATGTTTAGTTATGTGGAAGCTAGTAGTTGCCATGAGTTGGATTTTCTCCCATTGTGATGTGGTTGGGGCTCGGGGGCTAATGGAGAGGATGGCTTCTCTTCTCCATTGGGTATTTGGTTGGGAGGAGAGCGTTGCCTCTCCCCTTATTTTGTTGTGAATCAAGCAAACTATGGAGGAGCCACCTTGTTGATATTTGGAGCAATGGAACCTTGTTGATGACAATGTGAAACCACCATGTATTTTACCCACCTTGAGTGGAGGAAAAATGTAATATTGCTTTGTATTTTAGCTTCCATTATTGTAAATTTGTTTCCACATGAAGTAGAAAGTGTTGTAACAAAATGTTGAAGGAAAGTTGTTTTTGAACTTCGTTAGTAAGCTTGTAATGGGGATGGAATCAAAAGTTGAAAGGAAGACAATCTATTTATTCTCCTTCTTACTTGGCTTAGAACCTCATATGAGGATGTTGGTTTTGTTGACATGTTAGTAGTTCTTGCTTTAAACTTAATGAAAATATTGTTGGACTCTTTTGTGGAATGTTAGGAAATTTACAAATATATATATATATATATATATACATACTAGATTTCATTTTGTTGCTTAAAAGTGAGGTATTGAAAAGTGAGAACATTAATGCATATTCTCTTCTTGTATTATGGAGAAAAGACTCAAATTTTAAATGGCTTCCAATATGCAAATAAAGTAAATTGTGTCCTAACTCTATTATGTGTTTCCTCATTTAAGAATTTCTTGTAAATCCATTGCAAATTGTAAAGGGGAAATGAAATCGAATCTTTTTGAAATCCCATGCTATGTTTATTGAATTGTGTAGAAGGAAATTCTAATGCAAAGACTATAAGCTTATTAAGTTTAATACCCAATGTTCCTTAATACATAATAAGGAAATTAATATTTTCAATATAATCCATATCTATGTAATATTACAACTAATGGATTTACTATTTTTGGATTCTAAACATAACAATATACCATTAATATCTATTTGTATTAACTAAGTATACTAATACGAACTGCAGCTAGAAAAACAATAGTAAACATATAATCAAACCTACGTAGGATGTCCATAGAATTGTAAAGGAAAATAAGCTAAAATACTTATAAAATCTCACATTCATGTAATAAATAACAATTAAAATAATGATTGGTCTCTGTATAATCATCATGTTGTAAGACTGTAACTTATTACACTCAGAAAGGCTCATATAATTGCAAAACAAATTGGGCTTCATGAATATTCTGATATGAAACGGATCCACCTCTGTGAGATTCTCCCTACACCGTGAACTGAGCACGTTTTCAGTAGAAAATCGTGGTAATATACTGTTCAGGTCACCTCTTACCACTCACACTGTCCCTCAATCATTTTTGATAAGAATATATCTAGAAGGCAGAACCCGAATTTGAAGGTGCAGTTGATGCTGAACTGATAGATACGTAGTTGGACAACCTGCTTGGTGTAGGCGCTCAAAGGGGGGCGTTTGTGTTATCTCTGCTGCCTGGCTGACTTCTGTACAGGCCGCGGCTAGGACTCGCGCCAGGAGCACTCCCCGCCAAGCACACACCTTGCAGCACCCAATGAAAGTGGAGGTAACTCACCTAACCACCATCTGCAATCTTCTTTCACGCGCCTGTAGCTTCTCACGCGCCCGTAGCTCCTTCCATACCACCATTCCCTGTTCCACTCTGGCCGTAGCATCATTTACAACTTCCATCTTCCCACCTGCGCGGCCAGGCCAAATAACACGGTGGGCAAATAAAACTAGGGAGGGAAGCTTGAGATTTGCAGATCCAAGTGAGTAAATGTAGGATGCGACCCAGCTGTAGCTTCTCCTCTAACCACCGCAATGAATCCACACGGCTAGGACAACATGCACAGCAGGCCGACCCTTTAGGGTATAGACTTGCAAAATTCAAGTGTAATAAATAGCAAAGAAAATCAGGCGGCCCAGTGGTGTAACTTGCACGCCTTAGAATGGAATGTCAATGTTTGGCGGGTGGCCATTAAAGCCACGCACCCCCCCATCCATAATTTCAAATTTAGGTTAATCTTATAGGTTCATATAATGTAATTTTTGATGAAGTAAACTATGTTTAAACATGATAACTCAAGCACTTCGTGGACAATGATTTCTCGGTGTGAAACCGTTGCTTTGTATCCATCTTTTTGCAATGCAATGGAGGAGTATTCCTATTAGCCAATAAAATAAGTAGCCTTAAAATTCTCGCATCTTTTACACTTGCATGTTGTTGGTTGGGTGTGAGTTCCCACCTCGACAAATATCAGAATTAGTTCATATAAATGTGTATGTAACATCGAGTTGTGATTTATAGAATTACTTAATGTAATGTTCGTTATAGAATTACGATCTTGTCACGAGAATAATTTTCTCCGACGCATGCTCTTAACGTTATTTAGCGCCAAGATTAAATGACTCCTCGGATAAGAACTGGCTCATGGCGTCGAGCTCTGACGACGATGCTAGTGTCGAGAAGAACGTTAGGGAGGCTCCTTGCGACCTAACTAGACTGTATTTTTTTCAGCATCCTGTCCTTAACACTATAGCAAAGTGCCCCGATTTAAATATATTGCATTTCTAATCTGGTTCTCTTAATCTCGATTAAAAAAAAAAATTGTTACATTTTCGGGTTGCTTGGTTGTGGCGCGTCGTCGTCGTCGTGCCTTGAGCGTCGTCTTTTTGCGGCGTTACACTTGGGATTTATTTCTATTTTTAGCATTGGAATAGATTTAATGAATGTAATTACATGGCTAAGTTCCCTAAAGTCTTAAACGACTATTTAAAGCATAAAGCTAGGGTTTAGAATGAGAGGATTGATCATAATTACAAGATAATTATGTGAGAGAGAATTCTTGGTGAAGAATCAAAAGCTCAAGGAAGAAAAATTGCGAACATTTGAGAAGTGTAGAAGATTGTAAATCTTCGTTTTATATCTTGTCAAAGCTTTGGATAATAGATTGGTTTATTTCTTGGCGGATGTAGCACACCTTTGGGTGAACCACGTTAAATATGGTGTTGATTTATGTCTCTTGTTTTATATAATTCTTCTGGTAGAATATCCACTTTTATTTGCATGTATGCTTAGATCTGATATACTTTCTGTACAACCGGTGTGTTAACCCCAATAGTCATGGAGGCACAAAGGATTACCTTTACATGTCTCAAAATGGAAGGTCATTCTCTAGTTTTGTGGGAAACCCATCTAGCCCCTTGTGAAAAGAAGAAATGTCCACTTGCAAAACCCATCCAAACCATTATTTCTCCAAGGTATTTATTGTGATATTTAAAGAATGTGATTTTTAAAAATAAATAATTATTTTAAAATCTTAAAAACAATTAGAAGAGGCACTCAATATAGAAACTTCAATATTATGTATATTGATGTTCTTTTGATTTGTATGTTGCAAAGTGGATATGGTTGAAGATTTGCGAATTATGAATGTAAAAGATGAAAATATCATGGAAGAACCAATTAATTCTAAAAATCATTTAGACTTCACTCTCATAGTTCATCCATAGTGTAGATTATTACCTTCTCTTCTCTGGTAGTCAAGATTCTCATTCTCTGGGATGCCTTTGAGTCAAACCAAACTTATCTTTTCATACATCTTTTGCAAATTATATTCAACCACACCTAACACAATTTCAACCCTTTTCTAAATTGTATTCTCTCCATTTTGTTATAGGTTTTGTGCATATTTATAACGTGAAATGAAAGGATTTAACACAATGTCGATACACCTTTTTGTTATGGCACATGAGACTCAATGATATCTTGTATGACAAAGGTCATCCGAGTGTCAGAATCGATAATAGATAACAATTCAAATGTAATCACCTTCTTCTCATAGTAGTGGTAGAGGAATAGTTATTTTCCTCATCCATATCACTCAACAAATTTTAAAAATTTCTTATTGTCTTTATCTCCCAAGTTGTTTTCTCTAGCTTTACACATATCTCTTGTACAAAAAAAAACATGCAACACTTTATGGAATTTAATTGAAATACATGAAGGTATTTTTAAAATCCCTTTCTCCTCTATCAACCTCCTTAACATTTGAATCTCAAATCACCTACACACACTTCTATGTAGATGCTTGACAAAAGAACATAATTTGTAACATTTTGACGATAAAACTCAAAATGAAGATTTAATATAAATAATCGTAACGCCATAATGTACACTAATGTGATCTATAGGCACTAAGAAAACACAACCGCTATAGGAATGATTGGCATGTTGATTATAAAGTATTATAGCCCTCGTCATAGACTCCATAATCGGGCTTCAACAATAACTTTTCTCTTTCTTCTCCTTGGTGAGCTCTGTAGTTTTCGGCCCCACGCCATCCTTGATGTTTAAGTAACATCCCTAAAAGGTCCTAGAGATACTCCATTTCATCCCCATAATCTATCTGTCCTAGCTCACAAAGTGCTAGAAAATATCCCAAAATGCCTTTAACAAGGGCGCTCCATCATAGGCCTCCTTGGTTCACGCGTTCTCGCCCTTCATTCCTTGGTGCAATCTCTCTATCCCTTTTTCTTTTACCTTATTTTTCGCGACTAAGGTTTGACCAAGGGCCCTTACATCCAAGTTGTGTTGCACCATGTAATGCCCAATTCCCTTTGACACCTTTTGATACTAATAATGATAATCTTTGCTGATTTTATTATGGACATGATTATGGACCTTATGATAGTATGATGTAGATGTTAGATCATGGATTATTGTTGATTTGATTCAGTTATGATGCATGATGATTATTAGAGATATTTTATATGTTGATGATGATATACGTTTGTTTGACATGGTCATATTATGGATGTTGTTCAAACTTGTGATATTTAGATATTGTGAATAGACCTAGAAATGGAAATTATTGGATGATGATATAGTTGTTGATAAAACTATAAATGATATTGTTAGATTGCTTTGATGTTGTTGTGATTCATATATCTAAATGATTTTGGGAATTATATTTATATTATTTTAGATGTTCTGATATGGCCACGAGGCCGAAGGAGGTATTTGTGTTTTACGAGTTAAAATATCACAACAAACATCAGGGGATTGGAGACCAACCACATTGGAATTCTAGATGAATTCAACAAGGTCACCATGACAACTAGTATTTGTTTGTGCGTGTTTTTGTGTGTTAGGATTAACCATGGGGGATCACATTTAATTGTGACCAAGGGGTTTTATGTATTTATTTTATTTTGGTCCCTTTGTTTATGTTTGCATGTGTTTATTTTGTGGTGCTTTTACCCCTTTCATTAATTATTAAATGGTGTGTAAATATTGTGAGTAATCATATTGTTAAAATAAATAAATCAAATATGTCATAAGAAGGTAATTAATGAGAGTTGTTGGCCATGATTTAAAGTGTTATAAGTGATGTTTAAGTAATGTGTAAGAGATATGTAAGTGATGTGTGAATTGACTTTTGAGTGTGAAACACTCCACTTTCTTGGAAATTGAATATGTCCTTGGAGGCTGATTTTGGAGGCTTGTGGGACAAGTTAAACTTGTCCCATACCTCTTAAATTTAATTACCAACCATACCTACGGTTGGAGAGTTGAGATTAGAATTTTATAATGCTTTTTGAGAAGGTAAATTGTAGGTTTTAATTGCACTTTTCTTACATGATTTAATTTTAGTCCTTTGGGGTGTGGGTTGGATTTGAGTGTGTAAGTAAACTGTCATATTATTCACCCACCTATTTATTGTGCATTGGAGAATGAAGTTGACTTTGGGGGTTGGGGTTAAGGATGTGTAATGTGACATCCTACATGGATCCACCTCATCCTCTCCTCTTCCCTCTTTATAAAATTTGAACTCCTTGCCTTGTTTTTGGGTTGCTTGACTTTGGAGACTTCATTCTTGGGTGAATTTTTTTCCGTTTTTGGGAGCTCTTGCTTTGAAAAAGTTTTGGGAAGATTGTTGCATGCTTGTGCTTGGCTGTTTTGGATTGCTTGCATTGGGATAAAGCTTGTTTTTTTGGAACTTAGAACAACTCCATCATGGAGAGGTAGGAGCTTGACTCTTGAAATTCTCTTCTTTATGAATGTAAGTGTTAATGTATGAATGTTTTGGCATGTTTGTGGGATGTTGGGTATATGGCCTAGGAATGGTGTAGGAGAAGACTATGGGGTTATTTTTGGGAGGCACAAGTGTGTTTTAGGGAGGTATAAGAGTGGAGGGAGTTAAGATTTGGGTTCCACCTTATAAATAAATAGCTTACATTTCTTTACTCATTATGGGGTGCCATAAGAGGTTGGGAGGCATAAGGAACATGTCATGAGGATAAATGATATATATATATATATATATATATTTGTGGATTTGTTGATATATATGTTTTGGTGGTGATACCCATTTCCTCTTTGGGAGGCATAATAAGCATCCTTTGGGAGGCATAAGAAATCCCCCATTTTTTCTCCTTTGGCTTTGTTTGATGAAGCCTTAGTATTGTTTGTCATGTTTTAATGTAGTTGTAGAACTACATTCTGTTTTGGACTTTGTGTTCTTATTGGGATTATGTTGCTTGTGTGTTTGTGGAAGCCTATTGTTGCCATGAGTTGGATCACATCTTTTATTGTATTATGGTTGGGGCTCGGGGGTCAATGAAGAAGGATGACTTCTCCTCTTCATTGGATGTCTTGGTTGGGTGGAGAGCATTGCCTTTCCCCTACTCTTGTTGTGATCAAATTGGAAGAATGAGAAATCTACATGTTGTTGTTCTGGAGCAGAGATAAAAAAAAGTTTGACAGTACCTTGTGAAATGAAATATTATTGTAACCTTTCCCATTTAAAGTGGATGAACTTGTATATATTTGTAATAGGAAGATGTTGAGTGTTTAGGGAAGTGTAAATTGGAATGTGAAAGAATGATACATACTTTGTATGTATTTGTATTTTACAATCAAATAGAAAGAAAGTTGTAAGAGTTTCATTTGAATTAATGGAAGTAGTTTTGTCTTGTCCATATGATATTATTAATTGGAAATATATTTTACATGCTCTATGAAATCCATCTTTGGAAAGTGGAAAAGTGAAACACGTGAGAAGAAAATGTATTATTCTACCCCGTATATAATATATGTTTTGGAAAGAATAAAATAAGGAAGTTGTAAAGTTGTCTTTTGGAATAGATAAAGGATTTCATGATACCTTCCTCAAATTATATCATTGTGTTGAATTTAATTATTTAGATGCAAGTTGTAATCTCTGTTTGAAAGGAAGAAATGAGTATAAAGGAAGTGTAATACTCTATTTTTTGAAAAATATAAAAGTTGGAAATCAGAGATGTATCTTAGTTTTAAATAGTTGAATTGAATCAAATAAATGCATTAGATTAGGTTTGGAACACATTATAATACTTGGAAGAAGAAAATGGAAAATAGACCTTTTAAAATTTGAACTCGTTTATATTTCCAATTGACAATTATTTAATCCCAAATGCTCAGACCAAATCTGCAACGAAGGAATAACAAATGAAACATTAATTTGAGCATAATAAGATATAATGGAATTCATCTAGATATTAACACTTAAGGAAATTCTTATAAAACTTAGTAAAATCGGGCTCAAACCATTTTTCATAGTCGTGTCTTTTTCATTGTCAAGAAATGTAAATGTTCAAATTGCAAATCAATCAGACAAATTGAATTTTAAATATCTCTTAAATACACCTAAGAACAATTTTCCATGTCTATTTGACATGTTGAGAGAGGGACAAGAACAAATTGAACAATTTAACAAGTTAAAATTTACTAGTTTGCATTGTAAAAGCCTGTAGAATGTTTTCATGAAATTGACCCCTTAAAATTTATCAAAATAAAAAATTAATGATCCATGTGTAAAGAGGATGTCAAGAGATTTCGTAAAGTCATCTTTTTCCCAAAACGAGCCCTCTATCAAAAGTTATGGCCTTCTAAATTTTTTTCCTTCACTTGGCATCCAAAAAAAAATTGGGAAAAAATTTTCCTTGGCGGGCCCACGCGGCCCGAATTTTCCCTTAGAACTTCAAAAAAATTTTGGGAAAATTTTCCTAATTTTCCCCACCGACCCACAGCCAATCAGAGGCTTCCACGTGGCACCATGAGGTGTGGCGGAGGGCGGACCCCTTTAAACTTAGCACTCCCGAAAAATTTTGGGAAAATTTTTCAAAATATTTCCCCGCCCGCCGCCCGTATGCCTAATCAAAGGTGATGCCACATGGCATCACGAGGCATCGGTGGAGGATGGATCTCTTTTTAACTTTTTTAGCTTCTAGAAAATTTTGGGAAAATTTTCCAAATTTTTTCCGCCACCCCACTGGCCCACAACCAATCAGGAGATGCCATGTGGCATCATGAGGCATCGAAGGAGGAGCGGGTCCTTGCTACCCTTTAGCATTTCAGAAAATTTTAAATTAAAATTTTCAAAAATTTCCCGACACCCCCGACCTCACGTATTGGCTTAGAGAGCCACCTGTGTGACATCACAAGGACTTGGCAGAGGAGCGTGAATGCACAAAGTTGGCTTTTCCCCTTTGGGGCAGAAACAAAATGTCTCCTACCACCTCCCTCCCCGCGTTGGCTTAGGAGGCGCCACGTGTCCCTTGTGGACTTGCGGACCCATGGGTGCAAAGTTTTTTTTACCCTCATTTGGGGAAAATTTCCAAAATTCTCCTCGCTGTAGCCCCGCCATCCCACCCTTGGGGAAAATTTTCACCCCTGGGCCTGCAAGCCCACTCTTGGGGAAAATTTTCACCCCAAGGCCTGCCGGCCCATAACTCAAAAAATATGAGGAGTTAGGAGGACTTATTTATATCAATGGAAAGGTGAGAGAAATTTCCTATCCAATGGGAATGATTTAGGAAATTTTGAATGCAGTTAAGTTTGAGAAAAATAAAGTTGAACATTTAATCCTGTTAGAGAGTGGGTATGGTGAGGAATTACCCTCTAAACCTAATGGAATCTTCTAACCCTAAATTTTGGACCTTATGACCTCTAATAATTGTTAATAAAATAAAATTATATTCTAGTGAATTAGAATTGTTCCAAAACTGTTAGTGACAACTGTTGTCTTGTAACCCTAGTTGTAGATTCTTTTAATAAAAAAATATTCCATAATTTTCCTAATTAATCCTAGGTTGTTCTTGGGTCTCAAGTGGGTTGTTTTAGCGGGTGTTACACTTGGTATCAGAGAAGTGGTTCAAAATATTGGGCCATTGGGCACACTAGAAAACTTGAGACATGAACCTTAAACCTAGCACACTTTTAAATCTAGAAAACAACTTAGTTTAGAAATTACATATTTTAGTAAACATGGAAACTGAATAAAACTTAGAAAGATGAACTAACTCTCACCTTGGTCTATGCAGGAGGCACAGATGGGATGAGGGGTATTTTCACATAGACCTAGACTTACCACCACCAGATCATGTTGTAGCAACCATCCTACCCCATATTTTGTAGACTCTTCAGGATGTTAATGTTGCTTTACGCAGAGGATCAGTAGGAGGACATGTAGCCAGACATGATAGAGTCCCTTCCATTGAGGGTCATGTATCTCCTCGACCCAATGAGGAACATGGAGGAGAGAACTCCCATGTAGAGTTAGCCAGAGCTGAGTCACCAGAGGGATAGGGTGACCAAGTTTCAGGACATAGAGAGAGGTCTCAGAGCCCTAGGCTTAGGGATGAGCATACAGAGAGACCTAGAGGCCGTTAGACCACAGCTGTAGATCACATCAGGGAGATCCTGAAGCTTTGACCATCACATTATTCTAGTGACATAGGTGGATTTTAGGTAGAGGCCTAGTTGGTGAGCTTGAGGGTGCTTCAAGCTCTGTCCTTGTTCTAGCAACATGAAAGCTCGTGTTGCGATCCATCTACTGAAGGATGGAGCTGGTGTCTAGTGGTGGATAGAGGAGTAGAAGCTCCATGTTGATTCTGAGACAGTTACTGGGAGCTCTTTAAGGAGCATTTCAAGAGTAGATATTTGTCATGGAGGTTCATATAAACAAGCGGATAGATGAGTTCTATGACCTCGACAGGCATCTCTCATAGTGGCTGAGTATGAGAGTAGATTTCTGGATCTACTCCAGTATGTTGGTTATATGTAGGATGAGTAGGTGCAGATTCACAGGTTCATCTCGGGGCCTGAATCTAGACATTGGAGGTGCAAAGTGCGGATCCATTTTCCACAAACATTAGTGAGGCCATCGAGAAGGCCTATATATATAGGAGACTCGGGAAAGACCCAAAGAGCTAGAGACTAAGTCCGAGCCGCATACAAAGAGATGCAGGACAATAGATCAAGGGGGTTAGTACCACTTTCTCATGGTGGACAGGGTTCAACATAGTCATCTTTTAGACCACAAAGTAATAGCAATAGCAGTAGTAGTCCCACCCACCTTATAGACCTCCATAGAGATTTGATGCACAGAGAGGTCAGAGTATGGGGCCTCCTCCTAAGGGTCCCATCAGGACACAGGGTGCCAGAGAGCTCACTCAAGCAGAGCTCACCAGCAAGAGACCTCGTAGACTATAGCTAGATCATCAGGATCCACACCACAGACCTTGAGAATGCTAGTCGGACCTGCTACATAGGGGAGAGGATCAGGTGGTTGTTTTGGTTGTGGTGTACTGGACATTTTTGAGAGTAAAACCCTAATAACAAGGGTAAGACACAGATCTCTAGCCTACTATTGGTAATATGGGGAGTAGTCATAGGATGTATGTAGCGGTCAAGAACCAGCCAGAAGAGCATCGAGTACAGATTATTGAGACCGAGCAGTAACATTGGTGGTATTCCTACCTCCATTTTGTTTGATTCTGGTTCTTCTGATTCTTTTATTGCACCATCTTTAGTAGAGTGATGTAGGCTGGTGGCAAGTTAGGTAGGGTCATAGTTGGGATGTTGAGATGGCTTCTGGAGCCAAGATCTCTGTAGACTCCTTAGTTAAGGAGTGTGTGGTAGATTTGGGACCTTTCACCACTACCTCGGATCTCCGTATCCTTCCTTTGGGCTCATATGGAGTCATCTTGGGTATGGATTGGTTGTGCACACACATAGGATAGAGTGGATTATTACCACAAGATTATATCTTGTGTAGATGATTTGGGAGTTGAGTTGGTGATTTCAGGGGTTAGGAGACCCATTTCTATTTACACCATCTCTACTATGTAGCTTAAGCGGTGTGTGCGATGGGGTTGTTAGATGTATGTTATTACAATCAAGTGACAGATTAGAGGATGGGTCTAGTGGACCATCGCTAGATGATCACCCCATTTTGAGAGAGTTTGCAGATGTCTTTCCTAGGGATCTACCGGGGTTACCAACCCCACGTGAGATTGATTTTCACATAGATCTTGTTTTGGGAGAGCAGAGCCTATCTCACGAGCACCTTATCGGATGACCACACCCAGAGCTCTGTGAGCTCAAGTTACAGCTTGAGGGCCTTTTGGAGAAAGGCCTTATCCATCCTAGTGTATCCCCTTGGGGTGCACCGGTGATTTTGTAAAGAAGAAGGATGGATCCTTGTGGTTGTGTATTGATTACCACCAGCTAAACAAAGTAACGATCAAGAATCGTTATCCCCTTCCACGCATTGATGATTTGTTTGATCAGATGAAGGGAGCCACTTTCTCTAAGATAGACCTTAAGTCAAGTTACCATCAGTTGAGGATTTTGGAGGCGGACATTCATAAGATTGCCTTCCATATGAGATATGGCCACTATGAGTTCATAGTGGTGCCTTTTGGTTTGACTAATGCCCCCATAGTATTTATGAGTTTGATGAATGGGGTATTTAGGACCTTCTTAGATCGCTTCATGCTCATCTTCCTTGATGACATTTTGATTTACTCACGTATGCATGAGGAGCATGAGGGGCACCTTCATCAGGTTCTTCAGTGTCTTTGGGAGTAGAAACTTTACGGGAACTTGGAGAAGTGTGCATTCTTTTAGATGGAGGTGCAGTATTTGGGTCATATAATTTCTAGGGAAGGTATCACCATCGATCCTTCCAAGATTAGAGCTATTATGGATTTTCCAGCACCCACTACGTGACTGAGGTGCGCAAGCTTCATGGGATTAGTAGGTTACTACTAGAGATTTGTTCAGACTTCTCTCGGATTGCACACCCCATCACTTCCCTTCAGAGGAAAGGGAAGAAGTTTGTTTGGTCAGACAGGTGTGAGCAGGCCTTCAGTACACTGAAGGAATGTCTCACTACAACACCTATTCTTGTAGTTCGGATCCATAGGGTGAGTTTTTCATTTGCATGGATGCTTCTTTAGTAGGGCTTGGAGGTGTGTTGATGTAGGAGGGTAGAGTAGTGGCTTTTGAGTCTCAAAACTCAAGGATTATGAGTTTAATTATCCGACTCATGATCTTGAGCTTGTTGTGGCATTTTGCATGCTTTGGTTTCGATGGAGGCACTTTCTACTTGGTCAGAAATTCACACCCAGGACATCTCCCGAGTCTTTTTGCCACCACTTCAAGCACAACAATCTTAACACTTGGTAGCGGCATTGGATGGAGTTGCTTTGTGAGTATGATATGGAGATAGAGCATGTGAAAGGGAAGGAGAATGTGGTGGTAGATGCTCTCAATAGATGAAGACATGTGGCTATGGCCACCTCAGTGAGCATGGATTTATGGAGTAGGATTCTTCAAGCAGACTTCCTCGATAGCTTCTACATTACAGTTCGAGCAGAGATCTAGTCTTAGAGACCCCTCGAGGGGAATTTTGATGGTTTTTATTTAGAGGTAGATGGTCTTTTCAGGCACAGAGGCTGGATTTATGTTCCCAGAGAGATGGAGTCTTGAGGCAGGGACATCTTGGTAGAGGCACATCGTGCACCCTATTCAGCCCATCTTGGGGTGAAGAAGATGCATGCCACCTTGAGACAATTATATCATTAGAGAGGACTTCGTAGAGATGTGGCCCAATTCATGTCATGATGTTTAGAGTGCCAGAGAAAGTGAAGGAAAAGCATCAACATCTAGCTGGCCTTCTCTTTCCTCATGCTATACCAGAATGGAAGTGGGACACCATTTCCATGGACTTCATTGTTGGGCTACCGATGTCGAGATATCACCACGATGCCATCATGGTCACGGTTGAAAATTGACAAAAGTGGCTCACTTTTCTCGTAGTGAAGACCACACTATCTGCTAGTGCAATGGCATGGGTATATTTGGATGAGATTATCGGGTCAAGTTGTATGGGATTCGTGGAAGATCATAAGTGATTGCGACCCTTTGTACACTTCCCATTTTGGACTACCATGCAGCATACCCTCGGGACGAAGATAAATTTTCAGCAACACATATCACCCTAAGATAGATGGATGATTGAGTGGGTGAATAAGATTTTAGAGGACATGCTTAGGATGTATGTGATGGATCAACAATCTAGATGGGAGGAGTACTGTACTTGGTGGAGTTTACCTACAATAATAGTTTTCAGAGTTCTATAGGCATGGCTCCTTTTCAGATTTGTATGGTAGAGAGTGTAGGACACCTCTTAGTTGGGATAGGCTAGAGGACATGGTTTCTCTTGGACCAGCTTTGTTGTAGGACATGGAGTAGCAGGTGGTTTTGATCAGATAGAGACTATAGAGGCACAAGATATACAGAAGAAGTATGCAGATCAACATAGGACCGACCATAGTTTTGATGTGGGGATGAAGGTGTTCCTTCGTGTAAGACAACATAAGATCCCTATCCATTATGGAAAAGGTTCTAAGTTAGCTCCTAGATTCATGGGTCCTTTTGAGATCTTGGAGCGTATCGGCCCTTTGGCCTACCATCTAGCATTGCCACCTAGCTTGTCTCGTACATGATGTGTTTCATGTTTCAGTTCTTAGGAGATATATTGTAGATCCTTCTCATGTGTTAGATTAGACATCATTGTAGGTGCAGGATCAGGGGCAGGTGATGGTGGAGTCCATTCACATCCTAGATCATAGGACCCTAGGCCTTCGAGGAAGAGAGGTTGATCAAGAGTGGGGTGCGGTGAGATAGATATGATGAAACTACTGACTACATGGGAGGATGCTACTTGCTGAGTTCGGTTTCCACATTTGTTCCAGTGACTTCCAAGAGGAAGTCGAGTCTAAGGGGAGGGGGATGTAGTGCCGACATCCCTTTGACACCTTTTGATACTAATCATGATATTGTTGATTTTATTATGGACATGATTATGGACCTTATTATAATATGATGTAGATGTTAGATCATGGATTATTGTTGACTTTATTTAGTTTTGATGCATGATGATTATTAGAGACATTTTATATGTTGATGATGATATATTGTTTGACATGGTTATATTATGGATGTTGTTCGGACTTGTGATATTTGGATATTGTGAGTAGACCTAGAAATAGAAATTATTGGATGATGATATAGTTGTTGATAAAACTATAAATGATATTGTTAGATTGCTTTGATGTTGTTTTGATTCATATATCTAAATGATTTTGGGAATTATATTTATATTTTTTATATGTTACGATATGGCCATGAGGCCGAAGGAGGTATATGTTTTACACGTTAAAATATCACAACAAACATCGGGGATTGGAGACCAACCACATTGAAATTCTAGATAAATTCAACAAGGTCACCATGGCAACTAGTATTTATTTGTGCATGTTTGTGTGTGTTAGGGATTCCCATGGGGATCACCTTTAATTGTGACCAAGGGGTTTTATGTATTTCTTTTATTTTGGTCCATTTGTTTATGTTTGCATTTTTATTTTATGGTGCATTTACTCCTTTCATTAATTATTAAATGGCGTGTAAATATTGTGAGTAATCATATGGTTAAAATAAATAAATCAAATATGTCATAAGAAGGTAATTAATGAGAGTTGTTGGCCATGATTTAAAGTGTTATAAGTGATGTGTAAGTAATGTGTAAGAGATATGTAAGTGATGTGTGATTTGACTTTTGAGTGTGAAACACTCCACTTTCTTGGAAATTCGAATATGTCCTTGG
Organism: Taxus wallichiana var. yunnanensis; assembly: GCA_018340775.1. Taxonomy (NCBI): domain Eukaryota; kingdom Viridiplantae; phylum Streptophyta; class Pinopsida; order Cupressales; family Taxaceae; genus Taxus; species Taxus wallichiana. The sequence continues at coordinate 300,755,646 of CM031234.1, forward strand.
AGGCTGATTTTGGAGGCTTGTGGGACAAGTTAAAATTGTCCCATACCTCTTAAATTTAATTACCAACCATACCTACGGTTGGGAGTTGAGATTAGACTTTTATAATGCTTTTTGAGAAGGCAAATTGTAAGTTTTAAATGCACTTTTCTTACATGATTTAATTTCAGTCCTTTGGGGTGGGGTTGGATTTTAGTGTGTAAGTAAACTGTCATATTATTCACCCACCTATTTATTGTGCATTGGAGAATGAAGTTGACTTTTGGGGTTGGTGTTGAGGATGTGTAATGTGGCATCCTACATGGATCCACCCCATCATCTCCTCTTCCCTCTTCTATAAAATTTGAACTCCTTGCCTTGTTTTGGGTTGCTTGACTTTGGAGACTTCATTCTTGGGTGAATTCTTTTGCCATTTTTGGAGCTCTTGCTTTGAAGAAGTTTTGAGAAGATTGTTGCATGCTTGTGCTTGGCTATTTTAGATTGCTTGCATTGGGATAAAACTTGTTGTTTTGGAACTTGGAACAACTCCATCATGGAGAGGTAGGAGCTTGACTCTTGAAATGATCTTCTTTTATGAATGTAAGTGTTAATGTATGAATGTTTTGGCATGTTTGTGGGCTGTTGGGTAGATGGCCTAGGAATGGTGTAGGAGAAGACTATGGGGTTATTTTGTGGGAGGCACAAGTGTGTTTTAGGGAGGTATAAGAGTGGAGGGAGTTGGGATTTGGGTTCCACCTTACAAAGAAATAGCTTGCATTTCTTTACTCATTATGGGGTGCCATAAGAGGTTGGGGAGGCATAAGAAAATGTGAGGAATAAGGGGTACTTGGGGAATGCATAAGGGCATGTTAGTGATTTGAAATGATATATATACATATACATATTTTGGTGGTTTGTTGTCGGTGGTGATACCCATTTCTGTTTTGGAGGCATAAGAAGCGTCCCCATTATTTTTTCTTGCTCCTTTGGATTGCTTAAGGAATCATTCTAGTATTATTTGTCATGTTTTAATGTAGTTGTAGAACTTCATCTTATTTTGTCTTGTGTTCTTATTGTGATTATGTTGCTTGTGTGTTTGTGGAAGCCTATTGTTGCCATGAGTTTTATGACATATTTTATTACATTATAGTTAGGGATTGGGGCCAATAAAGAAGGATGACTTCTCCTCTTCATTGGATATCTTGGTTGGGTGGAGAGTGTTTCCTTTCCCCTACTCTTATTGTCATCAAATTAGAAGAATGAGAAATCTGCATGTTGTTGTTACGGAGCTAAGATAAAGACAGTTTGACAGTCCCTTGTCAAATGAAATCTTATTGTAACCTTTTCCATTTGAAGTGGATGAACTTGTATTGTTAGGTTGTGGAGCCTATTTTTCATGTGTGAAAGTGTTGAAGACTGTACACTAAGAGTACTGTACACTTTTCATGTATCCTCACCGAGGTTCGGAAATTTTTTTTAGGCGTAAAATTTTTTGGCCTCGAAAAATGCACTTGACATATTGGGAAACGTGCTTTTCTCATATGGGCGAGTTTTTTGACCCATAGGTTTATGGGACGGGTTTTACCCATGGTTTTGATACCCACGGTTTTGTAAAACTGCTTAAGTAGTTGTCTATTTATATGGTCTTATGCATATGATAGATGTACAAGAAAATGTATTGCAGATGTGTTTTGAATTGATATGTGAATTCTGTGGAGAGTTTGTTGAGCATAACTCCAAACGGATATGGGTATTGTATTGAGAAGCGGTGGCTTGTAATAAAATATGAGCAAGTGATTCTTGGTGACGTAGCCCAAATTGGGTGAACCACGTTAAATCATTTTGAAAGTCTCTTTGTGTTGTGTTATTTTATTCTGCAATTTTATTTGAGATCTGTAATAATTTCTACATATTGTTTCTCTTTGTTGTGATTCTCCGTGAGGGATTATTCCACATATTTTATCTCTTATTTCCTAACATGTATATATATTTGTAATAGGAAGATGTTGGAGTGTTTAGGGAAGTGTAAATTGGAATGTGAGAGAATGATACATATTTGTATGTTTTGTTTTGTAATCAAATAGAAAGGAAGTTGTAAGAGTTTCATTTGAATTTATGGAAGTAGTTTTGTCTTGTCCATATGATATTATTCCATTGGAAATATGTATTTAACATGCTCTATGAAATCCCTATTTGGAAAGTGGAAAAGTGAAACACGTGAGAAGAAAATGTATTATTCTGCCCCTATGTATATAATATATGTTTTTGGAAAGAATAAAATAAGGAAGTTGTAAAGTTGTCTTTTGGAATAGATAAAGGATTGCATGATCTTCCTCAAATTGTATCATTGTGTTGAATTTAATCATTTAGATGCGAGTTGTAATCTCTATTTGAAAGGAAGAAATGATTATAAATGAAGTGTAATACTCTGTTTCTTTAAAATATGTGAAAGTTGGAAATTAGAGATGCATCTTAGTTTTGAATAGTTGAATTGAATCAAATAAATGCATTAGATTAGGTTTGGAACACATTATAATACTTGGAAGAAGAAAATGGAAAATAGACCTTTTAAAAATTAAAGGCTGTCACGTGGCACCATGAGGTGTCGGCGGAGGGGAAAACCCCTTTTTAAGCTTAACGCTCCCCAAAATTTTTATGAAATTTTTCCAAATATTTCCCGCCCTCTGCCACCCATGCAACCAATCGAGGTGCCACATGGCACCATGAGGCATTCTTTGGAGGGATGGATCTCTTTTTAACTTAGCACTTCTGGAAAATTTTCCAAATTTTCTCCGCCACCCTACTAGTACACAACTAATCGGTGATGATGCCACGTGGCGTCATGAGGCATCGGCGGAGGAGCGAATCCCTTTTTGCCCTTTTACGTTTCAGAAAATTTTGGGAAAATTTTTCAAAATTTCCCATTTGGACCACCACCGCATGACCAATTAGGAGCTACCATGTGGCATCACAAGGTGCTGGCGGAGGCTTGGGTGAATGCTACCCTCTTAGCCATTTGGGGCGTTAAACTAATTATCACCCTATCGTGTCGCCTTCCTTGCGTTAGCTTAGGAGGTGCCATGTGTCCCTTATAGACTTGCGGACCCGTAGATGCACGGGCACAAAGTTGGATTTTTTTCCCCACATGGAAAATTTTCAAAAGTCTCCCGTGACGTGCCGACCCGCTCTTGGGGCAAAATTTTCACCCCTAGGCCTGTAGGCCCGTCTCTTGGGGAAAATTTTCACCGTAAAGCCCGCCGACCCATAACTCAAAAAATATGAGGAGTTAGGAGGACTTCTTTATATAACTAGAAAGGTAAGGAAAATTCCTATCAAATGGGAGTGATTTAGGGAATTTTTGAATGCAGTAAGTATGAGAAAAATCAAGTTGAACCTTTAAGCATGTTAGAGTGGGTATGGTGAGGAGTTATTCTCGAACCTAATTGAATCTTCTAACCTTAAATTTTAGAGCTTATGACCTCTAATAATTGTTAATAAAATAAAAGTATGCTCTAGTGGATTTGATTTGTTCTAGAACCTGTTAGTGACAATTGTTGTCTTGTAACCTGTTGTAGATTCTTTTAATAAAAACAAACTATTCCATAATTTTCCTAATTAATTCTCGGTTGTTCTTGCATGTCAAGTGGGTTGTTTTAGTGGGCGTTACACTTGGTATCGAGTGAGGTTTAAAAGCTTGGGCCATTGGACACATTAGAAAACTTGAGACATGAACCTTAAACCTAACACACTTTTAAATCTTGGAAACAACTTAGTTTAGAAATTTCATATTTTAGTAAACATGGAAATTGAATGAAACTAAGAAGGATGAACTAACTCTCGCCTTGGTTTGTGAAGGGAGGTGCGAGATAGGATGAGGGTCTTTTCACATAGACCTAGACTTACCACCACTACATCATGTTGTGTAGTAGCCATCCTACCCCAGATTTTTTAGACTCTTCAGGATGTTAATTCCGCTTTACGTGGAGGATCATTAGGAGGACATGCAGCCAGACATGATAGAGTCCCTTCCATTGAGGGTCATGTATCTCCTCGACCCAACAAGGAGCATGGAGGAGATAAATCCCATGCAGATTCAACCGAGAACTAAGTCACCACGGAGGGAGAAAGGTGACCGAGTTTTAGGACATAGAGAGAGGTCTCAGAGCCCTAGGCTTAGGGATGAGCATGTAGAGAGACCTAGAGGCCATCAAACCACAGCTGTAGATCACATCAGGGAGATCCTGAAGCTTCGACCATCACATTATTCTAGTGACATAGGTGGATTTTAGGTAGAGTCTGGTTGGTGAGCTTGAGTGGGTGCTTCAAGCTCTGTCCTTATTCTAGGAACACAAAATCTTGTGTTGTGATCCATCTATTAAAGTATGAAGCTGGTGTCGGTGGCGAGATAGAGGAGCGAAGCTCCATGTTGATTTTGATACTGATTACACAGGATTTCTTTGAGGAGTGTTTCAGGAGTAGATATTTATCATGGAGGTTCATACAACAACGGATAGATGAGTTTCGTGACCTCAACAGGCATCTCTCACGGTGGCTGAGTATGATAGTAGATTTTTGGATCTACTCCAGTATGTTGGTTATATGTAGGATGAGAAAGTATGGATTCACAGGTTCATCCAGGGCTTGAATCTTGACATTGGAGGTGCAATGTGGATCCATTTTCCACAAACATTAGATGAGGTCATCGAGAAGGCCTATATAGCTAGAGGAGACTCAGAGAAAGACCTAACAGTCTAGAGATCGAGTCCGGAGCCACATACAGAAGATGCAGGACAACAGATCAAGGGGGTGGTCCCACTTCCTTGTGGTGGAAAGGGTTCAACACACGGTCATCTTTTAGACCACAACAGGAAGTTGAAGTCCCGCACACCTTATAGACCTCCATAGAGATTTTATGCACAAAGAGGTTGGAGTATGGGGCCTCCTCTTAGGGGTCCAATCGGGACACACGGTACTCGAGAGATCTCACTCAAGAAGAGCTCGCGGCGAGACCTCAACAGAAGCAACCGGATCATCGGGATCCACACCACAATCCTCAGAGTATCGTCGGACACTGCTACATAGGGAAAGGATCATGTGGTTGTTTTGGTTGTGGTGTTCTTAGACATTTTGGAGAGACTTCCCACATAACCCTAATAACAAGGGTAAGACAAAAATCTCAGAGCCTACTTGTTGGTAATATGAGGTGTAGTCATAATATGTATGCGGTTGTTGAAAACCACCGGATAGAGCATCGAGTACATTTATTGAAGCTGCATGTAACATTGGTGGCAAGCCTACCTCCATTTTGTTTGATTCTAGTTCTTGATTATTTTATTACACCATCTTTAGTAGAGAAATGCATGTTGGTGGCGAGTTAGGTAGGGTCATAGTTGGGATGTTGAGATTCCTTCCGGAGCCAAGATCTCTATAAACTCCTTAGTTAAGGAGTGTGTGGTAGATTTGAGACCTTTCACCAATATCTCAAATCTTTGTATCCTTTCTTTGGGCTCATATGGAGTCATCTTGGGTATGGATTGGTTATCTCGAACATAAGGCTAGAGTGGATTGTTACCTCAAGATTATATCTTGTGCAGATGATTTGGGAGTTGAGTCGGTGATTTTAGGGGTCAAGAGACCTATTTCTATTCACACCATCTCTACTATGCAGCTTAAGCGGTGTGTGTGACAGGGTTGTCATATGTATGCTATTACAGTTAGTGACATATTAGAGGATGGGTCTAGTGGACCATCGCTAGATGATCACCCCATTTTGAGAGAGTTTGCAAATGTCTTTCTAGGGGAGCTACCGGGGTTACCACCCCCACATGAGATTGATTTTCACATAGATCTGGTTCATGGAGCAGAGCCTATCTCACGGGCACCTTATCGGATGACCACACCGAGAGATCTGTGAACTCAAGTTGTAGCTTGAGGGCCTTTTTGAGAAAAGCCTTATCCACCCTAGTGTATCTACTTGGGGTGCACTAGTGATCTTTGTAAAGAAGAAGGATAGATCCTTGTGGTTGTGTATTAATTAAAACCAGCTGAACAAAGTAATGATCAAGAATCATTATCCCCTTCCGTGCATTGATGATTTGTTTAATCAGATGAAGGGAACCATAACTTTCTCTAAGATATACCATAAGTTAGGTTACCATTAGTTGAGGACTTTGGAGGCGGTCATTCATAAGATCACTTTTCGTACGAGATATGGCTACTTTGAGTTCACAGTGGTGCCTTTTGCTTTGACTAATGCCCCATGTAGTATTTATGAGTTTGATGAATGGGGTATTTAGGACCTTCTTAGATTGCTTCATGCTCATCTTCCTTGATGAAATTTTGATTTACTCACGTACATGTGAGGAACATGAGGGCACCTTCGCTAGGTTCTTGGTGTATTTGGGAGCGAACTTTACGAGAACTTAGAGAAGTGTGCATTTTTTGAGACGAAGGTGCATTATTGGGTCATATCATTTTGCGGAAGGTATTGCCTTCGATCCTTCCAATATTAGAGATATTATGGATTGGTTAGCACCACTACTGTGTGATGGAGGTGTGCAACTTTATGGGATTAGTAGAGTTCTACCGAAGATTTTTAAGACTTATCTCGGATTACACACCCCATCACTTCCCTTCAGAAGAAAGGGAAGAAGTTTTTTTCATTGGACATGTGAGAGCAGGCCTTTAGTACACTAAAGGAATGTCTCACTACATCACCTACTCTTGCGATGTCGGATCCACAGGGTGAGTGAGTTTTTTTTTCATTGCATGGATGCTTCTTTAGAAAGGCTTGGAGGTGTGTTGATGTAGGAGGGTAGAGTAGTGGTTTTGAGTTTAAAAACTCAAGGATTAAGAGCTTAATTATCCAACTTATGATCTTGAGCTTGCGGTAGTTGTGCATGCTTTGGTTTGATGGAGGCACTTTCTTGCATGGTGGAGATTTAGACTCGGGAAAGATCACTGAGTCTTCACCACCTCTTCACGTAGCTCAATCTCAACGCTTGTCAACGGCGTTGGATGGAGTTGCTTTGTGAGTATGATATGGTGATAGAGCATGTGAAAGGGAAGGAGAATGTGGTAGCAGACGCTCTCAAGAGATGAAGACATGTGGCTATGGCTACCTCGGTGAGCCGCAGATTTGGAGCAAGATTCTTGATAGCTTCCTCTTGTGACTTCTACATTGCAATTTGAGAAGAGATCGAGTATAAGAGACCCCTCGGGGAAGTTTGATGGTTTTTATTTAGAGGTAGATGGTCTTCTCAGGCACAGAGGCTAGATTTATGTTCCCAGAGATGGATTCTTGAGGCAGACATCTTGGAAGAGGCACATCGTGCACCCTATTCAACCCATCCCGGGGTGAAGAAGATGCACGCCACCTTGAGATAATTGTATCATTGGAGAGGACTTCGTAGAGACGTGGTCCAGTTTGTGTCACGATGTTTAGAGTGTCTAGAAAGTGAAGGTTGAGCATCAGCATCCAGCTAGCCTTCTCTTTCCTCATGCTATATCGAAATGGAAGTGGGACACCATTTCCATGGACTTCATTGTTGGGCTGCGACGTCGAGATATCACCATGATGCCATCATGGTAACGATTGACAAATTAAAAAAAGTGGCTCACTTTTCTCTAGTGAATACCACCTATACAGCTAGTGCAGTGGCATGGGTATACTTGGATGAGATTGTTAGGTTGCATGGGATTCTGCGGAAGATCATAAGTGAGTGCGACCCTTTGTACACTTCCCATTTTTGGACTACCATGCATCATGCCCTTGGGATGAAGATCAATTTCAGCACATCATATCAACTTGAGATAGATGGAATGACTGAGTGAGTGAATTAGATTTTAGAGGACATGCTCAGGATGTATGTGATGGATCAACAGTCTAGAAACCTGTACTTAGTGGACTTTTCCTACATTAATAGTTTTTCATAGTTCTATAGGCATGGATTCTTTTTAGGCTTTGTATGGTAGAGAGTAGAGGACACCTCTTAGTTTGGGACAGGCTAGAGGACATGATTTATCAAGACCAAATTTGTTGCGAGACATGGAGTAGTAGGTGGTTTTGATGGACAGAGCTGCAGGAGCCTTGCACGGACATGTAGAAGAAGTATGCAGATCAGCATAGGACTGACCGTAGTTTTGATGTGGGCATGAAGGTGTTCCTTCGTGTAAGGCCACATAAGATCCCTATCCATTATGGAAAAGGTTCTAAGTTAGCTCCTAGATTCGTGGGTCCTTTTGAGATCTTATAGGGTATTGGCCCTTTGGCCTACCGTCTAGCATTTCCACCTAGCTTGTCTCACATACATGATGTGTTTCATGTTTACGTTCTTAAGAGATATGTTGCACATCCTTCTTATGTGTTAGATTATACATCATCACCGGTGTAGGATCAAGGGAAGGTGATGGTGGAGCCCATTTGCATCCTAGATCGTAGGACCCGGGCCTTCGAGAAAGAAAGGTTGATCAGTCCAGGTGCATTGGGACATATATGATGAGCTGCTGACTACATGGGAGGATGCTACCTTGCTGTTATGCATTTAGTTTCCACATTTGTTCAAAGTGGCTTCCAGAGGAAGTCCAGTCTAAGGGGAGAGGGATGTAGTGCCCACTTCCATTTGACACCTTTTGATACTAATCATTATACTTGATTTTATTATGGACATTATTATTGACCTTATTATAATATGATGTAGATGTTAGATCATGGATTATTGTTGACTTGATTTAGTTATGATGTATGATGATTATTAGAGACATTTTATATGTTTGATGATGATACTATTTGACATGGTCATATTATGGATGTTGTTGGACTTGTGATATTTGGATATTGTTAGTAGACCTAGAAATGGAAATTATTGGATGATGATATAGTTGTTGATAAAACTATAAATGATATTGTTAGATTGCTTTGATGTTGTTGTGATTCATATATCTAAATGATTTTGGGAATTATATTTATATTATTTTGGATGTTCTGATATGGCCACGAGGCCGAAGGAGGTATTTGTGTTTTGCAGGTTAAAATATCACAACAAACATCGGGGGATTGGAGACCAACCACATTAGAATTCTAGATAAATTCAACAAGGTCACCATGATAACTAGTATTTGTTTGTGCGTGTTAGGGATTCCCATGGGGGATCACCTTTAATTGTGACCAAGGGTTTTATGTATTTCTTTTATTTTGGTCCCTTTGTTTATGTTTGCATGTATTTATTTTGTGGTGCCTTTACCCCTTTCATTAATTATTAAATGGTGTGTAAATATTGTGAGTAATCATATGGTTAAAATAAATAAATCAAATATGTCATAAGAAGGTAATTAATAAGAGTTGTTGGCCATGATTTAAAGTGTTATAAGTGATGTGTAAGTAATGTGTAAGAGATATGTAAGTGATGTGTGAATTGACTTTTGAGTGTGAAACACTCCACTTTCTTAGAAATTTGAATCTGTCCTTAGAGGCTGATTTTGGAGGCTTGTGGGACAAGTTAAACTTGTCCCATACCTCTTAAATTTAATTACCAACCATACCTATGGTTGGGGAGTTGAGATTAGTCTTTTGTAATGCTTTTTGAGAAGGAAAATTGTAGGTTTTAAATTCACTTTTCTTATATGATTTAATTTCAGTGCTTTGGGGTGGGGTTGGATTTGAGTGTGTAAGTAAAGCTGTCATATTATTCACCCACCTATTTATTTTGCATTGGAGAATGAAGTTTACTTTTGGGGTTGTGGTTGAGGATGTGTAATGTGGCATCCTACATGGATCCAACCCATCCTCTCCTCTTCCCTCTTCTATAAATTCGAACTCCTTGCATTGTTTTGGGTTTCTTGACTTTGGATACTACATTCTTGGGTGAATTCGTTTTCCACTTTTGGAGCTCTTGCTTTGAAGAAGTTTTGGGAAGATTGTTGCATGCTTGTGCTTGGTTGTTTTGGATTGCTTGCATTAGGATAAAACTTGTTGTTTTGGAACTTGGAACAACTCCATCATGGAGAGGTAGGAGCTTGACTCTTGAAATGCTCTTCTTTTATGAATGTAAGTGTTAATGTATGAATTTTTGGCATGTTTGTGGGCTGTTGGGTAGATGGCCTAGGAATGGTGTAGGAGAAGACTATGGGGTTATTTTGTGGGAGGCACAAGTGTGTTTTAGGGAGGTATAAGAGTGGAGGAGTTGGGATTTGGGTTCCACCTTATAAAGAAATTGGTTGAATTTATTTACTCCTTATGGGGTGTCATAAGAGGTTGGGGAGGCATAGGAAATGTGAGGAATAAGGGGTACTTGGGGGAGGCATAAGGGCATGTCAGGGATTTGAAATGATATATATATATATATATATATATATACATATTTTTGGTTTGTTCTCAGGTGGTGATACCCATTTCCCCTTTGGGAGGCATAAGCAACATCCCCTATAGTTTCTTTCTCCTTTGGCTTGCTTGAGGAATCCTTATTATTGTTTGTCATGTTTTAATGTAGTTGTAGAACTACATTCTATTTTTGATTGTGTTCTTATTGTTTTTATGCTGCTTGTGTGTTTGTGGAAGACTTGTTGCCATGATTTGGATCACATCTTTTATTGCATTATGGTTGGGGCTCGGGGGCCAATGAAGAAGGATGGATTTTCCTCTTCATTAGATGTCTTGGTTGGGTGGAGAGCATTGCCTTTCCCTACTCTTATTGTGATCAAATTGGAAGAATGAGAAATCTACATGTTTGTGTTCTAGCTGAGATAAAGATAGTTTGATAGTCCCTTGTGATAATGAAATCTTATTGTATCCTTTCCCACTTGAAGTGGATGAACTTGTATATATTTGTAATAGGAAGATGTTGGAGTGTTTAGGGAAGTGTAAATTTGAATGTGAAAGAATGATATGTACTTTGTATGTTGTATTTTGCAATCAAGTAGAAAGGAAGTTGTAAGAGTTTCATTTGAATTAATGAAAGTAGTTTTTCTTGTCCATATGATATTATTCATCGGAAATCTATATTTAACATGCTCTATGAAATCCCTATTTGAAAAGTGGAAAAGTGAAACACATGAGAGAAAACAATGTATTATTCTGCCCTATATATAATATATGTTTTTGGAAAGAATAAAATAAGGAAGTTGTAAAGTTGTCTTTTGGAATAGATAAAGGATTGCATAATCTTCCTCAAATTGTATCATTGTGTTGAATTTAATCATTTAGATGCAAGTTGTAATCTCTGTTTGAAAGGAAGAAATGAGTATAAAGGAAGTGTAATACTTTGTTTCTTTGAAATATGTGAAAGTTGGAAATCAGAGATGTATCTTAGTTTTGAATAGTTGGATTGAATCAACTAAATGCATTAGATTAGGTTTGGAACACATTATAATACTTGGAAGAAGAAAATGGAAAATAGACCATTTTAAAATTTGAAATCTTTCTTGTATTTCCAATTGACAATTATTTAATCCCAAATGCTCATATCGAATTTGTAACAAAGGAATAACAAATGAAACATTAATTTTTTCATAATAAGATCTAATTGAATTTATCTAGACATTAACACTTTGAAGGAAATTCTTATAAAACTTTGCAAAATTGGGCTCAAATTGTTTTGCGTAGTGTTCTTGTATCGGAGATGTAAATGTTCAAATTACAAATCAATCAGACAAATTGAATCTTGAAATATCTCTTAAATACACCTAAGAAAAATTTTCCATGTCTATTTGACATGTTGAGAGAGGGACAAGAACAAATTGAACAAATTTAACAAGTTAAAATTTACCATTTTGCACTGTAAAATCTTGCAGAACGTTTTCACAAAATTGACCCTTAAACTTTATCCAAATAAAAAATTAGTGATCCCTATGTAAATAGGAGGTCAAGATCTTTCCAGAATGTCCTCATTTTCCCAAAACCGAGCACTTTATCAAAATTTATGGCCTTCTGATGTTTTTCCCTTCACTTGGCTTCCAAAAAAAAATTGGGAAAAATTTCCTTGGTGGTTTGCAATCCCGAATGTTTCCCTTGGAACTTGAGAAAATTGTTGGGAAAATTTTCCTAATTTTCCACGTCAACCCGCAGCCAACAGATTCTACCACGTGGCACCATGAGGTGTCGGTGGAGAAGTGGACCCCTTTTTAAGCTTAGAGCTCGGGAAAATTTTGGAATTTTTTTCCAAATATTCCCTGCCACCCGCCAGCCCGTAGCCAATTAGAGGCTACCATGTGGCACCACGAGGCATCGGTGGAGGGATGGATCTATTTTTAACTTAGTGCTTCCAATTTTTTTAAATTTTTTTCCATATTTTCTCTACCACCCCTCCAGCCCATAGTCAATCAGGTGATGCCATGTGGCATCACGAGGCATCAGCGGAGGAGTGGGTCCCTTTTTGCCCTTTTACGTTTTAGATTTTTTTTAAATTTTCCAAATTTTCCCCACTACCCCACCGGCTGCAACCAATCAAGATCTACCATGTGGCATCACAAGGTGCCAGTGGAGGCACGGGTTAATGCTCTCTTAGCCCTTGGGGTGTTAAGATAATTTTCTCCCGCCCCGGCTTCCCTGCGTTAGCTTAAGAGGTGCCATGTGTCCCTTGTGGACTTGCGGACCCGTGGGTGTACAGTGCAAAGTTGGTTTTCACGCCCATGTGGAAAATTTTCCAAAAGTCTTTCCACATCCGCCGACCCACCCTTGGGAAAATTTTCACCCCTAGACTGTAGGCCCGATCTTGGGGAAAAGTTTCACCCAAGGCCCGCCGGCCCATAACTCGAAAAATATGAGGAGTTAGGAGGACTTTTTATATCATTGGAAAGGTGAGGAAATTTCCTATTCGATGGGAGTGATTTAGGGAATTTTTGAATGTGCTCAGTGTGAGAAAAATAAAGTTTAACCTTTAAGCCTATTAGAGAGTGGGTATGGTGAGGATTACCCTCTGAACCTAATTGAATATTCTAACCTTAAATTTTGGACCTTATGAACTCTAGTATTTGTTAATAAAATAAAAGTATGCTCTAGTGGATTAGAATTGTTCCAAAACCTGTTAGTGAAAACTATTGTCTTGTAACCTTGTTGTAGATTCTTTTAATAAAAAAATTATTCCATAATTTTCCTAATTAATCCTTGGTTGTTCTTGGGTCTCAAGTGGGTTGTTTTAGCGGGCGTTACACACCACCTCTGAGGAAATATTCTGTAGAGTGTTGCAAGCTTGCTCATCTGTGAGGTGGATAGGATCCACCACTTGGTATGTCTCTCCTCCCTTCTTCTTTAGGTGAATGGTCTCGATCACATGATTGCTTTGAACTCAAATTTTGGCTCTTTGCATTCAAGACTGAGGTTCTAACTTATCATCTTCCTCATTCTGGGCATGCCCCTTCTTGATCCAAGATATCCCATGCATGTAGTTTCTCTGGAGGAAGGGTGGCTTGAAACCTCGCATGCAATACCTTCGTGGGGTCATCCACAAAGTCCATATGGGGGACACAGTGTCGGCGTTTCCTTATCACCTTGTGCTTTGAATGCTGCTTCTTTGATCCAAGAATGAATCCCTTATCCTCCTTTATGAAAAAGGATTCTCCCTTAATTTCTTCCTCTGGATTGGTGTGCCATGTAGGAGAAGACTCTCACATTGGGCTCTTCTAAGTTTCTTTCCTAGAATGAGCCTTCTCCTTGGCACGTGCATCAACTTCCGACTTGGTGTTTTCTTCATCTCTTCTTTTCTCTTCTTCTTCGAGCTCAGCCTCGAGTTCCTCCTTGAAGGTCACGTTATCTTCCTCTGAGCCTATTTCCATTTGCCAAACTAGAAACCTCGTGCACCTTTTGTTTCTTTCGTTTGACTCCTATCCTTCAAGTAACTCTCCTCCTCGCGCCTGCTTTATTTTCCTTAGCGCTTCCGACATTGTGAATAACTTGTGCCCCCACTACGCCTCGATGAGTATAGTATTTTCACTTCCAGGATGTGTCGAACTTCTCCTAACTTTCTTCTTCTTCCACTACTACCTCCTCGTTTCCCTGAACCACTTGCTAGGTGGGATCAACGATTCTCATGGCTTATAGAAGGGGGTGCCTTTAATGCCCATCTCAAATCTTCCCGCGTCTTTAGGAAAAAATACAAAAACACCCTTTGGATGTATCCCTTGATGGTAACATTGATTTGTGGGTTTAGATCTAAGAATTCAGGCTCTAGGGTCTCCACATATGTTGGTCTCGAGTTGTATCTATATGTTACACGCAGGGTGTAGACATCTGCATCCACCTTATTTACATCAAAGGTTAAGAACTGTGCATCCTTCAACTAGTTAATGGAAGACTTCAGATACTTAGTGGTGAATGCAAATAGGAGTATACTCCACATCCCCTTCTCTCCTTTGGCCATCAAAAATAATGCCAAACTAAAAATTTGCATGATTGCAAACTGAACTTGAGTCTACAACGATCTTTGGAAGGTCATGCGGGATGTACCATTCATTTTCAAAATTTGTGCATAGTCTCTCATACAATTTGTTAATCCACGCCTTATATGTATTAGATATACTCCTGTCATAAGTGAATTGTTTGAACTGTATTATAGGAGATGGGTGTGCCGGTGGGTAAACCCACATGTTATCTTCTAGTCCTTCTTGGACACCAAGTTCCCAGAATACAATTATTAACATAATGGACCCCCAAGTTATCTTTTCTCCGAGGTCATCTGCACTCGTGCCTCCTCGATGATACTATCCGTGATAAACTATGCAAAATTGTAATGTAATTTTCTAAACCCGCGATAAGTTTGAGCTCCACTTCCCTACCTTAATAATCCTTGGGGATCTGCATTTCTAAATAGACTACCACAGTACTTCCCTTTTCACCTTGTTCTCTTTGTATGAGCTTTCTTGTGTGCCATCTCCTTTTCTGTCATTCTTCCATGCCTTAGGTGCTTCCATCATTTCCTTCATCTGCCCTAACTTGAAAACCTCCACACTTCTCTCTCACGCAAACCCCCTCTTACTTTCGTTGTCTTCTTCCGTACTTTTTATACTCACTCCAAGATCACACCCTATCTTGTAAAATCTTACTATTTAATGAAAATTACCTTGATCTTCTTTGCAAAAACCTCATTGCACTTCAAGTCGGGAGCACAAAAATTTGCTAAGGAAAATTAGTCAAAATGACTACCTTTACCCTCTATTTATACTTTTTCAACACCTTATTAACTTATCACGTGTGCTCTTGCGTATGCCTTAATAAAGAAATCCTATTTCACTTAGATCAGAGGGTAGCATGAACTCACCTATGTGTCAGAAAAATAGCTTGGGCACGTGCCAATACACCCATACCACAAACGGTGTGGCTTTGTTAATCTTTTATGTTGTTTTATAGTTCCCCATGGTGGCACCTTCCTCTTGAGACATTGTTTTATTTTGTGTGGTATTTAAAAGTCAACACACTGTCTAACCATCATAAAACTTGGTCAATGTGTGACTAATATATTTTTAAATACCTCGTGTAGTCCCAGTAGCATGAGTGTGATAATCCAGTAGTCTTGTGATGAGCCAACATGAACTCTCCACCACAAAAATTCTATGGTTCTCATTCTACACAAAATTGAGTACCTGTAATCACTAGTCAAACTCAAAGGACACCCATACCAAAGAAGATGATTATATTTTCCCTTAGGAAAAATACATTGTTGATGTGGCCACCGTGTAATCTCTCGTAGAAATACCTCCGCCTTATTTAGATAAACACACATAAGCCTTAATGATAGCGAACTTGCCTACTTCACGCATAGGTAAATAGGGCCTACAAACCAATTGCCCATTTCTTGAATGGTTCAACACTAGCTATTGGTCTCAATGGCATTTCATCCTTTTTCCTGGACTTACCAAGGCATTGAAATGATCACATGCCTTATAATATTCAATACAAACCTGGTAAAGGGTTTCCCACCTAAATACCTACCAATAAAATCTTTTACATGGTGGCATTTCTATATAGTGCCCTCCTGTAATTCCACCATGTGCTTCCTCCATGATTGTAGTGTGCTCATGTTCTAGTACACATCGATGCAAGACCTCATCTTGGCCTAACTTGTACAGGTCTCCACTGATTAACATAAATGGAACAAAACATGTAGATAATTGTATCCTCTCCAAGGCCTTCATCCCCTTTGACATCATACCCATTCTGAGAAACATAACAATATCTTCAAAGTTGAGGGTGCACACTAAAATCTAAATAGTTGTGCATCTAACATTATATCCTCAATGCTTGTGCATCCTCCCTAATTCAATCCTTGATAAATGGTCATGCCCTAAATTACTCTTACCTAGTTTTACAACAATCATAAAATCAAACTCTGAAATAATAGGACCCACCTACATATGCACCCTTGTAAGATGGGATTTTTCACCAAGTAATTTAATGCCATGTGGTCCATATAAAAGATAAAAGGTTTTGCTAGAAAATACTACATGAATTTGTGTAATGCGTAGATAATTGATAATGCCTCTCACTCCATGTGGTAGTATATTTTGTTACTGGGTTAGCTTCCTACTAGAAAAGCACAAGGGATGGTCAACAATTCCCTCTCAGGTTGTGCTAAGAATGCTCTAATCACCATCCTACGGATGCATCAACATGCATGTGAAAAGGTTTATCCCAAGAGGGAAAGTGTAATATGGGCATGCAGTAATGAGTCTATTCTTCAGTGTGTCGAAATCCATCTATTGCGCCTCTCCCCAATGGAACATACTCTTGTGTTTTAACAACTCCTCAATGACGTGGTGATCTTGGCATACCCCTTAATAAATTTCTGGTAATACCCATATGCCCAAGGAATCCACACATTGCACTCTAGATGGTAGGTTCCCCCAATCCCACAATAATGACAACTTTGGCAGGATCCACCAACAAGCCTTCTTTACATATGATATGTCCCAACAAGGTGCCAAATGGAGTAGCAAAAACACATTTCTTAATGTTGAGGGATATACTTAACTACCTACATCTCTTGAACATCAACCTCAGATTGTCACAATGGTCCTTCACTAATCCATACACCATCCAATCATCCAGGTAGACTTGTAAAAACTTGTGGATGAAGTCTTGAAATGCCTGAACCACAATGCATGAAAACACATCAGCACGTTCTTTAGTCCAAAGGCATGACTGTATAGGAAAAACTTCCCCATTCAATGAAAAATTTATCTTTTCTTGGTCCTCCTTTACAATTCTAACCTAATGATATCCTGAGAATCCATCATGAAAGAATAGATCTCACACCTGGCTACTCCTTCCAGGATCTCCTTAGTGAAGGGGGTTGGAAAAGGATCAATGACACACACTACATTCAAATCCTTGTAATCAATGAAAATCCTTATCCTCCCATCCTTCTTAATGTTGATGACCATCGGACTTATCCACTCTGATTCCTCAATAGCCTCAATGATTCCTGATGTGATCATCTTGTCAATCTCCTCCTTGAATTTGACACATAGATTCAGATTCATTCGATAAGGTCTCTTCCAAATTGGGTGCACGCCCTCCTTCAGTTTGATCCACATTTCTCCTAAAGAGTGGTGAAATCCCTTGAGTTCATGGTACCCCACACTGTGGGAATAAATCTAGAATTCACACAACAGATCAATAATATTTGAAACCTCCCTTTCGACCTAGTAATCTCCAATAGTATCTTCTTTGGGTTCCACCTCTGAGCCAATGTTAACCTTCTTAGTTTTTAGGGGTTCATGGTAAGCACATGCACTTTCTCATCAGCACTATCCATAACCTCATGCATACCAAAATATGGTTAACATCCAAGTTTTCCACCTCTTCACCATCTATCATGTAGACCAACTTTCCTTTCTCCTTTTCCATGCATGCATGCACTCAAGTTGTACCTCCTCTGATTCTTCCTCATCAAAAGTGCCTCCAAACCAAGTTCACCCAACAATTCTAGTACTTGTCCTCCACCATGGCACTATCTCCCATAGTTAGGTGCTTAACAACCTGCAACACCTCATTCACTGATGGCTTAGTACTCGATACTCAAAAGTTTGAATAAGATCATTCATCAACTCCCTCAAGTTTTCTTGTCTTACTAATGGTGTAGCTCGAATGAATGTACCATGCATGCATGCGTAACCTTGTAAGGTGGAGTAAATATTATGCACCCATAGTGATGGAGGAAAGGATTCCATGCACCTTCCATCCAGGCCTTCTCACATGTCTAGATGTGAAATGAGGTGGGTTCCTTCCCATGATAGTCTTGTATAGTAGTAGGTGCATTGCTTAGAGAAACCTAATAGAGAACATGATTCTCACCTCACACCATTCTAGAAGGTTATCTCGATGGGTCACCCACCAACATGTTGTGGTCCCAGAAAAGTATAGCTAAGCATACTTCTTTTGATCTCACATCTCCACTGGGTCTCCATTGCTCATAGGAAACATCATGAGGTTACCTCCCCGAGTGTAACTTAGTAATTGTTTTCCTCCCAAGTGCCTGACTGAGTGCACCTTTATTACTCTCATCACAAAAATCCTCTTAACTTCCTTTCGACTAACTCATATGTCATGTGCACCCAATTGTCACATGCCACACTAGTTGTATCACTTATAGATTGAGCATCTTCCCACTAAATAATGCCTTCTTTTGTTGGTTGCACAACCTCAAGGTCCCGATAGTGTGCACATAGATTTTGTCTAGGTATTCTTCTCCCAAGGGCTTAGTATAGGTGTTGACTTTCCATCCATTAGAGGAATAATAACACATTCCTCCTTGTTCTCAAAACTTATATACCCCTTATTGAAATGTAAGTCAACATTGTTCTTATAGCACACTAGGGGCCCAAGTAATGTTGGAAAGTTTTCCACCTCAACAAGCACCAAGACTTGAAGTCTCTAGTAAATTTTCCCCTTGGATAGTTATAGCAACATCCTTTAAAACACCAATGGGCATCACCTTTGTCTTGTTAGCCATATACAACACATTTGAAGATGGTTATAATGGGGCCTTCCCATTTGATTCCATGCATCCAAGGTGAGAACATTAACTTCCACACCCATGTCAATCAGAATATTACTTAGGAGCCATCCATCAACAACTGCATTCAAGGTAATCTCCTTATCATAGTCAAGACTGTGAGGAGGCAGA
Source organism: Taxus wallichiana var. yunnanensis (assembly GCA_018340775.1). Classification (NCBI taxonomy): domain Eukaryota; kingdom Viridiplantae; phylum Streptophyta; class Pinopsida; order Cupressales; family Taxaceae; genus Taxus; species Taxus wallichiana. Next base: position 300,774,737 of record CM031234.1, read on the forward strand.
TTAGCATGCAAGACCTACCTCTCGTGCTCTCCTCTCGGCATGCTTAGTACTTTTCCTCTCTTAGCCACTCTCCTAATAGAGGGATGATATTCTCTTGTCTCAACATCTTGCATACCTCCCTGACTTCATCCAGATCCTTTTTGGAGCCTCAATGCTCTTCTTCTACTCTAACTACCATGACTGCTCCTTCAGGCACTAGATCTCTCCTTATAGGCTTGAATAACATCCATGGTTTCCTGATAAACTTCCTTTTCTGATGTGTAGGGTATGATACTTCCCATGCACCACTTCTTCTCTTGTAATCAATGGTCTCTACTTTGGTATCTCCCTGGCATGCACAACCTTAGCTTGTGTCATCACTAGTAAAGGTTCTAACTCTGACTCACATGTCACCCTTGGCATCCACTATTGATCAACACATTTTACGCTCACCATCCCAATGCCCTTATCCTTCTGCTACTTCTTGGCTCATATGCTCATATAACTTTGGGAACTCTTCATACAATTGTGTTTTTTCCCACACCAAGAGCACATTACAAAAATTGGGACACTCACACTTGTAATGTTTTTGTAGATCCATAGTTATAACAGGTTCCATGAGAAATTCACTTCTTCCTCTCGTGATTTCCATGGCCTCTAAATCCACCTCGAAAGCCTCTTCCATGACCTCCTCCATCATGCATTGCCCTTCATAATGATGACCATCATCCTTGGAACTACTAGAAATGTTGGTCTGGCACACACCAATATCAATGACATCATGTATCTGGTCTATCAATCTATAATCCTTGGTGTCATGAGTAGTAGAGGTGTAAATTTTGCAATAGCAGGACACATTCTTCCGGATCATGCAGTTGTAGCAACAGACATCTACTTGCATCATGATCTCCATGGAAAATCTCATAGTCCACCGACATGGCATGAACCGACCTTCATGGGAAATTGTCCTTTGTATGACCCTCTACTTCACAATCCATACACCATAACCCCTTTGTGAGTCTCATGAGCCGAGTTCACAGACAATTTCTCCTAGCTATTTTTCCATTGTAGTAATTTGGGCTTCTAGGAATGGACTAACTCCTATATCAATGCTTCCTACTACCTCAGTGTGCAAGGTAGCCTCTAAGGCCTTGTGTGGATCATGAAAGTCTTTTGTGAAAGCACCCTCCTGAATGGTGTGATTAGTCCCTACGATGAACCATTGAGCATGTTATGAAGGGTGAATGTCATAAGACAACTTGGATAGGAGAGTCTTAAAACATGTGTCATACTCCCAGCACACTCTCTTCCATTCCTTGTTGAATCTCCTTCAACACGCTGATGTTTTTTATTCAAACTTAGGTATGTGGAACTCACCAAAAAGGCATTACATAATAGCATAGTATAATCCACCACCATTTGGTGTGGATCATATTTTCTAGTACCAGTATATATGCACATGTACCCTTGCAACATGGTTTAAAATGACTTTCTTTCCACTCTGGGGAAGTGATTCCCTTCACATGCCATAGAAACTCACACTTGTGTACATGTTCCATGACATCCTCAATGCCCTTATAATTAGGTAAGTGGAGTGACATCTCATAAAAAACATTTTGATGGTGTTGTGGACCTTTTCCACCAGATCTAGACCTTGATTCCTCTAGTGTTTCTCCACCACTAGACCCACTAGATCCACTAGCTCCTATCCCTTGGATCCACCTAATCCTCCTCTCCAGTAGTAGGAAAGGGCCCTAAAGTAGTTGCACCCTTTGAACCCACCATCACACTAAACTGCTAAATTACACCGATGTCCATGACACCAAACCACTCCCATATGTGTTTCTGTGCCACTTCTAGATGTGATACTCAAACCTTGTGAACCCACACCTTTCCCAAATGTCATACTAGACAAAGATACCTATGAATACTAGGAAATGACTATGTGTAGCCATAGATGTACCAAATGAAAAATTATACCTCTAGGTGTCACTCGACTACAATACCAATACCAACTAGATTATCAAAACTTATCTCAGGAACTAGAAAACTAAGTGCAAGGGTCTGGTCACCATGTGGGTTAAGATGTGCACCTATGGATCTCCTCCTTTCTTCATATGATGAGCTCTCTCCAAAAGCCGAGGGGGTTTCTCTTCCATGCTTTCCAAGATGGGGTAGCTTAGACTACTCAAGTTCCACATCCTCTACGTGAACCTCAAATCCTTCCCGTAATGTCTACCTCCATAAATCCATCACTCCTTACAGCTTCACATTATCTTGCCAACTCCCTCTCCTGAGATTCATTATACTTGAGCCACCTCTCCTCTCTCTCCATTTTTCCACCACAAGGTCCACCATCCTCTACCATGCATCACTAGCTTACGTGCCCTATGCCTAGATTAAGAGTTTAGCCAGCCATGGGAAGGCTTCCAAACTCAAAAGTAATGATCAGGATCTTGATGGCTAATGGAATAACATGCAAGAATGATCCTCTAGGCTCCCTCAAGAACTCAAACTCAACAATCTCTGGACAAGAATAAGTTGAGATTGTGTACTCCAACGTGTAACTAGTCAACACACCTCTCCACTAGTGATCAACAACATGAAGTCCAAGTTAGATCAACATCTTACAACTTGATATTCCTCTTAGGTCCAAACATGAGGTCTATAGTACCAACTTTTCCTTGATGCATATGTTGAGAGCCATTCATACAACTCTACTGGGAAACAATAGAAGAATGTCTCATAGAGTTTGTGATATAGGTTCTCCTCCACCCATTTTCATGCATCAAACTCAGATCCAATATTGAACCTCTGAGAAAACTCATCCTTTGTGATTTTAAGCTAGGTCTGATGACATTGATCCAAGGTTAGATGCTCCATCATCACACATCATTCTCACAACAAGCTTCAAAAGAGGTCCGGAAATGGAACCAAAATGTAGTCTTTGTTTACCCCTAACTTCTCTTCAAACCCTAAGCATGTTGGCATATCACCCAACCTGAATGGGAGCTCACCCGAGGCATGTGCATAGGTGCCGAGCCCCTCCTTTATATGAGCTTCATGAGAATTTTATCCATTAATGAAAAGGTGTTTGCATAGATAGAAACTAGTTACATTCATTCTTACAATTCAGATCAAGAACTAGATCTAGGTTTGGGCGCACCACATATGGAAGTAAACATGATCACATTATAACAATATCATAGATAAACCCTAAATAGTATCAAGAACACAAAGGTTTGAATTCATAGACAATAAAGAAAACACATACATCAAGATCCATAACACAAATGTTTAGAATCACTCCATTGTATTAATTCATCACATTATAGTAGCCAAAATACATTAAGGATTCCATGAATGGAGATAATACAAAACAGAGCCTCAACATGCTCTCTATATGATAGCTTCATTACAGAGCTTACAATCACGTATCACACTCACACTCTATCCTCTCTCATACACCCTCTTCCCTATCTGAATATATGCAAAAACCATACAAAAGGAAGAATAGGAATGAATCTCCTCTAACCACTCATCATTACAAGAAAAGGCCTGAAGGAATATTTCATGATCACCTAACCACTACCCAAGAACATGCCAAATGTCATCTTTCCTTTCCCTAATCAAGTATCCTTAGCATGCATGTGCCAACTATCTATAACTAACTCCACCTTTCCAGCCCCTGATCCTTTCATGATAACTATAATGATACCTAGGAATATTCCTTCCTTGAGCTACTAAGCTTCATAGATTAACCTTATCTAGAATGAATTTAGCCTCCTTTCCACATGCTTTCCAACATGACTTTGATCAAGGCTCAAAAGTGGGCTCAACAACTATAGAATCCTCCCCTTCATTTTGAACAAGTAAGAAAGGATAAAAATTGTTGATATTATAAATTTTCTCATATCATCCTCATGATGCTCTTATGATTCCACTTATGGCACCATAATGTTATCCACATGCCCTTGAGGTACCCTCATCATCCCATTTGCTTGGCATATTGTAATTCTATGCTTATGTATGCTATCTAAAGTTCATCATTTATTTATATCTTTCTAGACACGGGGGTTAACATCCTCCAAGGGAGTTAATAGCCTCTTGGGACAAACATTGTCCAAGAAGTCCCCGCATATATCTATCTAATCGTATATGTGTCGGGCTTTTACAAACATTATCACAGATCCATCTATTTTGTGCCAACAGATCTACATCCAAATTTGAGGCTCCTTAAGCCCTCCATATTTCAAGGTTGTTGGTGCTTTTCAGTATTGGTCAACTCACCTACACGAGAACGAGGTTTCCTGTCCAACATTTTGGCATGCCTGGTGGGACCAAACCCAAGATATGGTCATTTTTCGTTACTTTACTCATCTTGTACAGGTGCTATAACTATAAAATTCATTTTGATTCATTTCTCTCATCAATTTAGGTATCACTTACAAATATTTAGTTTTTTTCGGCTCACTTGTTTATAGGGTTTAAATTTTCTCCACCAAAGTGTGGTGTCCTTCTTACATTTAGTGGTCTATGTCATCTTGGAGGTAAGTACTTCTCGGTTTTTAGTCACTTGTTATTTGGTGGTTCACAAGTTAGTATCAAGTTTATTTTTATTATTAAATAAATAATAATGATTGAGTAAATAAATAAAATTGAAAAAATATTTATTATTGTCCTAAAATTTCCCATCTCCTAACTCCTCCCTATCCAACTCAATCCATACCATTTCATCCTACATCGCTGACCCGAGCTACTACCCACACCCATCCTCACTCCCCTCCACTCACTCACTATCCCCTACTCTCTACCCAAATCTCGACCCATCTACCTATCGAATCTGTTTCACCTAACTCTCCACTCTATCCCCAACTCACCTCACTTGGCCAACTTGAGCACTTCCCCACCGAGTCCTCCACGTTCCAACTCCACAAAATCCCAAGCCCTTGGTTCACATACCATTGATTCCTATCACCATGTCCCCATAGCTCCCTCGAGATCCTTTGATCTCTCCCAAAGGATGCATGGTTTCCGTATCCTCCTCGCTATGATTATGTGTCTTTTTCTCATCAAGGTCACTATTTATCAAGATCTCATTCTTCCATATAATATTTTAAACAATAAATTATATATCTACATGTTTACCTTTAAAGGTGACATATCTTACAATCATCAATAATTCCACAAATTCCATTAATATCTATGACTGCTCTCGCTAATACACTTTTTCGGTTTGAGGATTCTACTTGATCTCCGTTGCAGTTTGTGAATCCTACTTGAGGATCCTTCTCAAGGTGAGTTTGTTATCCTACAACTTCTTATCCCCCACCATGATCAACAATGTCTTTGATCCATTTCTCCTCACTCCTCATTTCCACTCATCACCACTTATCCCCACATCATCCTTCTCACCTTTCTATCCCCTTTCACCACTTTGTGTATCTTCCTTTCCTTTACTCCCAAATTTCCCTTTTCACTCTTCCAATTTCATCTTGAAAATCGTACTTAACCATCCATATAGTCAGGGAATCTTAGTTGATGTATATCTTCTTCCTTAGTTCCTTCCACTGTAGAAACTCCTCCACCATCTCTTCTCTCATCAGACAACAATCACCACCACACACATCTTTCGCTTCGCATCTTCCCTTGACATTCTTACATCATCACTCCCACCACATGGGCATCCCAATCAAGGATTTACCTTACAATCTCCATCTACAATGCACATATTCCTCGATCAATTCATGTCACACTACTTTGTTTCCTTGTTATCATAATGTTATCACCTCCTTTCACATCTTGTTCTACTCTAGCATACACCACTCACTCTTTTCTCACCCTTCCTAGAATCTTGCTTTCGCTTAGTAACACTAGTTACAAATTCTTGCAGATAGAAAATTCACTTGAGGGTTCCCCTTCAGTTCATCTTGTCATGCCCTCTTCCTATCTATCAATCACTTACTTCTTCTCATCATTCTTCTTCTTCTTCAACTTGGCAATATTATTTGATGCTTCCTACCATTTTTTTCATGTCTTGTTTCTTCATCTTTACCTCATTCATCCTCATCCATTGATATTATCCTCACCTTATTCTTCACACAAATCGTTATCCCTCATTTCTTTCCTCTTTCCACCCCATCTTTTGAATTCTCTCACATATCTACCCCCATGCTTACCCGCCATTGTTGTTGGTATTCCCCTAAAATTCTTTCATCATCATATCCATTTCTAAGAATTTCTTCCCATGGTATTTTTGTCTTTGAGGATACCATAATGACCATCACCTTTCAGATTTTCCCTTGTAAGTGCTTATTCTACTTTTTCTTGGAAAACGTCAATCATAATCTTCCCCCATTTCCATGAATCACAGTTTGTTCTACTTTCTTCTTCTAGTATTTTCTTGTCAACATAACATCTTCCTTAAGACCTCTCTTCAAAACTATTAACCCCCTCACCTGGGGCATATTACCTCACCATTTGTATTCCAACTCACCTTTTCAACCATTATTCATACCCCATGTTGGAGCATAATTATTTTCATCCTCATCCCTTTTGTAGATGCATGATTTTTGCTCGATTCCTCACGTATGAAGCATTTTGCATTTAGCTATGCATACTTCGATATTTTCCTATGACCCATTGGTCATCATGGTTTACATCCATAGTGTAGTGATCTTCACCCACTCACTAGTTCGTAGAGTGTTGTCTCCCGTCTCCATTGAGAACACAATTTTCCTCTACCGGTGTGATATTGGAGTCACCACCATATTTTTCATTGTTATTATAATCCTCTTTACCTGGGGAATCTTGCCTTATTTATGCATTTCATCTATCTTTTCATTAGCCACTTGATCTTTACCATCTATCTTAGTTAAACTTATGGTCGACACCCCTTAGCTCATCTATCCCAAGTTTGAGGGGGAACACTCAATCAATAATCTTTTCATCATTTTTGTCTCGCAACCTACCCAACGTAAACCACTCATCAAAAAGGAAGTCGTAGACACTATATTTTTAGTGTAGCTCTTATCCTTCACCTTGTGGTTAGCCGACTTTATTTGGCTTACCCATTCGGATCCATTTATCCCCTTAATTCAAACAAATCCCATTTTTGACACAAAATACATGTTCAATTAATTATTTTTATTACTTAATTAATACCCTTTCACATACTTAAACCCCATTATATGTTAAATAATAAATTATTCCAATTAGGTCATATCATCCCATCTCATAATTAAATAACCTAAAACCAATCAAACCATAAATCCCACTCAATCAAATCAAATCCATATAAAATACATAATTCCACCTACTCCCTCAAATCACGTCCCCCCGGCACTCACTTACCTAGGTGTAGACACCAAATTTGGGTCACACTCCCCTTGGTCCCCTTCAATCAATTAACATAATATATTTAAACACATCATGACCCCTTCATCCCATATTAATATTTCATCCTCACATTATTAATTAATTTAATTATTTTAATTAAGTTAATTTCATCCTCACACCTCCACCTCATCATTACACCTCACCCTGGACCCATTCCAGGGGCATTTAACTCACAATGACCGAGTCATCACTCTCAGCACCTAGTCATCACTCCCAGTGTTGAGTCACCACTTGACCTAACTAATTGAGACTTCTTTTATGACCTTCCTAGATTTTGTAATGAGAACTCCACTCCCCTAAGTGGAATCAATCAAAATCATGCCAAAAATGGTAAAGATCTGCGTATTTTTGGTAAACCTAGACTTTCTCGCCTTAATCGACATCGATTATCCCCAACCAACGCCGGTCACCTAACCGCCATTGGTTACCTTATATACACTTTCACAACTCTTTACATGGTTGGTAATTCATTGATTAGAGCCTCATTACATTCAAGCATGAATCTTCAAGCCCTCTTGCATCCAGATGATGAACACACACAACTGGTTCTCCTTCTGGAGCATTAGAATACTCATATAAGCACATAGGCCATAATGTTGCGACATTGGACTCAATCACTAATTCTCCGATCAACTATCAACCATCCCAACAATTTTCACCATTCTAAACATCCTTCTTAGTATCCCCGCATCTTTTTAGCCATATTATCAAGTTAGCATAATTTAGCATAGGCATATTTATTGCATTTTATTGCATTGTCTTTTATTTAATAATGTGCAACATGTGCACTCTAGTCTAGTGACTCGCATTCAATATTGTTATGTTGGATAACATTCAATATTAGTATTAGTAGTAATTACATGTGCATGTGAGATGGGTCTTATTATCTTGTAGTTGGTGTCTCGCTAGGGTGTCATGTCTATCCATATGAGGCTATCTAATATCTATAAATATTAAAGCTCTTCAGTATTGTTATGTAATCTGATTTCATGATCAATAATATTTGTGAGGCTTCCGTCCCTCTTTGGTCATTGCAATCTTATTCTATTCTATCATTTGGTATCTAAGCTATACCATTATTATCATTTGGTATCAGAGCAGGTTCTATCCAAGCAAGGTTGAAGAGGAGCACTATTGGAGAGGATCCATTGGAGAAGAAGATCTGCATCAAAGGAGAGCCATTGAAGCATCCCGCAACCTCCATTCCTTCCAAGCATCCCTCAACTAAAATTTGACCTATCCACTTATTTGGAAGGTAATTTTTTTATTAGTCATTGGCATAGCCAATTGATCTAACATATTGGCGGAATATTTCAGATTTGGAGATCTTTAAAAAAAAAAAAAGGAGAAAGATCTTGGAAAAAATTGCAGATCTAAAAAAATTGCAAAAAAAAAAAAAAAAATAGTACAATTTTTATTTATTTTATGTTTGGTTCTATCACACGAGATCTTTGATCTCATAGCAACGTTGGTATATACGGTGCCTCTGGGAAGCACTTACGGGTGATGCCGTCGTGACTACTACTGCACTTAACGCCTAACACAACTACCTAAACGTCGTCTGGGCATCGACCCTATAAAATTGACGGGGAGTAATAAGGACACAATACACACACATTTGAGCCCTCCCATCCGTTTGTGCTTGCACAAACCCCTCTCCGTACTGTCTAAGTACCACGTACTAAATTCTTTCACATGCGTTAACACCTCTTTCCGTACTGATGGGTATATTGAAAGGGTGATCTTCTTCCACGTACCGACGGGTATATCAGAAGGGAGCGTATATAGAAAGGTTTGGTATATCGGCCTGACAGTATATTGAGAGGGAGACCATAAACCTGGAGTGATAAGAGCCTTACCCTTTGTCAGAAATTCAGAGTTTTAGAAATTCAGATTACAGAAATGGGTGCACAAGCACCAAAGTTCTTCTTGCCAGATTCACAACTGCTTAGAGGAGACAACTATGCTGCATGGAAACCGAAGATCAAGATGTTACTTGAGTTTGAAGACCTATGGACAGTTGTAGATGGACAAACAACAAGATCACTTGATGATGGAAGACAACAAGTTCAATTTTGACAGGCCAATCAAAGGCCAAGTTGATCATCTTGTTTAGCATAACAGATGATGTGCAACCCCACATTAGAGATGCCACATCGGCCAAGGATGCATGGGATAAGTTGAGCACAGTCTATGAGGTAAAGAACAAGAATGCCATCCTCAACCTACTATCACAACCGCATACTCTCAAGTTTAAGTACAATGAGAAGGTTGAAGTTTTTTGAGACGAGTTGCTACTTTGAGGGCATCTCTATTGGCATTGGGAAAAGAGATAAGTGATGAAGACCTCGTACCAATTGTGTTGCAAACACTTCCTCCTTCCTAGAATCTTTGTGACAACTATCAATATGAGTGAACACACAAATACCTTTGAGAAGTTGGTTAATCTACTCCAATAAGAAGAGGCAATGAACAACAAAGATCGGAAGATGAGCAAGCACTATCTTCCAATCATAAAGGAAAGGGAAAATTTCAGTCCAATCACAAGAAGTCCCAACAAAACCAAAGTCAACAAGACAACACCAAGAACTGTCCCTTTGCAATAGAGGGGGACATGACATTAAACATTGTTGGTAAAATTCTCTACAAAAAGGGTTCATCAAGCAATTCAAAACCCAATAACCAACAGTGGTAACAATAATTCAAATAAAGGGAAGTCCAACAACAACAACAATCAAAGGCGAGAAAAATGGTAATTGCAAAGAAAATCCAAACAACAAGGGTACATTGCGAACATGAGGATGATTCGGATGAAGGAAACCACATGTATTCTCGCTCAATTTGATGAAGAAACCAAGTCCACACAAGATATCTGGTATGTTGACTCGGGTGCAACTCGACACATGACTGGACGTAAGGATTGGTTCTACACACTGCATGACTCACCTAACAAGAACCATGTGTCATTAGGTGATGACTCATCATAAAGTGTCAAGGGGATTGGAAACATTTCACTACCTCTTGGAAAGCATGATTGCAAAATCACAAATGTATTGTATGTACCTGGGTTGACCAAGAATTTTCTATCAGTTAGTCAACTCCTTGATCACAACTTAAAGTTGGATTGACAGAGTAATAATGGAGAAAAAGTGTGCTTGATAAGAGATAAGTCAAGAGGTTCCAAGATTGTAGCAAGAGCCTCCAATGTGGGACACATGTTCTAACTTGATTTTTTCCACAAGGATGATCAAGCTCTAGTGGGCAAAGACACGCACTGGGCAGCAGAACTATGGCATCGTAGATATGGTCACATCAGTTTTGGCTATCTCCAAACACTTCAAAAGGGCAACATGGTGAAAGGATTGCCTACACTCAAGCACAACACTGACAAGTGTCACAATTGCCTAGTTGGAAAGCAACATAGAGTACCCTTCTAGAAGAACACATATAGAGCTAAGGGAAAGCTTGATTTGGTGCACACCGATCTTTGCGGGCCCATGCAACCAAGTCATTCTAGATGTCAATACTTCATGCTTTGTGTTGATGACTACTCAAGAAAGATGTGGATATATTGTCTAAGAAACAAGAGTCAAGCCTTTGAGACATTTCAGAAGTTCAAAGCACTTGTTGAGAATGAAGTTGGTCGCAAGATCAAAACTCTCCGCTTATTTATTTTAGTTGCTTATTCACATTGAATTGTAGTAAATAGAGGATTGACAAGCATTCGAGGAAGCATCACGCTTCCTAGATCTAGCCTTTCTAGGAAGTCCTCTAACTCTTTCTATTTAATACTCTTTTGGTGTTCTTGCTTTGTATCTACAGGTAGTCCTTCCAAGACAAAAGGATTTCTCTATGATCAGCTTGGATAAAGTCAATAACGCACATATTTAACCTTCGACCAACATATCACATGTATTCCTCCTTGACCATTACCTTATCTATTTTATCACATAACTTATTTAGTGAAACATTTTGGCATGCCCGATGGGACCCATTTGGGTTCTTTTGCATTGTTCATTCCTAGGTGAATCATTGTGTATCTATTTCCTTTTAAAATAGTTCACATTAAATTTTCTCCTCATAACATTCTTTTTCTTCGCTGGTCTCTGACACTCATATTTTGGACTAAAAAGAATGTTTCGTCTCATTTTGTATTGCATTAGTGAAAGACATATTATTTTCTATTCATCATTTCTCTCATCAAATTTCATTGTGGATTTGGGTCTAAAATATTTGCATATCATTTTTGAGTGTTGCATATGTAGCTCATTTAAAAATTTTGGGTAACCTATATGCTGGAAGTCATGCCCAGCTGATGGTTGACAAATTGAACCATAGTGCACACTTTCTTCTCTACACCAAACCACTAAAAATAAATTACTCATTTTCTTAAACAACATCCTACCTGGAAGAAGTTTTCAATGATCACACGATCGAGGATTGACAATGGGCTCCAAACTGGTTTCTCTATCCAATTATTATCTTAGAGAAGGGACCTGCCTCACCAAAACTTACCTGAAACTATCCTTAGTTGTTGGATTTTTGTAGGGCACCTTTATCAAATGAAAACATCTACTCTATCCACAATTCAATCTTAAATGGCATAAGTTCGGAACATAAAATCCACCACATAGGATTTTTTTGTTTTTTATTTTTGCTTGATCTCGTGTTTTGAGGTGTAAGTTTTTTTTTCATTCTTCTCCTTTCGACTCCATAATCATAGTTGGTGTATTTCAATCTTTTTTTGAGTGTGTTAGGGTCAATCATTTCCATACCTGTGTTTCGGTTGGTCTTTTATTTGATCTAAATCACCAAATTCACTTTTTTCCATATTTTCACAAATTTCACAAGAGTCCAACGACCGTCATTAGTTTACTCATCTAACCATCATCGGTTTACATCGATTGTCGTTGTCGGTTTCTTGTTGTTTTGGTCATTTTAACCAAAGTAGCATTCATCACATTTTTGTTCTTTCAGTAGGGTTTCCTAAGTTACTTCACCATATCTCTGTGTCTTTGAAGTCACTATCAAAATCTAGATTTGCTTCATTTTCATCATTTATTACCACATTTACAAATCCTTTTATTTTCCACAAGAATCGGTATGGATCTCGACAGAATCGGTTACCCTCTGTCACCGACATCGGTTACCCAACTTTCACGGCCTCATGTTTTAATTTTTCAATTAAAACAACACCCATTTGTCACCTTCTGGAACCATTTTCTCCATTCCTTTGTACTCCTATGTCATTTATGGAGCTCAAATTACCAAGTATACTATAAGTCACATGATTTTGACTCATAGCCAAGCTAATGCCCTCGTGTTCCATGCTTGCCTTTAGCCACTTCCTCCTATCCCATCACTGCTAAAATTTTATCACATATGGATCCCAGTAAGCCTATTACCATCAGTACTAGTGATGAGGAGTTTGCAATACTCCTTGATCAAAACCCCACTTCTTTACAATATGATTCGGGCCGATTCATCCACTCGGGATTCACTAGGAAGCTTGTATAAGACATGCCCGTGTCCATTCCTCCTACCTCGCACCCACTTCGCATCAGCCTACTACTAGCTCATCCTTACCCTCTTCCACCTTACAACTTTTGGTGTCCCAACTTGACCCTACATCATCGATATCTTTGTACGTGACTCTATTCTATTTACTTGCAGCTTTTATAGTCTTCGACGGTTTCCACATTTCTTTGTAGCTTTTCCTTTTATGCACAACTTTTCTTTTGACTTCCTTATACTAGCAGCTTTTCCTTTACCTACATTTCTCTTCCTTTACATCCATGGCTTCATCAATTTCATTCATGGATTGTCCCTTAACTCCTTCTACTTCAGTAGCTTCATCCTTTTACATGCGGCACTTACTAAGCTTCTGCGACTTCTTCTAGAGCTTCGCGGCTTCATGCAAAATTTAGAGGCTACCTTTAGTATTTGGAGGATATCTCCTTATGTCCGTAATTAGCACAAAAATGACTAAGTCCCTTAGAACTTATCCTTAATTATCCTGAAGGATTTTTGATCTGACACTACCAATCAACCTTCATCTTCTTCACATGATCACTTTACCAATTGACTTCTTTTTCCATCAATGCAACTTGACATCAACTAATCCATCTTGACATCAATGAAAACACATATGACACTGACAAAGGTCCAACAATAATGACATACTAAGTATCTAACTAGATAGGAAACAAAGTGCAAGATGTAAATAGTATAACATGACAAGAGTAAAGATAACCAAGATGTGCAGATGTTGTGTTAAAGTGATAATGTGTTGCATTATGCAAGATGTGTATATGAGGGGATCCATGTTTCCCCTAATAGATGTGTTTGATGTGAGGTTCATTTAAGAATTTTGCACTCAAGAGTCAAGTATGAACTGTAAAACAAGAGTGTGTCATTGGGTAGTAAGGTAGAGTATGTAGTAACACCATTGTGTTGTATAGATAGGAAGAAGTAATGGTATAAGAAGAAATTGAGGATGGTGGGAAGTTTTAAGCCCCAATATTGTGTATGTCAAGAGTTGCTGGAAAAAATTTGTGATCATTGTGAGAAAGAATAGCTAGAGTATGTATAGTGAATGAGAGGATGTATACCATATATATTGTAACACCTACTTTTTAATGCTTCTAATTAAAGAATTTTTTTAATTTCCCAAACTAACTTATTCCTTCAATGATTTAAATACCTAAAATTTAAATCCAACATTAATATAAATTCAATTCATCAAATAATGATCAAGAATCCATGTGCAGCTATATGGGTCAATTAGATCTACCCGATCCCCCATAATTTACTCTTAAAAGTGTGTATATGAGGTATACAATTTGGTTACCTTCCTCAGGAATTGATATTCAAGTGATGGTTTCTAAGTGTCTACCTAGAACTGAGTGAATTAAATTCCTTCCGACATCCCACACCTTTAATTATAACTTGGTGAACTCGATAGTGTAATCAATAACTTACACTACTTCAGCCAAAGTTTTAGAGACATGTTTACCATGCTCAGTTTTGTGACTACAAAATCATCATTAGAAACTTTCACTTCACCATATCACTTGTTCAGTTATCAAAATTGAATCAATTAGTCAAGTCACTTTAAGTATAATTTATGCTCAAAGTACAAGCCCTATTTAACATGTGCAAAGGAGAACATCTGTGCCAACTTAATTTTTCTATGAGAGAGAAAATGCTTACATGATGACTTGCGTCATTACGCAACCACTTCCTTTTTCATAGACAACATAACTCGGTATCAAGGTGGCTCATTCATACTGGTTGATCATCTCCCGTAACTCATTGTAACACTATTCTTATTTCGATATGACAATCATAATAAAGGGACCTTGAAAGGACAACTTAAGATACATGTTATTAGGTAGTATCAACTTAATGACTTGCATCATTAATGAATACTACATTATAGCAGCCAAACAAAGTTGGCATGTAGATTACAAAGCATTGGGAACATCATACCCCAAGGGCATAATTATTTAAATTTGAATTAGTTTACGACAGTTTTCCTACTGTCATAGCGAGAAATTTATCGCATCTAATTAAGTCCCTAATGTTCATAACTTTAGATACCGTGATAGATTATGTTCATCTTAACAAGTAATTAATTATGTCCAATATACATCTTAAATGAAATTTAAGATAGCTTGTTGCGTTATCGTCACAATCTTCTAATTGTACTGACAATAATGAAATTTAAGATAGCTTGTTGCGTTATTGTCACAATATTCTAATTTTCCCTGACGACATTGTCATAATTTTTATTCCAAATGACATTACATTTAGTTGTACATAACCATTATAAAAGTTTATCAAACATCATAGGTTATTCGATCCAGATATAGTTTATCAACATCATTACGACACAATATTTATCATAAGTACTTATCAACTTTATTAATATCAACTTGATAAATATTACTTGACAATAATACAAGTATAAATAGAATATACCAAATGATACATTAATCAAATCAAGCTTATTCACCTTTCAATTCAAGTAAAACATTGAAGTACAATTTCTCTTTACAATATTGTCATTCTTTTATTACCACGACATCATCAAAATCAATCATCATTCAGATAAATAAATCATGCAAAATGTTTATAAAACATCTGTTAAGGAATATCTTATTTTCTCGCATCTCCAAAAATAGTAAAATCGGTCACTCAAAATGATATGACATGATAAGTTATCCTCATCCTCTTCAAAGTTTAATTTGATATAATACTCAAATGAATAAATTTAAGAACCAACATAGTCTGAATAATAAACTAAGATGATGAAGCTAATGTAATAATTTTTTTCTCATACTTTTTCATTGCGTACACAATAAGAAAACCCTCCTACTAAGTGGCATATCATCATACGAAAAATAATTGTAATTGTTGTTGTAAGTTTATAAATTTTTAACAAACGCAGTACAAAAGTTTCCACTTAAAATCATATCTAACATAAATCATATTCCATTAAAAATTCTAACATTTATACTAAGAAAGTAAGAACTGGAATTTTACTTCTGCACAAGATGTTAATCCACACTAAGCATTTTAATTTTAATACATACCGTCACCTTGACTTTAGGTATTATATTTACCTCAATTTAACTTCTTTATTTCCTTTGCATAGAAACAAATTACTTTTTATTTTTCATTTACAAAATATATCAACCCCTTAATCTTAATCAAAATAATAAAGGGTTTACAAACTATACTTTCTAGGTAATGAAAGAATAATGCCCTAACTTTTACCAATACAAAACAATAAAATTACCTTAATTAAATCAGAAAACCTTTGAAAATTAAAAAAAAAATCTTCAAACTATAATAACTCGAGATCAATAACTTTAACAAACATAATAATAAATTTGTAATCCAAATCATATTACATCAACTGGTCAAGATCCCAAAAAGGCAATCAACAATAAAGTATTTAATTCACACATTATTCAAAGTTGATAGAAAGAATGTGGTGCAAAACTAATGAATACAACGTAATCCTTATTGCCTTAATATTTTCAAACCCCCCATTCAAAAATTTAATTTTACCAAACAGAAGATATGTCATCATATCAAACCATTTTGGCATAGGCCCTTTTTGGAGTCCTTTAACGAAGCATGTTTTCCATATTATCCAAGAAAAACTTTAATCATTTCGAACGTGGAAAAGTAAACCATTTTGTATATAAATTTAGCATAAGGGTTTTTACAAAACTCAACAATATTTTATGAACCTTATCCCCTAATGGATATGAGACCCAACTAATCCTTACTAGATAAGGTCAGCTCACAAAAAGGATCTCATAGTTGACATACGGGTCGATGCCTAGAAATTAGGTTTAGTAGCAAATTTTCCCTATCTGCCTTTACATAACAAAAACAAGGATCTAAATTTTATATTAGCTCAATCGTTTTCACATTAATATTTAATACCATGAACCGAATATTTTAACAATGAAGGAAGAAAACCAACCGACTAACCATGCATAAGCCTCATGATAATTACATCTATCTAACCAGGATTATTTTCTTGCAATTTTCAAAGTTCATCAATATAACCTATGTTAATGCAAAGATCTTTTCAAGCTTTAGTATTGCATAAAAAAACCTTAATAAGAAAAGGAAAATGATTCATGCCTATTTTAGATGACAAATATCTTCTCCTAGATTTCCTCTAAAATTCCTCAACCTTATTCCCAAATCTCTCACTTCCAAAACCCAACCCGGTTTGATTCCAAAACTCCCCAATAAAGCCACCAAAACAAGAAAGAGTAATGGTGAAATAAAAAATACATTGAACTTAATATTTCACTCATTGTCATTAATAATTTCCTTTAAAATATCAACAACAAATCAAAACTGCATGCACAAGACTTCAAAATTGGAGTTCAAAAAAGGAGGAACAAAGGGTTTGAAAGGAAACCAACACAATAAAAATATAATTCCATGCAAGTAGGTAGCTTCCAGAGGAACCTTCGGGTTTCCTAGGAAGCCTTTAATTACCATTAATGCCAGAGATGCCACGTAGTGGCTTCGAAAATTTTCACCACCGCCACTATTTCCCTCAAAAATATTTTAACAACTTAAGTTATTTAATTTGCATGGGTTGAACTTTGGTCGATAAAAATCCCTTTTACCATATTGTTAGGGGTCAATCAAAGCCATAAAAGGCTTGTTATTGAATGGTTAGCCTAAGACAATAATTGATCGGTTTTAATTTCAATATCTTATAAATCTTGGGTCATTTATCGACCAAGCTCATTAACCATTTGCAAAAATCATAAAAACATTAGTTTATTCATATCGGTGAAGACCCTCATGATTATTTGCACCAAGAATATGGTCCTAAAACCATTAACATAATCACAAAAACTTTTAAAATGTTGATGTGATCATTCCTCACTGTAAAATTGATCAAACTTGAATCATTACAAGAGTGGTAATAAAATTTCCCAAATTTATAAGGGCTTAAAACATTATCAAGACAATAACACCTAGTAAGGTTTGTGACCTTTTTCCTTCATGTTGCAACTAACAAATAATTTTGTTAAAGACGGAAACAAGTTAAGGTCAACATACTTTTATAAACTAGTCAATTGTATAACATCGTAATGATACAATATAATATCAAGTCAACAAGTGTAAAGAAGACAAGTTTTTTCATCAACTATCATAGTCATAAACAAGTTCATCATTATCACAATCAACAACCAACAACATTAATTGTAATAAGTAAAAAGTGTAAAAATGGATTATAATACAAGAAAATCTAGAAAGTATGTTTACTTGTCAAATTATCATTCTATAGTAGAAATGAAATATTTTTAATATTCAAAGTACGTAGGATGAATTAAAATACTTTTACAACTTGCATGATATAATGGCAAGTATCGAAGCGTTGTTGTGTTTACATGCAACATACCAAAACCGCCTCCCATGTCCACGAAGTTTCTTGATATTGAAGTTCATTTACGACAAAACATAATGAGAAAAATGGGGGTGTGACATATATAAAGTAGTATGTATATCATGAAAAAAGGATCCATAAGTGAGCATGAGGACAAAAACATGTATGGAGTGGCATAGGATCAGAGAGGAAATCTGTTAGCATACATAGATGTAGCAAGGTGTCATAATAGTGTAGATAGATGTAGCTATAAATATTGACATAGAAGGATCATATTTGGGAACCCATTTGGGTTTGGTAATTACTGATGAGCATGTATCAGAATGTTGTGTAGTAAATTAAATAAAGCCTTGATTCTCAAATTTCTTGATTCTTCATTCTAAACCATAGAAATCATTGTCATGATGTCCATTGATTCTATGATAATTACAAAATGGGCGTAAGATCGCCTTTGTATTTTGAAATCCGATAAGGAGGGTAGTAATAAGTAGGTGGCAAGGTGATTAACTAGTTATTAAGGAGTTTAGAGACAAAGATCATGTTTTGTAGCATTTCATGAGAGGTTAGTTTTATGGCAATAACTTGACCTCGCTTTATATGAGAACATGCGGTAGAAATGGAATCGGGATTATTTTTAGAAGAAGAATTAACATGGGCATGCGATATTCTTGAGATGTTGGATTTCGACAACTATGAGGGATGTAATTGTGGTTTCCATAGCTGAAAATTTATCTTGAAAAAAAAGGTGTAAATTTTGAAGTGAATCGAAGATGGATTGATTGGTTGTGTTATTAGGACTAATAAGGGGGTCAAAGATATGATTGAAAATTGTACTTACTTGTCAACATGGAATATCACGAGGGAGGTACATTATTTGTATGTCTTTTGAGAGAACATCTTTATAAACTGGGTGGTTTTAAAGTAATTGATACAAGGAGACTTGAGGAACTTAAGGGGCCATGATATGAAAGAAAAGGAAATTCATTAAATAAGAGCCCTAAGAAGTGATCTAGAGGATAGGAGTAAAGATGAAACCCTAAGAAGAACTATTGAGCATAGATGTATGATATGCAATAGATGGAAATATGAATCCCGATGCAACTAGGGTTTGGATTTAGGGAAAGACAAATATAATAGAATAGGAAAAATAAGGATTTGAGTGATCAATCACGAGTTGGGGTTCATCAAATGATTTAATCTAATTTGAATTAAACTTTATTTTAGAGTAATTTGCTGTAATAAATTAAATTCTGATGATTAAGTACAAGTAATATGAAAACACTAAGGATTCAAGGATGAAAAACCCCAAGGTAATGATAGAGGGGGATAACTTAGCTAATTCTTTGCAAATTGAGAGTGGTCATGACTGTATCTATTGGAACATGCTAAAAATAGCATCACAAAGGATTGATGAGGGTTCAAAACCCCAAAATATATAAGGTAAAAGCTCCCGCAAAAGAGAAGGACCACTTTAGGCATTAACTACTGATTTTGGTGTCTATGTCTTATCATATGCCCAAATTATGATCTATTTTGGGTCAGAATACCTTCGATGTTAGTTACTCTTTGTCACTCTTGTTTCACTTTTAGATTGTTTATCGCACCTATAACCTACAAAATAAATGATTTCCTCCACATTTAAGAAAAAACACATCAAATATAATAAAAAGATGTAGAATGGGGAATTGGAATGACCCCGTTGGCATCCCAAAGAGTGAACTTACGACCCAGACTGCACTAAATATCAAACTCCATTTAAATCTACGTGTGTGTGTGTATCCATGTCTCGTGTCCTAGGTTTCCCTTGTGAAATTTGTACGATGATAGAGGGATGGATCTAAATTGTCTTGAACATGTAAAATGTGTGTGATGGAATATAATTAACTCCCATGCAATGTATGAAGACCAACACATCCCTTGACCCTTGTATGAATGTGTTAGATATGTACTTTGTAGTGCTCTTGTGACTTTGTGCAAGATTAGGTGATGATAGATAATGTTTATAGTGTTTGGCCACTTATTTGAAAGAAGTAACTAAGAATATATATGATTTCCTTGTTTGTGTTTCTTAATTGAAAACTAAAAGGTTGACCCAAAGTATTAAAAGATGACCAAGAAGTGAGAGGGACCCAAAAGAGTAAGAAGAATAAAGAGAGGGACAAAAGGAACCATGAGGGACATGAGCACCTGTGCACTTCTATCCTAAATGGAGGCTATTTTTTAAGGCCATCCAAATGTGAATCGGTAAAGTTCAACAAGAACCTTAAGATGTGTAAAGCCAAAATGATGGTCAGTCAAACTCAGAAAAATTAAATTGAAAGAGATAAAGTAAACAAAAGGCCAAAAGGAGTTGTCAAACACTAGTTTTCTTGATTTGGAATCATGTATACATTATTATTCTTTGGGACCTAGAAATGTATCCAAGTACATAGATTTATGTCTATAATTGGCTGAGTGTACTGATAAAATCCTAAACACATACGTCAATGGATTTCGTGGTTTCAATTTGTGCACCGTTGCTTGCCAAAGTAGAAAGCAAATGTTTTGTAGTGATTACTAACATAAAACTAATCAACATGTAATGTGGATGGCCAAAAAGATGTCATTAGTAAAAGACCAAGTGTATCATGACCCTTCATTTCATTGCATGTGTAAGCCATAATAGGTTTCACTCCCACTTTGAAATAAACAAGTTAAAAGACAATGTAAACAAATTAAAAATATACAAATATTTTAGTACTAAAAACCTAGAAAATATGTAAACCATCATTCCAACAATCTAGATGATTTTTATTCAATAGTATCATATGATTTAACATGAAAATAGATGAAATGAAAAGAAACGAGAAGTTTAAAGACTAGTGCTAGACAATCAGTAAAGCATATATGCCCGCTAGAATAGTTATTGATGTATGCTTTATAAAAAAACCTTTCTATATTTGACTCATCCCAACATAGTTTGTAGAATGAGATTATGTTTGGTTTACTATTTATTTGGTATTGGAGGTTTGAATATGTTTAGTTGGCCTATTTTTTCCAATGCCTCCCAAGTAAAATATGACATGCATCCATGAAGAAAAATTCACACCACACCTCATCCTCAGTAGGTATTCCTAATTGGAAACTTTGCTAGGTATATTTTATCTATTGTTACCTCATTACCTTTATTGAACCATGATATGGGATAAGGATAAGGGCACTTCTCAAATTTCTTACTCAATTTATCAACCATGACAGTTGAGACCATATTTTCACAACTACCACCATTAATAATGATTTTACATACCTTCCCTCTAGAGGTGAATTTTTTTCTAAAGATATTTGTTCCGCAACCAAGAATCACCATTGGCACCATCTTGTTCTTCCTCCTTCCTTAAGATGATGACCATCCTCTTTATCATGATGGTTTCTCCCAAGTATAAAGAAACAACCATTTCATATTCTTCCTCAGCTTCAACCAAGTTCACTCGTGGATGTTTTGATTACCATCTATCATGTTTAGGATAGTGTATATAATCAAAATATTTGTACTCTTCTTCACCACATCAGTGAGAGGTATTACCTTTGGGAATATTTTAACCCCGACATCCACCATATATTATTTATCTCTAAAACCCCTACATATTTGGTAGTTAGCAGATCCTTGAGTAGATTCTTCTTTCCCTTCTGCATTATAGGATACACCTTGATGGAATCAAATCTACCTATCCCTCTCATGGGATATAAAGATGGTCCTCCCTACTACTCTTGTGATTTTCTTCTTCTTTCAATAATAGTTGATAAGCATCATTAAGACTATGGATCTATAGCATACTCAATTCATCTTATATGGTATTACTTAACCCTTTCCCATACCTTGTAGCAATTTATGTTTCAGAATCTCTATGTTTCACTCATATTTATAGCTTGTAAAATTCATTGGTAAAGTCCTTGATGTTAATATCATTGTGTCTTAACTTTATAAACCTTCAAATAGGGACTAGGCATAATCTATACAAAGAAAATTTTCTTTCAAATTATTCAACATTTTATTCTAGTTTTGGATCTTTTCCTTTCCTTTCCTTTGTCTTTGATTTTGTAGGTGATCCCACAAGATGAATGCATGTCCAACCAAACTAGTGCATTCAAATTAACCTTCTTCTCTCCGAAAAAATTTCCACTCAAATAGTTTTTCTATGTGATTAAACCAATAAAATAAATCCTCTGTTTGTAACCTCTGCACCATAATCGGGAACTTTAATCTTGATTTTCATTCTTTCCCTCCAAATATCAAATCAATCTCTTCTAAAATGGCCACTCATAACATATTTCTTCACCTCTCTCATACTATTCTCCATTTCCTCCATTCCTTAATGAAGGTAATACTTAACTATCACTATTTGATTTTGTATCCCCATTTGTATGTCTTTGTCTGAGGTGGGTAACTTCTCCTCGTGATCTCAAAGCAACTTGTCTTTATAGATCCTACATATTCTTATTCATCTAGGCATAAAATTCTCTCGCATATCCGGCCATGATTATATAGAATAGAGCTAATAAATCACACTAAAAATGTAATATATATCACCTTCACCATTCCTCCTGCAAGATCCAAATCTTACTCTCATACATGGTAAATTTTAGCGGCAAATATTAATAGATTGTCAAATAGTAGGATTTTTGGAATTTGATTTTGTCATTTTTTATGGTCATGGTTGTGCCCAAGTTTTGCCAAAAAATTCCACAAACAATAACTCATCCCATGTGAGTAGTAAAAAAATATTTAATCCTAATATAATATTTTTATATTGAATCATTAGTGTGATCGATGGGACAAGATTTTATAACATTCTTGGATCACCAAGAAATCTATGGAATCTTATTGGTCCTTTGGGTTCATTCACATACATGTATGGGAGTTTTTTTACGAATTTGATTAAATTCACCATGTACACACACACAGAGTAATGCCCACTCCTCTCTATGTTGTTTGAATTTTGTGTTATCAATTTAGAATGATTATAATCACAAACCCTGTTGTTGTATCCTAGTTAGCACACAAATAAAAGGTGCAGACATCAGAGATTCTATTGTGTTTTTGTTATTATTATCACTTTGAATGTTTGACCTCGTATTGTGGAATTGAGGGGAAATTAAGGATTAGACATTTAGCTAGAATGGTTGCACTGAAGGATTTATAAATTGATTGTGATATCATCACTCTTCGATATTGTTTGTTATATTTAATTTAACATTGTGGACTGAACACATAGACATAATTGAACATTGTACATGTAAATAGTAATGGACGAATGATAATAACACATTGTGATATGGAAATTGAAGGATAGACATCTTTAATCGAATTGATTAACTTTTGATAGACTTTCAATATGGAAGAAAATGATGTGTTGTCAGTTTAGATATATGTTGATATTTCAAATTATTTTCGTATTGATTTTTATTATGATGTTCAAAGTTATTTTGTGATTTCTTGGATATTGAATAATGGGTGAAATGCGAATGAGTGAAAGTATTTCTTAAACTAGGTGATTCATTTGGTTTATGATCTTAGTTGAAAGCTGATGTATGAGTAGAATCGAAATGTTGAAAATTGGAGTAATTGTCGAATTACTTGGTCTTAGCAATAGTAGTTTTGACATTAGATGTTGAAATTGATATGTATATATAAGAATTTTTATTATTTTGACATCACTAATATGGCCACGAGGCTAGAAAGGTATTGTGTGATTTTTGCAGGTAATTATTTCACAACAATAAACTATGGGGGTAGGAGACCAACAACGAAGGAATGTGGGGTATTGGCAACTGGTCACCATGGCAACTTGTGTTATGTTGTGTGTGTCTTATTTGTTGTTAGGGGGTCCCCATGGGGGGGATAACCTCCAATTGTGACCAAGGGGTTTGTGTGTTGTTCTTTTATTTTGTTTCCTTTAGTTAATTTTAGTATGTGATTTTATAGTGATGTATTTCCTTTTATTAAGTATTTAATTTGTGTCTAGATTATTAAATTAATCATGTTACTAAACTAATCATGGATGGGACAAGAAGAAGTCATTTATTAGATTAGGTGATTCTTTGGTTTATGTGTTGTAGGTGATGTGTATGTGATCTTGAGTGTTGTACACTATACATCTCCTTAGAAATTTGGATTTAGCCTTAAGGGACAATTTTGGAGGCTTGTGGGAAACTTGTCCCACACCTCTTAATTTATTATACAAACCCTACGTATGGTTAGGGGGTAAAAAATAGACCCCATTAAGTGTTTTATAAGGTAACATGTGAGATTTTATTTTCACTTTATTTCTTGTGTCTTAAATTTTGTCCTTTGGGGTGTAGGTTGAAGTGGTGTGTGTAAGAGGGTTGTCATACCTCTCAATTAACCATTTATCATGCCTTGGGGTTGAGGTTTTACTTGTGAGGTGGAGTTGAGGATGAGTGATGTGGCATCCTACATGGAGCCACCTCTCTCTCCTCTTCCCTTTTCCTTTATATGCATGTTTAATTGTTGTTTTAGGGGTTACTTACTCATTTTCCTTTTGGGAATGCTTGTAATTTTGGAGATCTTGCTTGAGAATGGTGTTTGAGTTTGGAATGGATGGTTCTTGGTTAGGATTTTGGAGGGCTTGGAACTTGTTTGTGCTTGATCCTCTTCATTTGTAAGGTATATCTTCACTCTTGTAATTACTTTGTTATTTTGGTTGTGATCATATGTGTAGTTGATGTTTGTTATATTGCTTGTGATTATGGGAAATAAATTTGATCCTTAGGTTGTGGGAGAAATGGAAATGGGGGTAAAACTTGAGGGAGACATAAGAGAAATGTTATTGGGATTTTAGGAGGGAGTTGGATTGGGATGTCCACCTTGTTGATAAATATGTTTTGTATTTATCTTGTTATTTTCTAGAGGAGGCATAAGAGTGGGGGAGGCATAAGAGTGGGTTGATTTCTTGAGGGAGGCATAAGAGTGGTGTATCTTCTTGGAGGAGAGCCTGAGAGTGTTTTACGTATTGTGATGGAGTTTTTAGAGGCTCTTAGGTGGACACCCAAGCCCTTGGGAGGCATAAGAAGAAACCCCATGTTACTTTCTCCTCCATGGCTTTAGTATGAAGCCATTGTGTTTGATATTTTTTGTTTTGTTGTAAATTTGGTATTTTTATCTCATTGATTGTCTTTATTGAATGTGTATCATGGAAGCCAAATTTTGGAGTTGTCATGGTTGTCTAAAATAGCCCTCATTGCTTCTCTCCCTCATTGGCTATTTTGGTTGGGTGGAGAGTGTTTCCTACTCCCCCATTTTTGTGTGCATGGATTGATGAGATGGTGGAGCTCAATAGAAGAAGTGCTCATGTTGGGAAAA